>CP139506.1:424188689-424558689 GCA_021014915.2 Artemisia tridentata subsp. tridentata
CAACACACAAGCCCATAAGCTACAAGAGATCTCCAAGATCTCAACAAGATCACAATGATCAACTCTCACTTGACTCGATCTACCCGATCTACCCTTGATCCACTTGATCAACTTACAAGCTCACAATCTACAAGAGATCTTCAAGATCTCAACAAGATCACAATGATCTACTCTAACAAACTAATCAAAAGAAAATCAACTTGGTGTATGCTAGGATACAACAAGCGCGTAACTAGTGTTACGAGTGCACTAGACTAACACTATAACACTTTGTATCTTTGTGATACTGTGTGTTCTTCTCTTGCACTAGTAGAGGAATGAAGGTGATCTCTTTGTTGGATGAAAGGATCACTCTTAAACAAAACAAGACTCTCTAAATGATCAAATAAAGTGATCTTAATAAGAAGGGATTAGACCAGAGAAAACTGACTAAAAAAATCAAGTTGGAAGTGTAAAATAGTCCACTATTTATAGGCAAAGAAAAAACTAGCCGTTACGTACGGACGGTACCACTAAAGTTCAGACGGTACCACTAATTGTCAGACGGTATTGTTAAATTTAGTGGTACCGTCCCAGACAAAAACGCTCCTCTTTTTGTTTTTAGTGAGGAAGGTTTATTTTGGGATGTTTGGAGCTGTTTTGGGGGGGGGGGGGGGGGAAATAGCTGTTGAAATTTTTAAACTTATTTTTCAAAATAAAATATTTCTTTTTAATTCAAAAATAATTTGTAAAATGTATTTTTGAAAAAATGTTTTGTCACATTAAAAATGTTAAGTTTAGAACAAAAAATTTATTTCTTTGATCATCCGTCAAGTTTAAATTTGTTTGTTCATACCTTGAGTGATTTACGTCGGGATGATAATCTACGACTCTGTTGAGGCATACTTGATATGTTGAGAGATGTTGATGTAAGTATGCGTTGATGATTTGTGTTTACAAGTAACTTGCGCATTTTACGTTATGCATTAAATGTTACATGTTTGTTATTATTAAAACCGAAGAAACCGTTTAGTTTAAATATCGTAATATTTGCACTAACACCGTGCGTTGCACCGATTGTATCTAAATGTTTATAGCGTAATGGTTGGTACTAATTAGATTTCCACTATACAATGTATTAGTGCCCCAAAAGATGTGTTGCAAAACATGCCATTATAGACTCTGGGGAGAAGCACTAATTTTGGTTAATGTGCGGCACTAATTTTGGTGTAGCAAAAAAAATGTGCGGCACTAATATTAATGATGGGTTTTGTTTTAACTCGTTAGATCTCAAATATGTAGCAAAAAAATGTGCGGCACTAACATTGTAGAAGCTTAACAAAACCCATCACCTTCAACTCTCATTGTTCCTCGCTTAATGTGCGGCACTAATTTTGGTTATGTTTGAAGGTAAGCGTTTTTTGTTGGTACCGTTTTTTTGGCGTCGAATATACGTTAGTAGATTAGGACGTCCTTGATACCGCTTTTGTCACCGGCGTTTGCAAATACTTTGGCCGTGTATTCACGACCTATTATAATTGTAAACTAATTAAAAATTACTTAATTGGCTGGCGTTTGTTGTATTTGTTTAATATTAAAGGCTTTTGACGAATTTTGCTCCATTAATTGTCTGTTTTTTTTTTTTTTTTTTTTTTTTTTTTCCATAGATTAAAAGGTTTCTAATTTAACCTATGATTTGAACAATTAAAAACAAATTGGGTTTTTATGTATTGATTGCAATCTTTAATATGTTGTCATGTTACTTTTATACTAACAAATCTTTTTTAACAACGTATAGTAGCTATATTTAAGTCTAATCATGTAAATCAAGTCTCCTAAGCGTGACATTTTCTTTCCCTTTTCCTTACATATTCACACGAAAAAATATAACTTTTCATGCCTATTTTTTGCAGTAACCATTATAAATGGAGTTGCACACACATTTAAGTCAATTGCTTTGACTGACTCGTCTAATCTCTATTAGAAATATGAAGTTGATTCTGGATTCGTCATTATAAGTGTCACTTTGTGTTTTTATTTTTTGATGCAGTATAAGTGTCACTTTGTTAAACAGGTAACATACTATACCTTTGACAATAACTATCACTTAACAAATATAAACAATATCTATACGCTAAGTAACTCTGTATGCCAAAATTTTAAAATCATAAGCAACTTAAGTATTCAGCCCACAATAAAATTCGGCCCAATCAATGAGTAGTGTAGATATCAAAATCATTAATAACTACATCAAGCCCATCTTGTCTTGAAAATATGACTACACTACTCTGGTTGAACCCTAAACCTAAACACAATAACACCAGCCACCACACTTTGTTCATTTCACCAAAACCAAACTCAGCAACTTTTCTCCCTTTCTTTCATTCTTTCTTCTTTAATCCAAACCACGAACACAAATCCACGAAAATCACAACCCTCTGATTCTTGTTCTTCAAACACACAAATCACAACCCTCTAATTCCTGTTCTCGTTTGGTTCTGCAAAGAAAAAAAATAAAATGATGCGAGGAGCTAAGCTTCTAATACATTAATGATGGGTTTTGTTTTAACTCGTTAGATCTCAATTGTGACTTCAAGATCTTGATATAAGGTCTCGGTAGGTTTAATTTTGTTTTTCGGTTTTGATTTTGTTATTTTCGAATCAATGAGAGATTATAACATAGTTGTTAAAAATCTTATCTTTCTTTTTCGGATATAAAAAGAAGCTAAGCTTCAAAATATGGATCGATGATGATGTACTTCTCTTCATGTTTCGATCTTAAAAGGTCTAAGATGTTGTCGTTATACATGAAAGTGAAGAAAAAACTGAGATCTTTTATTATTATCTGTTGATTTCGAATCGTGGTTGTGTTTGGAGATGAGATTTTTTGATGTAGTTGATGTTGTTATTGATTGTGTTCGAGTGGTGAGATGGGTTTAGGATAGACTTGGATTTGTTGATGTTGTCGATTTGTAAAAAAGGTCTCATTTTTTTTCCTTTTTGTTTTGGTTTAGGATTACCCCATTTATAACATTTGATGGATGAAGTTTCATAACGACATATGCTCAGTGAAAAATATGAGCTATTTATAATGGCACTATATGTAACTATCTTAGAGATACATAGAGACACTTTAAATGTCATTTTAATTATAATCAATGTAGTAAATTACAAAAGCAAATCAACCAACTTTGTACATCTTTCACTTTAAATGCGTCTTTTTGTATGTACTCAACAGAAACTCAATTTTTTCATCCCCTCATATATTATTGCATTTAATCTCAATTTATTTTTTAATTTTATAGATAAAAATGAAGTCATTAAGACTCCGCTTGAAGCAGGTTGTACATTATTATTTTTTTGTGCACATTCACTCTTCCACATTAAATTAAACATTCAATCTTTATATAGTATAGATATATGAATTTACTTCGACTAAATTTTAACTCAATTTGATCAAATTAAGAATCAATTTTGACCAAATTTAGTAGCACTTTTAACCAAATTTAGCAGTAATTTTTCTTTTTATTGACTAAAAAGTCGTTGTATTTTAGCATGTGTTAAAATACCTATAAGAAAGTAATTTATTAAGTAGAGATAACAGTAGTGATTGACATGTGTAATTTATAAGTCTTGTTGTAATTTATTTAATTCAAAAAATGAAAGTCACCGTTCAAAAAATAGTAATACTATTTAGACCTACAACACAAGCCTAAAAAACATGCCTAATGCATAAATCACTTGTACAATTGTATTATGTACTTTCTCTCTCCAAATTTCCACCAATCAATTTTTGAAATCAACCAATCAAATCATTAGGTGCATTTGTAGGCATGATTAGTAGGCACAACAATCATTTTTCTTCAAAAAATATATATATAATAGTAGTTATTTTTTTTTTTTTTTTTTTTTTTTTTTTTTTTTTTTTTTTTTTTTTTTTTTGTAAAATACCTATAAGAAAGTAATTCTTTTATCAAATAACACCAGTGATTGACAAGTGAAATTTATAAGTATTGTTGTATTTTTTTTCTTCTTCTTAAAGTCCAAAATACTATATTAAAAATCAAACTTTCTAAAAACCAAACAACTTTTAAAAACAACATTTTTTTGTTCAGTTTTTGGTTGAATATGAAAACCAAAACTAAGTAAATGAAGCGCCCCCTACTAATGCTAGTTAAACTTTCAAAAGTATACACATAAGTATTTATGCATCTAATCACAAAATTGTAAAAGAAATAAGAGATGCATATATCATATTCATTAGATATATCCCTTCTTCTAATAATATTAAAACAGCTCACAAAGCAACCATTGCGTGTGCCGCACGTGGATATGGTAAAACGCCTAGATTCCCTTTTTTTTTAATAGACGTAGCCTCTTCGCCGTAGAGGCTACTTTACCTCTACGCCGTAGAGGCCAAAGGCCCTCTACGTCGTAGAAGGCACAACTAGCATTTTTCCTGCGTTTACCAAACTGCACTCAACCCATTTCCGGAAAACATAAAGTTGAACCTGAACTTCATTTATAACACGATAAACATGGCTGAAGTGTTACACCACATGACATTTACATTACAGCCCATTTTTAACCCATTACAAGCAAAATTGTGTAAATGAGGCCTTGTGCCAAACACCCTTTTTTCCTGCATAGTTCTACTAGTTTTACTTGAAAACATGAAAGTTCTCGAAAATCTTTTACATAATTTACAAAAGACAAAGAAATGCCAAGAGGAACCTTAGAATTGCCGCCAAGCATAAAGTGAACAAAAAAAGGTAACTGAAGATAATTCACCAAATGATATTGTTCAAAGTTAACATCAAATAACACAAAATTAAAGGCATTTAATGACTGGCAAATTATAGAACAATAGATCTTGCAAAACGAAACTAATGAAGACCCAAAAAATAAATGTTGTAGAAAAACACAACCAAAAAATAAATTATATGCATCGATCAGTAATTTTTCAAACAATCTGTTTAAAATTTGGCTGTTCCTCTTCCAAAAGATAACGACAGTGACGAGGCATACCATGAACCTTAAAGTACCTTAGAGAAGGTACATTACACCTAAAGATGTCAAACGCTTCCTTGCTAAAGGGACACTTACTGATTACCAAGTTTTGCAATTTCGGGCACCCAAATGACAACTCCACAAGTCCTGCATCTGATTCTCCCGCACGGCCTAGAGACAGGTATCTCAAATTACAACCAAACTTTCCTATATAACTCAAACCTATGTCACTCGGTCCACCAAGCTCCTGAAAGCAAATACTAAGCCGTTCAAGTTTATTGCAACCGATTAGTAGAATTCGGACCCCATTGTCTACTGGATCTTTCATGTTTACACCCTTCTTACCTAATTAATACCATACTCAAATCAGAGAGGTTTTTCAAATTAATTCCTATATGCACCATAGCTTCAAAAGTGATACAAGACAAAGTAATATGTAAACATTCCAATTCACGACATCCTAGTGCCAGCGCAAATAAACCTTTCTCTGTAAGCGGCCCCCACCTATTCGTCACATAGAGCTTGCGCAAGTTTTTGCAGTACTGACTTAGATCTTTTAATCCTTCGTCACTAATGAAAGCCGTATAAAGAACTTCCAAGTTGGGACAATTCTCTATCAACGAATGTTGGCGATCATATACAAATTGGGTATCCAGTTGCGTTATTAGATGTGCAAAAGGAAGAACAATTTCTTTTCGTCCCATGTGATTCAGCGCCAAATACTTCAGCTTGGGAGGAAATTTAAAATCTTTATATTTATCTCCTTCAGCACCAATAGGATTATTCACATCAAAATAAAAAGCTTCAACACCAAAAGGGTCAATATCAAAAGGATCAATACCAAAATGATCATGATTGATACCAATATGATTATTAGGATTACTATTACCAAATCTACCACCACCAAAATCTTCTAACTTAACAGCATAGCTAAAGAACTCCACAAGATCAATAATTTCGTAATGTTCGCTTATCTTGACAGATACTAAACTCTGGCTACAATTTTTTGCAACAAGTGCAAGATCTTTAACATCAAATTTAGTAAGACCCGCTTTATAAGAATTCAATGATTCAATGCTAGAATGTTAGAACCCAAGCTTCTTCTTTATCACACACAAACACACTAGATGATGACACTCACAAACTCATTAAGAACACAAGAGTAGTATGGATCATATGTATAAATTTCAAGTCAAATGTTTATTAATCTTCAAAGATAAAGAAATAATACAAGAGACTTGGGTGGGACTCTCTCACACACACACACTCTTTTTCTTAACTAAAATGAGGCATCTTTGAAACTAAGGTGTGTGTGTGTATATACGACATTCACAGCCAATACATGGCTTGAATGGGCTTTGACTTGGACAATGTAGTGGACTTGTAAAAGTATTACACATATACTTTTGGACTACATACTAAACTAATACTACAAGCCCACTTCTTAGACTACATATTACATGACACACTTAAGTCTAATTGTCAAAATGACCATCACTTCAAAGTAGCATTAATTTAAATGCTAACAATCTCCCCCTAAGAGATGGTCATTTCAAATGATGCTCCCTTGATTGGTCTTTAGCTTTTGACATCTTGAACTTCGTGTGTCAATGTGTAATCTTCTTCATTCAATGTTCCTTCATGCGCTGTGATCTTCATAGAGTCGTCTTGTTGTCTTCCTCGCCTTGTTCTACATCTTCAGTTCAGCTGCATCGCCGTTGTAGATGATGATGGTGAATGGACTTTCGTCGGTACCTGCATAAAACAGTTAGCAATAAATCGTCCTTCGGCCATCATGTTGTGAGGCAAGATCTTTGGATCTCATTAAGACTCATACAACTTGTATCCTTTTGAGTGAACACAAGTGTATTGCATAGGAAGTGTTCCTAAGAGATCTTTTGATGAATCTCATGTCTCTAGACTCAATAATGTGCGTTTTGGATTTAGTCGTCGGAGGCATGGAGCAGAGTGCCACCTTTTCAATATCAACACATCTCGGAGTGAGAGGTCGATAGATTATGTAGTGTTCTCCGTGAGAAATGAAACAAATATCTTTTGAGAGATATCTGAGTGGATAGGAGGGGTGGTGCAAATGCGTCACTGGGTCCATGACGTCTTGTCTTCAATACCAGTATCACCTTAGTGAGTACCGATAGCAGATGTATTGACCCGGTTTCTTACCTAAGTTTTCATGGAGGGCTATTTCTTTTCACCCTTACACAAACTTTTCTTTTTCATTCTTCAACCCCTTCTTTCTCCTTTCTCATTATACTCCTTTTTCAATCTTTCCTAAGGACTTCTAATGCTAAGCTATTGGAGTCGTCCTTGGGTAGATCCCTCCGGTTCTGGCGGATCATTGGACATAACCTAACCATAATCACCTTATTACTCCATGATTATCCTAGATTATTTGTCACATGCCATTAAACCTTGTGAAAATCTCTCAACGTGTTTATGAGAAAAACACATTTTGATAACACATCGAGAGTTTTTCATTTTTGAAACACTCCCCCTTCACATGTGCTCATGCATTTTTGAAATAAATTGCACATGTTGGGTAGAGTTCGCACATTTGAAATGATCAACTTTCAATGAACATGACCTTCGCGAGACACGCTTACATCACTAGTTAGACTAGCTTGAAGTTATTACCCGTCCTGGTCATATTCAAAGATCATCTCTCGAATTGGTACATTCTACTCAGACAAGTCCTTTGCGAGACACGCTTACATCACTGGTAAACCAGCTTGAAATTATTACCCGTCCAGGACATGTCTTTTCGAGAACGGACATTTAGTTTCGTCAATTCGAGGATTCATGCTGAGTCTTTTTGAAGAACTCGTTTTGAGATTCAAACTACAAAACTTCTTTTAGATCACATTTTAATCACGTCCTCTCCCCCATATGTTTAATAAACACCTAATCTCCCCCTCAAAAATAGCATGAAGTGGTATTTTTGAAAACAGTTGATTAAAATGAAACTTTTAGTGGAGAGACGGACTGATTTTTGCATGAAAAAATGGAACATTTTTCTTTTTATACTCCCCCTTAATCAGAGCAAATGGTTAAACTTTTGAGTTTAAAAGCATTTAGAGGTCGTTGAGGGAGTTGTTGTGAGCACAAAATTTATAAAAAGACTTTGAAAAATCTTTTGAAACAATTTTGATTAAGTGCTCACCGGTTTTAGCTTTTCGCCATTAACATTGCGAGTTCTGATCTGAAATAATCAGAAGTCATTCAATGTAGCGCGGGTTTCGTACTGAAATGCACGAAAGCCGTAATGAAAAATTTGAGAAACGACATGTTTTAGAAAAACATTAAAAAAATAACTCTCGCTCAAGCATCTGTAAATACCCGTATCATTGTTGAATGACATTTCTAAGTACGTACAGAATATTGATTAGACGAGAGACATGTCGTGAGAAGAATATTTTTG
The DNA here is from genome assembly GCA_021014915.2 of Artemisia tridentata subsp. tridentata. Lineage (NCBI taxonomy): Eukaryota > Viridiplantae > Streptophyta > Magnoliopsida > Asterales > Asteraceae > Artemisia > Artemisia tridentata. The sequence goes on from CP139506.1 coordinate 424,197,115, forward strand.
GTTTTTGATGTTTTATATTTTTTATGGCTTTTTCAAATTTTCTATTTTTATATTTGATTGATTTTTTTTTTTTTTTTTTTTTTTTTAAAGGTATGTATATATTTACCAAAAATATATACATAAATATTTACAAAAAATGTTTACCAAAATATTTACAGAAATATTTACATGCGAAGCTTTATGAAGTAAATCAATGAGATTCGAGAAGACTTTCTAACTCTACGGGAGTTAGGCTTCGCATGCCAATTCGACGAACTAAGTTTTCAAACCGCTCTTTTGGGAGGGCCTTAGTAAATAGATCGGCGAGCTGGTATTCTGTCTTCACGAAAAACAATTCAACAGTACCCTCTTCAACGTGCTCTTTTATGAAGTGATAGCGGACTCTAATATGCTTGGTCTTTGAGTGTTGCACTGGGTTGCACGAGATGGCTATGGCACTTTTAGAATCGCAATACAAAGATATGCGGTTGAAAGAGAAACTATAATCCGTGAGTTGTGTTCTCATCCAAAGGACTTGAGCACAACACGCAGATAGAGACACACACTCGGCCTCTGCTGTTGATAAAGCAGTGCAATCTTGTTTTCTTGACGACCAGCCTACTAGCTTTTCTCCCAGAAATTGCACTCCGCCTGATGTACTTTTCGCTGTAACTTGGCATCCAGCATGATCGGCATCTGAAAAGGCAATTAGTGTAAACTCCGAATCCTTCGGATACCAAAGACCCATGTTAATGGTTCTTCGAAGGTATTGATGCGTGGTTTTGTAACCTTACAACAGGTTTTACCTCTCGAGGGATCCCAAGAGGCTTACAACCCCACCAGGCAGTGTACCTGACCGATGTAGTATAGTGTAGTGGTAAGTACGGGGGATTGATCGTTCTCCACAGGGAATAGTGTTCGTTAGGTGTGAAAGGCTACTCTAATTAGGTCTAAGGGTTGAGGAAGATTCTTTTTATGTTTTTATAGTTTTTATGAAAGCAAGTAAAATCTCGGGTTTGAAGGAGTGGGCGGAATTAGTTGCTAGTCAACTAACCCAAATTACTACAAATGCAAATAAAATAAAATAACAAAAATGAAAAGTGGTGAGAAACTTATGTGTAGAGAAATGTGTTTACTTAGATTTCCTTACTCCCTAGCTATCTTTTACCGGTTAATTAGTGTGTATTAGTTGCGTGGATGACGGGTGTATTCCTTAATACCATTCGTGGGGTGGCGTACTTACTTCCCCAAACTCTACAAGCTCCTACTTCACTCCTATGTCGAGCCGGCTAGGAAGCTCCTAACATGGGATCACTAGAATTCGCTTGTGCATTAAATACAACCATAAAAACCTTTAGTACGCGTTTGGTTCATGTTTCTTAAGACGTTCAAGCAAGTTACCGAATAGGAAGTTAGCCAGTTTTCTTAAGCCTAACATAGATAAACAATCATCCAATACAACTAATAACACACTAACAACCAATAATCAATAGCTAGGTTTCATTAGATCTAAGCAAACACAAGATAAAATTAGCCTAACATGTTAAACAAAAGACAAGCATAAGATAGAATCAAACAACACATAGACATATTGAATGATTAATTGATAACTTATCTTTCAATGAAACATGGAAGATCTCAAGGCTAAAAGCCCTGAAAAAGTAGCTAAAATCGTCTTAGGGTTTTATCCCAAAATTCCACACACTAAGTTCTCCCCTAATGACAAAAAATTAGAAAACTATATATAGATTTTTGGATCTGACGGCGTCACCTTATGCATTGTGACGCCGTCACCTCGCCGCTTTTAGGGTTCCCGGGTGACCTTCTTGACGCCGTCCCTCTTTAATTCTCCAAAATCCGTTCTGGCCTATCAAGGCTTGACGCCCTCACCTCTTGAACGTGACGCCGTCCCCTTATGAATTAAGCCGTGACGCCCTTGATTTAGTTAAAGCGTGACGCCGTCAGAATTCTCATGCTAACTCACTGGCCCGTCATGAGTAAATTTCACATCCAACTTTTCTTGCCAAGGCATGACGCCGTCCAGAGTTAAGTCTGACGCCGTCAAGAGTAACTTTTAGCCGATTCTTGAGACTTTGCCGTTTTCTTCACTTTGATGCTCCAAAAACGTCCAAAATGCCTCCTTTTCCAGATTTCTCCTCAAAAGTACCTAAAATGACAAAAGGAACGATTTAGGGCAATATTTGATCAAATAAATACGATTTCGGGCTTAAATGACCCCTTAAAAGCGGTACACTTTTCGCCTCATCAAATACCCTTACACTTGAGATTTGCTTGTCCTCAAGCAAATGCGCTTTTATTCTAATCAAAATACAAGTTAGGGGTCATTTAATGCTAATATAAAAGTAATTACAACAAATAATCGTTCCACTTCAATCATAATAAGCACGGAGATTACATACTAGCACCTCACAAGTAGTGTTTAGATACTCACATCTCTCAGGTGTCATCAAAGTAAATCTCATAAATGAAAACGGAAAATATCTCTCACTACCTGTCATAGCAAATAGATTACCATAGGCTTGGGAAAGGATCGAAAACCTCCTCCACTAGGCGTAAGCACCTAAGATAAACTATCAAAGAGGGCTTTTAAATGGGTTGTAATGTTAGGTGTAGGGAAAAGGAAAACACGGTTTTGTTGGATACGGGATATTTTACTGGTGGCGAGTTAAAGATCTTGGTCAATTACATGTACTATACAATGTTGCTAAGCCAAGACTAGACTCGATCTTAAGCTAGAAACGAAATAACAAAATAACAAAAACATAAAACAAACATAAAATGAAACGGGATGGTAGTCCGTATGTTTTTTCTATTTTTCATTTTCTCATTTTTTTGTGTTTTTCATGATTTTTTTTTTTTTTTTTTTTTGCATACACTTTTACCCTACCATCCAAAATAATACATCATAGGGGCGTTGCATTCCCCTTACACTTGAACTTTTACATAACTTTACAAATAACTATTCTAATGACTCGAATTAAGATAATTGAAAAACTTGGAGTACTTTTAAAATATTTAGCACATATGGGGGTAATAAATGATGTTCTTCCCCATTACTCCATTACACTAGTACTTTACCCATGAGTCCCAATCATCCCAAAATAATATGTACAAGGATATGACTCGACTTAGCAACCATGTAATCAATTAGATAATTAACTTGGGTTTAAACAAATGTTGTCACAATAATGCACTAAAAATGAGTGCATACAAGGTAGGCTAAGGCGATTTGGGTGTACATTTTAGTGGGGTGTAACAAATTCTTCCTTTAAGTAAAATGCTTAAAGGTTGAAACGAAAAGATAGGCTCTGAGGGGTGTACTAGGGGTATCGTGTACTAAAAATGAGTACAACGCAAAGGGTGTGGGAGAATTACTTGACCAATGTAGCCAAAGTAATTATAACAAAAACACAGGTGTAAAACAATGGGTTAATCCTAATGCCTCTTATCATGTAGTAAATCTAACTACACGAATGTAGTCTCACTTGTGGCCTTGGAATGGTCCTAACGCAAGTTCTAGAATCTAAGTGCTACCGGTACACACATCATAGCATAAATGCTTTTCCTACCAATTCTAGGGGCGAACCTCACATATTTGGGGGTGGAAAATTTTTTAGTGGTACGGTTTTTGTGCTAGTTATATAACTCCTATCCGTGAGACGCTCATTAAGATCAAAGTTTCACTCCTAAATGTTGTAAAAAATTTTAAATTTGGCACTAAAATTGCCTTAACAAGTATTTCTCTCAGTTTTATTACACATCTACCATCAAACAAACAAAAATCAAGCGCAATTGTATTCTCTAAAATCGTACTTTTACCCTCCCCTTACACTTAAGATGAACATTGTCCCCAATGTTCAAATAACAAGATGTAAAAGCATAAAGTAAAAGAATGAAATCAAATACTCCCCTGATTCGCTCGTTGGATAATGAAATTACACGGTTAAATCTTCCTCCAAAGAGAATGTTGAAGCTCCATGACTAATGCATCGCCATAAGCTTGATTCCATAAACATCTCCTTGTCCAAAATAACCTGTTAAGCCTGAGAAAACAAACACGAAAACCTGCATAACATCGGCGGGATAAAATCTATATATAAGGATATAATGCTTGTGGAATGATAATTTTGCAGATTCCTGGAGATTATAAGTTGGAGATTTTAATAAAAACTTTTTATGAAAACAAAACTTTCAAAAATTTCTGGAAATTAAATCTGACGCCGTCAGGTTATAACCCCTGACGCCGTCAGAAATGACCTGACAAAAATTTTCATTTTAAGTTTCCGGAAAATTTCTGGAAAAACCTTTACCTTACTTCCTGGAAATCCTGCAAAACATCACTATGACTCGATACAAGCATTTGACTCAAACAAACACGAATATGTATGCTAATTTATTATTATTACGATTCATGTTAATTTGTGTTCTAATAAACCGATTTAGATTTCCCTTACACTTATCTTTTGCAAAATACCTTTATATGTAGTTAAGACGAAGTTAAAAACAAAATAAAGCATTTTCACAAATTACTTTTGAACATGAATCAATAATAATAAAAATTAAACACACATACGGAAACAAATAAAAACAAACAAACAAATAAATAAACACACAAAGCAAATAAAACAAATAAAGCTTGGGTTGCCTCCCAAGAAGCGCTTTTCTTTATTAACGAGTCTTGTAGCTAGACTCAAAGTCACGCTACCCTATGTAAGTAAGCTCGTCATCGAGGACGTCTTTAGGGTTAAGCTTGGATTGAAGTTTCCTATTGGTCCGCTTAGTACGATATGTCTTTTCAAACTTCTCTCCATCCGGGTCATACAATGTCATCTTAATATGCCATGACCCATCTCCATCATTGGGTGGTTTATCCCAATTCCATTTATGATCATCTTCCTCACAAATCCACTTATTCATTCCTAGGTTAATTAGCAAAACTCCTAGGAAATCAATCATCTTTCTAAAAACTAGAGAATCTTCAAATGGATCCAATTCGGTGTCCCTAGCCAAGAGTTGTTCTACCGTATGTGTTCGGTTAACAAAGTCCTCTTCTAGGTAAAATGGGCGTTGGGGTCCTATGAAGTCTCTATCAATCCAAGGTCCATATCTAGATGGTCTCCTATTTAATTCTAACCAATGGGGTGTCGGTTCCTCACTAGTATCATAGGCGTGTTTCTTAACATCATAGATTGACCAAGTATCTCCTTCTCCTACCGCTATCTTAGATTCCTTACAATCAATCATAGCACTAGCGGTCGCTAAAAATCCTCTACCTATCAACAAGGGGCATGTAGGGTCGCTAACCATATCAAGGACGTGGAAATCGGCTAAAATGGTTAGTTTTCCAATGTGTACTAACACGTCCTTAACTACTCCAACCGGGTAAGCAACACTTCCATCCGCTAAGCCTATTATTACCTCGGTTTCTTCAAGTTTTCCAAGTTTTAGAGAGGTGTAGAGAGGTAACGGAAGTAGGTTAAGGCTTGATCCAAGATCGGCTAATGTGTCATAAGCCTCCGAATTACCGATCATGCAAGGTAGAACAAATAAGCCCGGATCATCTAACTTCTTAGGTAGCTTGTTTTGAACAAAGGCGGTCCCTTTTTCGCCTAACTTGAGCTTCTTCTCATCCAACTCATCAACAACCGGACTTTCAAGGTGGAGCTCCTTGAATTCTTCGTCTAGGTTTTGAGTGGAAGGTGTTTCAACTATGTTGTTGACCAATTTGGATGTCATAACTTCTTGGTCATTTGGAACGATTTGGGTTTGTTTGAAACATGTGCTCATGGAATTGACCGGATAATATTGTGGACAAGAACTAGGGGACGAAACCGATGAAATAACGTTGACGTTTAGTTTCGGGTTCTTGACCGTGTTGCTAGGGAGAGCTCCCGTTTCTCGGTCATTGAGGGCTTTCAACAAAGTGTCAATCTTATTGGTCATCTCGCTTTGTTTTTGTTTGAAATCGGCTTCAAACTTGGCTAAACGAGCTTCTTGAGATGCCATAAATTGAGACATCAATCCTTCAAAGTTATCGGTACTACCATTGCCGGAAGGATTGTTGTTGAAAGTACGGTTCGAGTTGGAACCGCTTGATTGGAAACGATTAGGTGGGTTGGAAGAATTGGTTTGTTGTGAGTTTTGGTTTTGTTTCCACCTAAGGTTCGGGTGATTTTTCCATGAAGGGTTGTATGAATCACCATAATGGTTTGGCTCGGGTTTGAAAGTGTACCACTTGTCTCCCGCTCCGTCGGTACGCGAGGATGCGTAGTCCACAAAAGCTTGTTCGGGGAGTTCCATGCAATCACGAGTGTCGTGGGGACCACTACATAATTCACATGAAGAAGTGATTTTGTTCACTTGGCTTGAAGGTTTAGGAGCCTCGTAGGATTTCATGAGAAACTTGACTTGGTCTTCAAGTTCTATGATCCTACGGTCAGAAGTGCTTGAACTGTTCAAAGGCAAAGATATTGCCTTGACCGTTTTATTCAAATCACGGGGATCACTCCAACTTTCGTTGTCATAAAGAGCAAGATCCTCTAGGAGAGCCCATGATTGTTCTGCACTTAGATCACGTAGCTTGCCACCGGCCGATTGGTCAATGGTTTGCCTCGTGGAGAGATTGATATGGTCATAGAAGATTTGGACTTGGAGCCAAAGTTCTATGCCATGGTGAGGGACTTTTTGGAGTAAGTCCTTGAATCGAGTCCATGCCTCGTAGAGAGTTTCGCCTTGACGTTGTTGGAACATCAAGATATCATTCCTTAGCTTGGTAGTTCTTCCCGGTGGGAAAAACTGAGCAAGGAAACGAGTGGTGAGATCATCCCAAGAGGTGATGGATCCTGCGGGTTGACGTTCTAGCCACTGACTAGCTTGGTCCCGCAGAGAGAATTGGAAGAGACGCAATCGGGTCGTCTCTCGAGTGGCAACATCAAGGTCTATAGAATCAACGATTTTAAGAAAGTCCTTGAGATGTTGATTAGGATCTTCAGAACGAAGTCCATGGAATGCGCATCCGCTTTGCACCAACCGGATGGTGTCGGATCGCAAGGGTGTGATATTGGCTCCTTGAGTGAGCTCAATGGTGTTTCGATAGCCATGGTGGCTAGGACGGGAATACTCTCCTAAAGTACGGGCTCTAGGAGGTGGTGGTGGTTGTTGTGGTGGTGGGTTGTGGGGGTTAAGGATATTACCATCTTCCATGATGTCGGATGGTATGGTTACGAACAAAGACACGAAGAAAATAGATAGACTAAAGAAAACCTAGAAAAATAAAATAAAAATCTCACTAGAAAGGAATCTAGTGAGTAGACCTAATAGAAATAAAAATTCAACCTAAACAATAACTATTCCCCGGCAGCGGCGCCAAAAACTTGATGCGTGGTTTTGTAACCTTACAACAGGTTTTACCTCTCAAGGGATCCCAAGAGGCTTACAACCCCACCAGGCAGTGTACCTGACCGATGTAGTATAGTGTAGTGGTAAGTACGGGGGATTGATCGTTCTCCACAGGGAATAGTGTTCGTTAGGTGTGAAAGGCTACTCTAATTAGGTCTAAGGGTTGAGGAAGATTCTTTTTATGTTTTTATAGTTTTTATGAAAGGAAGTAAAATCTCGGGTTTGAAGGAGTGGGCGGAATTAGTTGCTAGTCAACTAACCCAAATTACTACAAATGCAAATAAAATAAAATAACAAAAATGAAAAGTGGTGAGAAACTTATGTGTAGAGAAATGTGTTTACTTAGATTTCCTTACTCCCTAGCTATCTTTTTACCGGTTAATTAGTGTGTATTAGTTGCGTGGATGACGGGTGTATTCCTTAATACCATTCGTGGGGTGGCGTACTTACTTCCCCAAACTCTACAAGCTCCTACTTCACTCCTATGTCGAGCCGGCTAGGAAGCTCCTAACATGGGATCACTAGAATTCGCTTGTGCATTAAATACAACCATAAAAACCTTTAGTACGCGTTTGGTTCATGTTTCTTAAGACGTTCAAGCAAGTTACCGAATAGGAAGTTAGCCAGTTTTCTTAAGCCTAACATAGATAAACAATCATCCAATACAACTAATAACACACTAACAACCAATAATCAATAGCTAGGTTTCATTAGATCTAAGCAAACACAAGATAAAATTAGCCTAACATGTTAAACAAAAGACAAGCATAAGATAGAATCAAACAACACATAGACATATTGAATGATTAATTGATAACTTATCTTTCAATGAAACATGGAAGATCTCAAGGCTAAAAGCCCTGAAAAAGTAGCTAAAATCGTCTTAGGGTTTTATCCCAAAATTCCACACACTAAGCTCTCCCCTAATGACAAAAAATTAGAAAACTATATATAGATTTTTGGATCTGACGGCGTCACCTTATGCATTGTGACGCCGTCACCTCGCCGCTTTTAGGGTTCCCGGGTGACCTTCTTGACGCCGTCCCTCTTTAATTCTCCAAAATCCGTTCTGGCCTATCAAGGCTTGACGCCCTCACCTCTTGAACGTGACGCCGTCCCCTTATGAATTAAGCCGTGACGCCCTTGATTTAGTTAAAGCGTGACGCCGTCAGAATTCTCATGCTAACTCACTGGCCCGTCATGAGTAAATTTCACATCCAACTTTTCTTGCCAAGGCATGACGCCGTCCAGAGTTAAGTCTGACGCCGTCAAGAGTAACTTTTAGCCGATTCTTGAGACTTTGCCGTTTTCTTCACTTTGATGCTCCAAAAACGTCCAAAATGCCTCCTTTTCCAGATTTCTCCTCAAAAGTACCTAAAATGACAAAAGGAACGATTTAGGGCAATATTTGATCAAATAAATACGATTTCGGGCTTAAATGACCCCTTAAAAGCGGTACACTTTTCGCCTCATCAGGTATCGAAAGATCCGTTTAACCTCTTGGAGGTGAAGTTCGGTAGGCCTTGCCTGAAACCGTGCTAATAAACACACAGCAAAATGTATATCTGGTCGGCTTGCAGTTAAGTACATGAGAGAACCAATCATGCTCCGATATTTCTTCGGATCCATGGGTTTCCCATATAGGTCAGCGCCAATTTTTGGTGAAGTGACCATTGGAGTACCAACAGAGTCACAATTTTCCATACCATGTTTTTTCGAAACCTCAATTGTGTATTTAGCTTGATTAAGAAAAATACCACGTGGGGATTGATGAATTTGTAAGCCTAAAAAGAATTTTAATTCACCCATCATGGACATTTCGAATTTGCTTTTCATGAGATTTTCAAAATGTTTTGAATGTGTCGGATTAGTGGACCCAAATATTATGTCGTCCACATAAATCTGAACAATCAAAATATCATTTTTGTATTTTCTTGTAAACAAGGTCGGATCAATTGTTCCTTTGGTGAAATTATTATGAAGTAGGAAAGATGATAACTCGTCATACCACGCCCGTGGGGCTTGTTTCAAACCATAGATTGCCTTCTTTAGCTTGTAGACGTATTCCGCATGATCTTTGTCAACGAAACCGTCTGGTTGACTCACATACACTTCTTCTTTCAGAGTTCCATTCAAGAACGCCATCTTGATGTCCATCTGATAAACCGTGATGTTCTTGTGAGCGGCATAAGCTAAGAAAATCCTGACAGCTTCAAGCCTTGCAACCGGTGCGAATGACTCTTCAAAATCTATTCCTTCTTCTTGTCTGAATCCCTTTGCCACCAGACGAGCTTTGTTGCGAATCACAGTCATTTCTTCATCCTTTTTGTTTTTCCATAACCACTTAAGATCAATGACTAGTTTGTCAATTGGTCTTGGAACTAAATCCCAGGTGTCATGGATTTGAAATTGAAGAAGTTCTTCCTGCATCGCTTCAATCCAGGCATTATCTGCCATTGCTTCCCGAATGTTCTTAGGTTCTATGAGACTGACTGAGCAGACATAGATGCACATGTCGCAATCGGTATGAAGTTGTTTTCTCGTCTGAATTGGTCTTGAGGGTTCACCAATAACCTGTTCAATCGGATGGTCTTTTGTCCACTGTAATGTTGAAGGGTACCTTGGACTGAACAAATGTGTGCTAGATGGTTCATGTAACCCAGACAATGAATCAGCCGAAACTGTTGCAAATGGGTTTTCAAATACTTCCTCTTCTAACACAGCATTGATTTGATCTTGCTCATCAATTCTTGGTAACTTTATCTCAATTCTTGGAGATCGTGGAGCAGTTATGGATGATGTTGAAGGAGATGGTGCGTCGGCTTCGAATGTTGTAGATACATCTTGATTTGATGGTGGTGGTGGTGGTTGTTGAGGTTGAGCGGGTGCAGCGGATTGTTGTTCAGATGCATTCGTCGAAGCGCCACCATAGTATTCATCAAACATAAACTCGAAGAAATTATCCAGTTCTTGAGTTGTGGGTTGTTCGTCATGAATTGATTGAGCTCCTTGAGGTGCGAGTCCCGAACTGATATGTCCGGAAGTCATCGGGTTAAGCGCGGGTTCTAGAGCGAGTCTCTCAGAAGCCATTTGTGAAATTTCATCAAACTTCACATTCATCGTCTCCATTATCTTTTTCGTTCTCCTGTTATACACCCTGAATGCCCTCGAGTTTTCAGAATAACCAATGAAGATTCCAATATCACCTTTAGCCTTCAACTTTCCCAGATCTTCCCTGTCATTTGTTGGATAGCATAAAGCGCCAAATACATGAAGATAAGAAATATCCGGTTTTTGGTTGTTGACAAGTTCGTATGGGGTTTTATTGAATCTTGGATGGATTAGGGATCGGTTTTGAGTAAAACAAGCAGTAGAAACAGCATCAGCCCATAGGAATAACGGTGCACTGGAATAGATTAGCATAGTGCGAGCAGCTTCTACAAGGGTTCGATTCCTTCTTTCAACTACCCCATTCTGCTGTGGAGTTCGAACAGCTAATGTCTGGTGAGTAATACCAGTTTCTTCAAAGAATGTTCTTAACTCCTGATTGACGAATTCCGTGCCATTATCCGTTCTTACTATCCTAACTGGAGCTTGAAGTAGAACTTGAATCCGCTTCAGAAAGGTTATTATGGTGCTTGGTGCTTCATCTTTTGATCTCAAAAACTTTACCCAAGTATATCTTGAATAGTCGTCAACAATTACAAGAATATACTTCTTCCCATTTATGCTTTGAACTCTCATCGGGCCACATAAGTCCATATGCAACAAATGCAACCTATCAACCGAACTAGGTACGGGTTTAGGTTTGAATGTTGCTCTTTTGCTCTTTCCTTGCTCACATGATGGACATAGGTGTTCTTTGGTGTATTTAAATTTAGGAAGACCGGAGACGATGTTGTCTTTGGCAAGCTTGTTGATCGTGTCAAAGTTCAGATGGGACAAACGTCTATGCCATAACCAGGATTTTGTTTCACCTGCCCTGGTCATGAGACAAATCGGAGATGAAGAGGCCATTTGGTTTATGTCAATTGCATAGAGATTGGTGCCACGATTCCCAATTAAGAGATCATTCCCCACCAAATTCCTGACAAAACAAGTGTTTCTCCTAAAAGCAACCTCTAAATCTGCATCACAAAACTGTCCGACAGAGAACAGATTGTGTCCCAACCCTTCGACATAGTAAACCCGAGTGATCAGATAATTGCCAAACCGAAGATCTCCATAACCCAGAATAGCTGCAACATGATCATTCCCAAACCGTACAGTCCCCATGAACTGCCACACAAAATTGATCAGCAGCTTCAGATTCCCGGTCATGTGCTTGGAGCAACCCGAGTCGACGATCCAAAGACAGATTTCAATGACCTGAGAAGAACAGAAGAATTTGTATATGGAAACCGTGTAACATTTGGTTCCAGTGGGTTAGATGAAACAGGTGAATTACACTTAGAACTGGTTTCCTGAGATGCATTGGGAACTATTTCTAATGTGCCATTCTTAAGTGTGAACATTCTACCCGTTGGTTTCCATGCACAAAACTTAGAGTGATCCTTAGGCAATAGGCTGCTAGTGGTTTTCCTAGCTTTTGCAATAAGTCTTCGAATATATCTAGACTTAGCCTTAGTCACTAAAGGAACCTTTTTCTGTTCAGGCATATCATTCTTTTTCACATCATTAGAAACATTATCATCACAAGCATTTACAGACAAAGTTTTCTTTTGCATTAAACAATCAGAATCATTACATGCATTAGAAACATGAGTCTTATCATTACAACTAGATGATACATGTTTCTTCTTGGAAAGCGGTAAATTCCTAGGGTGTTCTTCTACTTTCTTGCTTGCACTCTCAGAAACAGGCGAGACACTAGGTTTCTTGTTATGGCTCCTAGACTGTCTTTTGCTCCTAGAGTTGCTTTCTATTCCTGTAGAAGGTAAGGCACACTCATCAGAAATTTTGTTGTTGTCCTTTGATGTTGTATTAGCATTCCTAGACTCATTTGGATTATCTTTCTTACTTTTGTCTATCGCCCTATATGTTTTAGATGTAGAGGCAGACTCAGTAGTAGGATTAATCCTATAAAGGCCAGGTGCTATTACATTAGTGTTCTTGACAACAGCTTTCTCTTTTTGTTTCTCACAAGGCAAGGGGGTTGATGGTGCAATACCCGTAGTTTCCTCACCCTTCCCTTTTTGACATTCAAGCTGAGACTTCAAAATATCAATTTGTTCTTTCAACTGTTTGTAAGAACGCTCATACGACAGTTTGTCATACTTGAATTCTTCCTTTTTCGTATCAAGTTGTTTAAAATATGTGCAATTTTGTTTTTCAAGTTTCAAAAGCGCCTTTTCATATTTTTCAACAATTTGAGAAGTCTCAGCTCGTAGTGTTTCATCATCCTCAACAGAATATGTTTGAAAAATAATGGACATAATATCGGTCGAGAGAGCTTCGAAAGAGAGAGAGTCATTTTGATGTTCCAAAACCTTTATTCGTTCCAAGTATTCATTTGCTTCCTTCACTAAGGATTTGTGGTCCTTAACAAATTCTGCAGACTCTTTTAAAAGATTATTTTCCACATTTTGAACAACCGCATACATTGCAGCAACATGTGGATTAATTTCCTTTTCAAAAATCTTTTTCAGTTCATCCTGAACACCCGGAAACCATTCAAACTTGTTATTGTTAATTTTGGAAGCCACAATACGTTGAAGTTTCTCAATTCTCTGCTTAAGATCAACCAAATATAGTCTAGCTGCACTTGAATCATAAGTGTTTTTAGATGCCATTTGTTCGATGTTAGGCAGGTGTTTTGAAACTGCTTTTTGTTTTGTGAAGACCACTGGTCTTTGAAAAAACAATTGTGACTCTTTTTTAATAAGATGAACACCAGAATCTTTATTAAGCTTGTTATAATCAATTGGTTTAATTTCTGGGTTCATTTGTCTCATTTTGACTCGTCTCTTTTCAGTACGCTCAATCGTTTCATCCGAATCATAAATTTCAATCGGATCATGTTTATCATTTAGCACACTACCATCATATAACACATTCTGTACACTCTGAGCTTTCTTGAGATAATAAGGGTTTTCACAGCCGATAGCCGTTTTCTTTAGTGTATGTAAAATCGGGTTTTTGTCATTTATTAACAAATTAATCGTTTGTGAAGAATGACCCGTTTTTACAAGTAAATCTTCCAACTTTCCAATGGTTTCCTTTTTGTCATTGATCTCTTTAAGAAGATCCTTTTCACATTTTGAAAACCTTTCATTCAACTCCTTCTTTTCTTTTTCAAGATTGGAATAAGTTGATTTTTGTTTTGAAAGCTGGTTGGTTAGTTCAGAAATTTCCTTGTTAAGAGATTTAATTTGCTTATTCAAATTAACATCTAGAGTGTTAAATTTGATTTGTAAACGTTTTTCTCTTAACTCAGAATCTTTTAAGCTAACCTCAAGTTCTGACTGTTTTTTGTTATGAAAATCATAAGCTCTTGCATTCACCTTATACCTCTCAAGCTCAGTGGTCAATTTTTCATTCGCGGCCTTAACATCGCGATTGACCTTTTTGACCTTTTCAATTTCAACACTACAATTTTGCAATAATGATTCAAACATAGCACGCGTTTCCTCATCATTATCAGTATGCTGTGACTCGAATTCTTCATTAGGATCCATATCTGGAGTTACCAAATTAGTATTGCTACAACTTGGTTCGTCCATATATGTATCGTAAACAAGATTAGGAGTCTCAGGATACTGTTCATTTTGAGGTGAAACATCGAACATTTCATTATTGTGACATGTAGCATATGGTTGTACCTCGGAAACCGCATTAGTGTCAAAAGCAGGAGGTGCTTCTGAGTCTATGTCGTACTTTGCCTCCTGGAGATTTGCCATAAAAATGCAGTTTGCATCGATGTCCTCTTGATCTTCTGAAGCATCCATAATAGCCATGAAGTCATTCTCTTCTGCACTCAACTGAAGTCCAGCCGTTTCCTTGTTTGCCAACATTAATGCTTTCTGCAGATACGCTGGATCCCTTTTATTCGGCTTGTCTGGACAATTCCTAGCCATATGACCAATACCCTGACAGTTGAAGCACTTCATCACATTTCCCTGATTTCTATTCCCAGCTCCCTGAGCAACATTCCCAAACTGATTCCCAGCATTCTGTACCCTTTGATTACCAACAGCTGTACCCATCTGATTCCCTGCATACTGACCCATCTGATTACCAACATACTGCCCTGCATTCTGATTACCCATCTGAAATCTTGGAGCATATCCCTGCTGATTCCCATATCCCCCAACCATCTGTCCTTGCTGTCCCATGTTGAAACTTGGCTGTGCAATCTGCTTGTTGTGAGTATTCGATGAGATTCGTTGATTGTTGTTGGTGGGTGTGGAGTAACGTCCTTGGAATGCTTTTGATAGGTAAGCAAAAGCTTGAGTCAAAGCAGCAGTTGACTCATCCTGATCGTCTTGATCTGGGTGTTGTGGGTATTGTTGTTGTAGGATTACATGTTGTTGTTGTGGGTAGAATGGTGATTGTGGAATATACTGTTGTTGCATGAATTGCTGAGTGGATGATGATGATGATGGTTGTGCACTGACTGTTGCAGGTGTAGGTGATTGGACTATGAGTGCAAGAGGATCTTGTTGTTTTGCTTGCTTCTCTTTTCTGACTTCATTTGCCTCAGCTTGGTTTTGTTTGAGAAAGTCATAGAGTTGATCGTAGTTCACATCATGAAGATTCTTAGTTTGGTTGACAATAGTAACATATCGTCCCCATTCCTCTGGAAGGTTGTTGATGAACTTGATGTTTTGAACAATTTGTTTAGGTGCCAAATTGTTTCTGATCAACTCATTCATTAGAGTACAAAACCGTGTGTAGTAAGATTCAATCTGTTCAGCTGATGTTGTTGCGAACTTCTCCCATTCAGTCAGAAGCTTGTTTTCCATTTCTTGAATGCCAATTTCTGTACCATGACATAGACATCTAACTCGATCCCACATTTCTTTGGCAGTTTCACAGCTATCTACAGCACAAAATATTTCTTGTGGTAGACCGAGTTGGATTAGATGCATTGCTAGGTGATCAGCTTCAATTTGCTTCCAATCTGCTTCAGTGTAATCCGATTCCTCTTTGGGTCGGTACGTTGGATCGACGGGAGGTTCTGCAGTAGGGTTTCCAGCTGTTTCTTCAATCTCACCAGGCTGGAATGGACCTTTTTTGACGGAGTTAACCAAGAGTATACCTTGTCCATTAGGTTTGGATCTCATATATCGAAGCATACGACTCGTCCATGGAAGGTAACCACCTTTTTCCAACATTGGAGGTCGGTTTTCTGAACCTGCGGCATGTATGTCTTGTTGTGTAGTCATCTTTAAAAATTATGTATGATAAAGTGGATTTAGGATCTTTGCAACAAAGTAGGAGACGTTGTTGTTGACGATTAAACTTGGTTGATGTTGTTGTGAAGCCTTGGTTTGTTGTTGATGATCGATGAAGTTGTAGGATTGGTTGAACGAAACAAATTTAAATAAAGTTACAAAACTTGATTAGAGTATAATTAGGACAAAGTCAAAAGTTTACAATTTCGACAAAAGTTATGTAAATTACAATTTAGATAAACTCGACAATTTCTATAGAAATTTCAATTTGACCAAAATTTATACAAATTATGGTTAAATATCAATTTAGATAGAAATATATCTAATTTATATAAATCGGTAATTTATATAAAATCTAACACTTTTATACAAAAGGTTAGATAACCGTTTGTCGAAGTATTTTACACTCTTATACAAGAGTAAAAATACCGAGTTCACTTTCGAGTTGACGAAATTACGTTCGAATCAAATCCTTAAAAGTTATCTAACTTTGAAGTCGTTTAATCACAATTGCGAGGGCCAAAAGTGTCAAATCCGAAAGATCTCTTAATTCTGCTGAAAGTACAAGGACTGAAGTTGCCAATTCCGAAAATTGCACCAATTGCGGGTCTTAAGTATGAATTGCGAGACCAAATGCGATAAAACACCACCAATTGCGAAATAATGTTGCAATTGCGAGACTGGTTCAAATCAGAAGCCAATTGCGATAAAAACACCAATTCCGAGACTCAATTGCGACAGAAGAGGAATTGCGAGAAACTTGCTGAATTGCGAGACTGTCAATTGCGAAGGTGAATTGCGATAGGTCAATTGCGAGACAGACCACGAATTGCGACAAAAGTGCCAATTGCGAGATGAATTCCGATGAAACAGCAGTAATTGCGAGAAATGTGCAATTCCGAGAGAAATGAAGCAATTCCGAGAGAAATGCAATTCCTAGACACCTTTGACTTTTTCAAATGCGAAAATCTGCTACTTTTCACCAACTTTTGCCCTTTTTCTCACTTCCCCATGCTTCTCTGCCACTTTTCTACCAACTATACCAACTTCAATAATTCACCTTTTATACTAATATAATCAAAACAATTCTTATACAAGAATTTTTGATTCACACGATCCAAAAAGATGAAGAACAAGCCAAATCCAAGATTCCACAAATGTACCCAAGTGAAAAATCACAGTAGCTTGACTACCAACTTCGTATCAACACAAAACAGACACAGTTACCTTATATTTTGTATAGATCAATTTAGAAGAAGAAAAAAAACATAAGTTGTAATTTTTCTAGTGAAAGAAAAATAACAAATGATGTTTTTTATTTTTTACTCTTTATGATCATACAAAAATAAAGATGATCCTACCTTGAAACCTTGCTCTGATACCACTTGTTATGACCGAAGCTTCTTCTTTATCACACACAAACACACTAGATGATGACACTCACAAACTCATTAAGAACACAAGAGTAGTATGGATCATATGTATAAATTTCAAGTCAAATGTTTATTATCTTCAAAGATAAAGAAATAATACAAGAGACTTGGGTGGGACTCTCTCACACACACACTCTTTTTCTTAACTAAAATGAGGCATCTTTGAAACTAAGGTGTGTGTGTGTGTGTGTGTGTATACGACATTCACAGCCAATACATGGCTTGAATGGGCTTTGACTTGGACAATGTAGTGGACTTGTAAAAGTATTACACATATACTTTTGGACTACACACTAAACTAATACTACAAGCCCACTTCTTAGACTACATATTACATGACACACTTAAGTCTAATTGCCAAAATGACCATCACTTCAAAGTAGCATTAATTTAAATGCTAACATAGAATTATGCAAAGCTAATTCATGTAACCATTCCCCATTTTGCTCACTAATCGTGCTATTTTCTAAACTCAAAATTCTCAAATGAACACAATACTTACCAATATATAGCAACCCATCAGTCGAAAACCCTGAACATGAATCAATCTCCAAAACCCTAAGCTTCTCACCAAGGGTTTTTGCCAAGAACTCAAGATCCGAATCATGAACAACCAAATTTTGTAAACGAACCACTTTCAAACGTTTAAACGAAGTGGCGATTTCTTGAATCCAGGGACTGAGATTATAATCCCAGTTGCATGGACTTGACGTTAAATCCACAATATTTGGATTTCCTGCTAGGGTTAGTGACTCTATAAAGGGAAACGCAGTCGAGCAAAACGCAGTCGAGCAAAATGTCCATCTTCACCTTAGGTCACCCTGTAATCAAAAAGGAAAAACTCTAAAACGGTTTCAGGTTTACAAATGAAAACATGGTTTTTAATGGGTACAATAATTTTGCGACCGAGGGAGTAATGTTTTAGCAGTTAATATTGATGTTTTCTCGTGAAGTTTGTTGGTATTTTCTGAAATGAGTGAGAATAACGTAGGGTATACTTTACTCTAGTCCAATAATTGTGTTGCTTTTTGTTGTGTTGCTTTTGGTTTGCCAATGACTTTTGTTTCATACGTATATTTGTTTGTGTTTCTCTAGTACGTGTCGTTTTTACGGCATTGTTTTCATTATTTTGGTGGAAATCTGAGGTGTCCTAAACGCGTTTTTACTCACTTTAAAGTTTAAAGTAGTTTAGGCTGCGTTTGTATCTAGATTACAACGGCTTGTTGGGGTTTGAGGTTTTAAAGTAAACTATAAAATAAGCTTCATTTGTTACACATGTTTATGATAGATTTTATAAGTTATAAGTCTTCATAAATTCAAGCCATTTAAAATGGGTTTTTAGGGCTTATAGTTAGTCAAATTACTTACATATTTTTCAAAATATAGTAGATTATCACGCAAAAGGTGAAAATGTATCTAAATGTAATTTGATGTATTTTTGTAAGATTTTACGTTAATAAGCTTTAGCTCTAACTAATTTGTCAAACAACTTTGTAAAATTATAAGCTCAACTCCAGCTTCAGCTCAAGCCCAGCTCAAGCCTATCTTACTATATTATAAAGCATTAAGGCCTACTAATAATGGAAACTTTTAAAGGTAAGTAATCCAAGTTATAAAGCTAAAAGTACAAGTAATTAAAACACATTTTCTAACATTTACAAGTTCTTAAGCTCAAAGTACAACTAATTAAAATAGAAATACTAACATTAAATACAATAAATAAATCATTATGTACATTAAATACAATTAATTAACGGGTCAATAAATACAATTAATGCAGTTATTAAAATACCCCTTACATAAGAAATACAAATTATCAAGCATATTGTACAACCAACTTAAACATAATTACTGCATTAAATGTCACTAATACAAATAATAAAGCACATTATACAAATATTCAAGCCCGAACGGGCAACGGGCCAAATGGGCTTGAGCCCAAACGGGCACGGGCCAAACGGGCTCGAGCCCGAACGGGCACGAGCTAAACGAAATTCTTGATATCCGTAAATTTATTGTCAAAAAGAACATAATAAACTAAAATACATGATTCACCGAAAAATTCTATTTCAAGGTACCCGCCGCCGCAACACGCAGGTACCCTGCTAGTTTTACCAAAATACCCTGTAACTAGTGAGGTTTTGTTATTAACATTAACTTAATTTAATTTGGTATCTTGTTTTTACTATAGTATTTATAGTTCGGGTATATATATGATATACTTTTATTATTACGATAAATTTAATGTAATGATAATAATAAAAGGTAACCTGATTTTAAGAAATAAAGAAGATTAAATGCGAGGATAGTTTCTTGACATAATTGTATATGTATAACGGTTTTTATAAACTCGATATTTATAAACTATGATATAAAATAAAATTTATAAATATTTTCATAATTAGATTTCCACTAATTAGATTTCCACTATACAATGTATTAGTGCCCCAAAAGATGTGTAGCAAAACATGCCATTATAGACTATGGGGAGAAGCACTAATTTCGGTTAATGTGCGGCACTAATTTTGGTGTAGCAAAACATGTGTAGCAAAAAAAAAAAAAAAATGTGCGGCAATAATATTAATGATGGCCTTTGTTTTAACACGTTAGATCTCAAATACGTAGCAAATAAATGTGCGGCACTAACATTGTAGAAGCTTAACAAAACCCATCACCTTCAACTCTCATTGTTCCTCGCTTAATGTGCGGCACTAATTTTGGTTATGTTTGAAGGTAAGCATTTTTTGTTGGTACCTTTTTTTGACGTCGAATATAAGTTAGTAGATTATGACGTCCTTGATACCGCTTTTGTCACCGCCGTTTGCAAATACTTTGGCCGTGTATTCACGACCTATTATAATTGTAAACTAATTAAAAATTACTTAATTGGCTGGCGTTTGTTGTATTTGTTTAATATTAAAGGCTTTTGACGAATTTTGCTCCATTAATTGTCTTTTTTTTTTCTTTTTTTTTTCATAGATTAAAAGGTTTCTAATTTAACCTATGATTTGAACAATTAAAAACAAATTGGTTTGTTATGTATTGGTTGCAATCTTTAATATGTTGTCATGTTACTTTTATACTAACAAATATTTTTTAACAACGTATAGTAGCTATATTTAAGTCTAATCATGTAAATCAAGTCTGCTAAGCGTGACATTTTCTTCCCTTTTTCCTTACATATTCACACGCAAAAATATAACTTTTCATGTCTATTTTTTGCAGTAACCATTATAAATGGAGTTGCACACACATTTAAGTCAATTACTTTGACTAACTCGTCTAATCTCTATTAGAAATATGAAGTTGATTCTGGATTCGTCGTTATAAGTGTCACTTTGTTTTCTATTTTTTGGTGCAGTATAAGTGTCACTTTGTTAAACAGGTAACATGTTATACCTTTGACAATAACTATCACTTAACAAATATAAACAATATCTATACGCTAAGTAACTCTGTATGCCAAAATTTTTAAAATTATGAGCAACTTAAGTATTCAGCCCACAATAAAATTCGGCCCAATCAATGAGTAGTGTAGATATCAAAATCGTTAATCACTACATCAAGCCCATCTTGTCTTGAAAATATGACTACACTACTCTGCTTGAACCCTAAACCTAAACACAATAACACCAGCCACCACACTTTGTTCATTTCACCAAAACCAAACTCAGCCACTTTTCTCCCTTTCTTTCTTTCTTTCTTCTTTAATCCAAACCACGAACACAAATCCACGAAAATCACAACCCTCTGATTCTTGTTCTTCAAACACACGAATCACAACCCTCTAATTCCTGTTCTCGTTTGGTTCTTCAAAAAAAAATGATGCGAGGAGCTAAGCTTCTAATACATTAATGATGGGTTTTGTTTTAACTCGTTAGATCTCAATTGTGACTTCAAGATCTTGATATAAGGTCTCGGGTAGGTTTAATTTTGTTTTTCGGTTTTGATTTTGTTATTTTCGAATCAAAGAGAGATTATAACATAGTTGTTAAAAATCTTATCTTTCTTTTTCGGATATAAAAAGAAGCTAAGCTTCAAAAGATGGATCGATGATGATGTACTTCTCTTCGTGTTTCGATCTTAAAAGGTCTAAGATGTTGTTGTTATACACGAAAGAGAAGAAAAAACTGAGATCTTTTATTATTATTTGTTGGTTTCGAATCGTGTTTGGAGATGAGATTTTTTTATGTAGTTGATGTTGTTATTGATTGTGTTCGAGTGGTGAGATGGGTTTAGGATAGACTTGGATTTGTTGATGTTGTCGATTTGGAAAAAAGGTCTCGTTTTTTCCTTTTCGTTTTGGTTTAGGATTACCGCGTTTATAACATTTGATGGATGAAGTTTCATCATGACATATGCGCAGTGAAAAAAATGAGCTATTTATAATGGCACTATATGTAACTATCTTAGAGATATGTAGAGACACTTTAAATGTCATTTTAATTATAATCAATGTAGTTAACTACAAAAGCAAATCATCCAACTTTGTACATCTTTCACTTTAAATGCGTCTTTTTGTATGTACTCGACATAAACTCAATTTCTTCATCCCCTCATATATTATTGCATTTAATCTCAATTTATTTTTTAATTTTATAGATAAAAATGAAGTCATTAAGACTCCGCTTGAAGCAGGTTGTACAGTATTTTTTTTGTGCACATTCACTTTTCCACATTAAATTAAGCTATTCAATCTTTATATAGTATAGATATATGAATTTAATTCGACTAAATTTTAACTCAATTTGATCAAATTAAGAATCAATTTTGACCAAATTTAGTACTCCCTCCGTCCCAAAATAATTATCATGATTGACTTTTTGGGGTCTTTTTTGTTAAACTTTGACTTTAAATATTTTTATTTGCGTTATATAATACTTTATGAAAATTATATCAATGAAAATACATTTGAAAGCCGATCCATACATATATTTTGCATCAAGTATTATATAACACAAATAAAAATATTTACGATAAAAGTTGAACAAAAAAGACTCTAAAAAGTCAAACTTGACATTTATTTTGGGACGGATGTAGTAGCACTTTTAACCAAATTTAGCAGTAATTTTTCTTTTTATTGACTAAAAAGTTGTTGTATTTTAGCATGTGTTAAAATACCTAAAAGAAAGTAATTTATTAAGTAGAGACAACAGTAGTGATTGACATATGTAATTTATAAGTCTTGTTGTAATTTATCATATAATAGTAGTGATTTTTTTATTTATTTTTTTTTTTTTTTTTTATTTTTTTATTTTTTTTTGTAAAATACCTATAAGAAAGTAATTCTTTTATCAAATAACACTAGTGATTGACAAGTGAAATTTATAAGTATCGTTGTATTTTTTTCTTCTTCTTAAATACAAAATACTATATTAAAAATCAAACTTTCTAAAAACCAAACAACTTTTAAACCCAGTGGTCCGGTTTTGAATTTTTAAAAACAACATTTTTTTGTTCAGTTTTTGGTTTAATATGAAAACCAAAACTAAGTAAATGAAGCGCCCCCTACTAATGCTAGTTAAACTTTCAAAAGTATACACATAAGTATTTATGCAACTAATCACAAAATAGTAAAAGAAATAAGAGATGCATATATCATATTCATTAGATATATCCCTTCTTCTAATAATATTAAAACAGCTCACAAAGCAACCATTGCGTGTGCTGCACGTGGATACGGTAAAACGCCTAGATTCCCTTTTTTTTTAATAGACGTAGCCTCTTCGCCGTAGAGGCTACTTTACCTCTACGCCGTAGAGGCCAAAGGCCCTCTATGTCGTAGAAGGCACAACTAGCATTTTTCCTGCGTTTGCCAAACTGCACTCAACCCATTTCCGGAAAACATAAAGTTGAACCTGAACTTCATTTATAACACGACAAACATGGTTGAAGTGTTACACCACATGACATGTACATTACGGCCCATTTTTAACCCATTACAAGCAAAATTGGGTAAATGAGGCCTTGTGCCAAACACCCTTTTTTCCTGCATAGTTCTACTAGTTTTACTTGAAAACATGAAAGTTCTCGAAAATCTTTTACATAATTTACAAAAGACACTTACATAAGAAATGCCAAGAGGAACCTTAGAATTGCCGCCAAGCATAAAGTGAACAAAAAAAGGTAACTGAAGATAATTCACCAAATGATATTGTTCGAAGTTAACATCAAATAACACAAAATTAAAGGCATTTAAAGACTGGCAAATTATAGAACAATAGATCTTGCAAAACAAAGCTAATGAAGACCCAAAAAATAAATGTTGTAGAAAAACACAACCAAAAAATAAATTATATGCATCGATCAGTAATTTTTCAAACAATCTGTTTAAAATTTGGGTGTTCCTCTTCCAAAAGATAACGACAGTGACGAGGCATACCATGAACCTTAAAGTACCTTAGAGAAGGTACATTACACCTAAAGATGTCAAACGCTTCCTTGCTAAAGGGACACTTACTGATTACCAAGTTTTGCAATTTCGGGCACCCAAATGACAACTCCACAAGCCCTGCATCTGATTCTCCCGCACGGCCTAGAGACAGGTATCTCAAATTACAACCAAACTTCCCTATATAACTCAAGCCTATGTCACTCAGTCCACCAAGCTCCTGAAAGCAAATACTAAGCCGTTCAAGTTTATTGCAACCAATTAGTAGACTTCGGACCCCATTGTCTACTGGATCTTTCATGTTTACGCCTTCTTTACCTAATACCATACTCAAATCAGAGAGGTTTTTCAAATTAATTCCTATATGCACCATAGCTTCAAAAGTGATACAAGACAAAGTAATATGTAAACATTCCAATTCACGACATCTTAGTGCCAGCGCAAATAAACCTTTCTCTGTAAGCGGCCCCCTCACATAGAGCTTGCGCAAGTTTTTGCAGTACTGACTTAGATCTTTTAATCCTTCGTCACTAATGAAAGCCGTATAAAGAACTTCCAAGTTGGGACAATTCTCTATCAACGAATGTTGGTGATCATATACATATTGGGTATCCAGTTGCGTTATTAGATGTGCAAAAGGAAGAACAATTTCTTTTCGTCCCATGTGATTCAGCGCCAAATACTTCAGCTTGGGAGGAAATTTAAAATCATTATATTTATCTCCTTCAGCACCAATAGGATTATTCACATCAAAATAAAAAGCTTCAACACCAAAAGGGTCAATATCAAAAGGATCAATACCAAAATGATCATGATTGATACCAATATGATTATTAGGATTACTATTACCAAATCTTCCACCACCAAAATCTTCTAACTTAACAGCATAGCTAAAGAAATCCACAAGATCAATAATTTCGTAATGTTCGCTTATCTTGACAGATACTAAATTCTGGCTACAATTTTTTGCAACAAGTGCAAGATCTTTAACCTTAAATTTAGTAAGACCCGCCTTATATAAATTCAATGATTCAATGCTATTATTATGCAAAGCCAATTCGTGTAACCATCCCCCATCTTTCTCACTAATCGTGCTATTTTCTAAACTCAAAATTCTCAAATGATTACAATACTTACCAATACATAGTAACCCATCAGTCGAAAACCCTGAACAAGAATCAATCTCCAAAACCTTAAGCTTCTCACCACGGGTTCTTACTATGAGCTCAAGATCCGAATCATGGACAACCAAATTTTGAAAACGAACCACTTTCAAACGCTTAAAAGAAGCAGCGATTTCTTGAACCCATGGGGTGACATTATGATCCCAATTGCATGGGCTAGAGGTTACATTCACAATATGTGGACTTCCTGTTAGGGTTAGTGATTTGATAAAGGGAAAGCGTTGATGACACCTTAACGGCGTAGCATAACACAAGTGAGCAGTTACGTGCTTACGTGTCTTAGCATCGACATCATAACACATATGAGAAACCAATGAGAACGAGTTCCGGTCGTCGTGTATGTAATTTACAACGCAGTCTAACACCGTCTCCATTGACTGATAGGGACGATTCACCATGTTAATTATTAAAGTATGTAACTAGAAAACCCTAAAACATTTTTTGGGTTTTATAATGATGAGGTAACAACTTGTACTTATCAAATTCTTTGTTTAACTTAGGTAAAAAATCTGCCGCTAAAATAACATTAGAAATACATATTTGTCACTATCTTTTAAAATACTTTAATTTGCCACTAAACAATTGCTCTATTAAAGAGCGATTTTTTGTCATCCAATGCATATCAATAATATCAGTTTATCACTCTTTAAAAACTAGACGAGTACCCGTGCATAGCAACGGGATTTATATCGGCAGATAGTTTGTGTTATAAACGAAAAATATTAAAAGTTTGAGGATTTGAGGATTAAATATAATGCTTTGAAACCCGGTTCGACCCAGGTGGTTCAACCGGTTGAACCGTTCCGGTAAAAAAATGGGTCAATTTAAACCGGGTCAACCCGACGGGTTGGGTCGAAAAAATGGGTCAACCCGCCGGGTTTGAATTGTCCCGGGTCAACCCGGTTTCAATGTCTATTAATAGTTTTCTTTTGAAACACATGTTTTCTACATTTTCTTTTTTAGTTTCAACTTTTCACTTGCTTATAATTAATTGTTTCAACATTTCCTTTTTATTTCTTTCAACATTTCAATTTCTTGACTTTTCACTTTTGACTTTGACTATTTTTGTTCTATAGATACTTATATTTGTCGCTAAGTTTGTCACAGAGCATTGACAACATTTCGTGTCGCTGATATGAAGATATATGAAACATTTTTGGTGTGGATATATTGTTTCTTTTGGCCTTGTAGAAATGTGCATGAGTGGCGCGAGAAATGCAAAAATCACATAATTTTCACGAATAAGATCTCACAAACATATGTGTCAACTAAACATGAAGATCGAGTGTGAAAAAAGAAAACGAAAACATATTATCAATATGACTCGTGCACCTGATCACTTGCCACATGTGTTTGTGAGATTTTGTTTGTAAAGTTTTTGCGAGTCTAGTACATATATATTTCTCCAATAATGATCTGCATATTCCTTTCTATAGCTGATCTAGCTTCATGTGGATTCAAATGGTTGTGATAGTGCTGCAAACTATCGCACGCACACTATCCAACACATTGATTTAAATACGATCTCAAGTCGCAACCACTGCACGGGAAACATCTCACACTACATGGATTCTGCTCCATCACTTCTGTTATATTGTACTTTGTTTGGT
This sequence comes from Artemisia tridentata subsp. tridentata, assembly GCA_021014915.2. Taxonomy (NCBI): domain Eukaryota; kingdom Viridiplantae; phylum Streptophyta; class Magnoliopsida; order Asterales; family Asteraceae; genus Artemisia; species Artemisia tridentata. Next base: position 424,223,527 of record CP139506.1, read on the forward strand.
TATTCATTCCAGTCAATTTGCAAGAAGCTTAGATGGGAGTTTTATAGTAGGAATCCTTTGTGTGTTCTTATTTTATCCTTAGTTTTACTAAACTTTATTAAAGATGTTTTGAATACAAAAAATATATGCGTGTCCACTGAGATCATGTTGAGAAGATGCAATTGAACCTTTTTATATACATAATCCTCAATACACAATCCTATGTTTATTTATATGTTAAATATATCTATAATTCTGCGTTGACACATCTAACATCATCCACACACAAAAAATCCATGATGCTAATTCGCCTCTTAAGTCAAATTTCAAAAAGAGAATTAAGCTTCATCAAAAAAAAAAAAAAAAAAAAAAAAAAAAGACACAAAGCACACTGCCATGAAGGATTTCTGGTAACCGGACTCGATAGACAACAATATATGAGGGCATATAGCTAAACTGATCACTTTCCAAATGCCAGTTTAATTTATGGTGTCATAAAGAAGTGGTGAACATAAATAGATCCTAGCACAATGAAGGTGTTATTCACAACATATGCAAGGATATATATTTGTATCATTCAAATAAGATCAGGCTACTATCTATTAAAAAAGATAATATAAGTTGATACGTACTAAATTTCTATTATCAACATTTTTAACAAAATAAGTTAGTGAATATAAATTACCGGCCCAATGATCCTGTTACAATCTGAATTCATAACCCAAAATAGCATGAAATAACAAGTTTAGAAACCTTAGCAAAAAACAATAATACTGACCAATCTTGTTATAGTAAAGCCTGAAACATGATACTTACTATAGTGGAATAACATTGTCCATCAATCTGTCCTTATATGCATCAGCAACATATCCTCCTGAGGTTACGGATCAATTGAAAAGTGAATAAATTTAAAAAGTGTAAAAAGTAACGAGAGAATGACACGTGTCCCCCTACCTTCTTTTCATTAAGGGCAATTTCGTACTTGTAAATAAATTTCCATTGCTACTCAACCATCCAAAAAACACTGACTAAAAAACACCATAAAAAACACACATACCAGTATACCACCACATCTGCACCGCTGTTACAACCACCACCACCGATCAACGACGCCACTACATTCAAATACACCGGAAACTGTCGTTACCCACCAACCACCGGTGAGATCTCCTACATCGTCGGCGCGCCATCATCACCACCGGTGGATCTGTCATAAACATCAATCTACCACCACCATCACCGTAATTATCAAAACCACCACCATCATTTCGTTATACAAAGGCAAATAATGGATCGTTATTAGCAGATCTACTTCTTCTAGATCTGCTGCTAGTAAGTCTTTATTTGATTGATTTTATTTCGTTATACAGAGGCAACTTATGTTTACTTTATTTGATTTTATGTTTAGGTGTAAAATAAAGGGTTGATGGTTATTAATGTGAAGCTGTCAAGGTTTCTTGTTTTAGAATGGATGCAGTAGTACTGTACTAGCACATTTGTCGCTTAGTTTATGATGTGGGTCTGTTTTGATCCAAAGACAAGAAAGTGCTTAAACAATGTTTATGATATTTGTTTTTTCATCAATAAAACGTGTTAGTTCTTTATTATTTGCTCAATAAAAACACTTGTTTATTAGTAATAGATATAGTGTTTATCAATAAATAAAAAGTTGGCTAATTTTTATAATGTTCATCAGTTCATTAGTTAGTTTTGGTCATCGGTTAATTTTGTTCATCAGTTATTTTTTGATAATATTCGTCAATTCAAGTTAGTATTGTTCATCAGTTCATCAATTTTCTAATAAAAACACAATGTTTATCAGTTCATCAGTTATTTTTTATATTGTTCATCAGTTATTTTTTGATAAGGTTCATCAGTTATTGTGTTGTTATAGGTTCATCAGTTATAGGTTCATCAGTTATTGTGTTGTTATAGGTTCATCAGTTATAGGTTCATCAGTTATATGTTCATCAGTTATTGGTTCATCAGTTATAGGTTCATCAGTTATTGGTTCATCAGTTATTGGTTCATCAGTTATTGTGTTGTTATAGGTTCATCAGTTATAGGTTCATCAATTATTGGTTCATCAGTTATTGTGTTGTGTTATTTTTTTGGTTCATCAGTTATTGTGCTGTTATTTTTTTGGTTCATCAATTATTATCCTGGTATTATGTCTTTTGGTTCATCAATTATTGGTTCATAAGTTATAGGTTCATTAGTTATTGGTTCATCAGTTATTGTGTCATTATAGGTTCATCAGTTATTGTGTTGTTATAGGTTCATCAGTTATAGGTTCATCAGTTATTGGTTCATCAGTTAATGGTTCATCAGTTATTGGTTCATCAGTTATGGGTTCATCAGTTATTGTGTTGTTATAGGTTCATCAGTTATAGGTTCATCAGTTATAGGTTCATCAGTTATTGGTTCATCAGTTATAGGTTCATCAGTTATTGGTTCATCAGTTATTGTGTTGTTATTGGTTCATCAGTTATTGGTTCATCAGTTATAGGTTCATCAGTTATTGTGTTGTTATAGGTTCATCAGTTATATGTTCATCAGTTATTGGTTCATCAGTTATAGGTTCATCAGTTATTGGTTCATCAGTTATTGTGTTGTTATAGGTTCATCAGTTATAGGTTCATCAGTTATTGGTTCATCAGTTATAGGTTCATCAGTTATTGTGTTGTGTTATTTTTTTGGTTCATCAGTTATTGTGCTGTTATTTTTTTGGTTCATCAATTATTATCCTGGTGTTATGTCTTTTTGGTTCATCAATTATTGGTTCATAAGTTATAGGTTCATTAGTTATTGGTTCATCAGTTATTGGTTCATCAGTTATTGTGTCGTTATAGGTTCATCAGTTATAGGTTAATCAGTTATAGGTTCATCAATTATTGGTTCATCAGTTATAGGTTCATCAGTTATTGTGTTGTATTATTTTTTTTGTTCATCAGTCATTGTGCTGTTATTTTTTTGGTTCATCAATTATTATCCTGGTGTTGTGTTTTTGGTTCATCAATTATTGTCATGTGTTATGTTATTTTTTTGGTTCATCAATTATTGGTTCATCAGTTATAGGTTCATCAGTTAGCGTCGATTGTTTTTCAAAGTGTTTAGGTTCATCAGTTATCGTCGGTTGTTTTTCAAAGTGTTTTGGTTCATCAGTTAGCTTCGGTTGTGTTTCAAAGTGTTTAGGTTCATCAGTTAGCGTCGGTTGTTTTTCAAAGTGTTTTGGTTCATCAGTTAGCTTCGGTTGTGTTGCAAAGTGTTTAGGTTCATCAGTTAGCTTCGGTTGTGTTTCAAAGTGTTTAGGTTTCATCAGTTAGCGTCGGTTGTTTATCAAAGTGTTTAGGTTCATCAGTTAGCGTCGGTTGTTTTTCAAAGTGTTTTGGTTCATCAGTTATTTTTGATAACGTTCATCAGTTATTGTTAATCTTTAACGTGCAATATCTCACTCATATTATATCGGATTTGAGTGATTCAAATTTATGGGTAAAGAATGGCCAAAAAGCTACAACTTTCATGTTTTAAGTTTTGCAAAATTCGGCCTTTAAACTAGGCAAAATTAGAGCTAAAAATGCATAAAATTTCAAGAAAATCAACACCTACTTAAAAAGTTGAAAAAAAAAAGTTGCGATTCATATATCATAATGCATACCAAATTAAAGAGAATTATATTTTTAAAAATTATGGTGAAATCGGTTTTTTCATAAAAGTTTATCGTTTGAAAGTTATTTACGTTTAAAGTTTTGGGGTGAAATAAAAAAAAGGGTTAAAAGGACCAAAATGCCCCCTAACCAAATTTAATAAGAAAAAAAAGAGGGAATGCTTGGTGGACACTTGTCATATTGTGAGTGGTTGAAAACACTTTTTAGACTTTTTAATTTGCATCCCCTTTTTAAGGGATCGCATCTCATCCTCCTGATTTATCAAACAATTTGTTTAAATTTTGGCTGATCCTCTTCCAAAAGATAACGACAATGACGAGGTATACCCTGAACCTCAAAGTACCATAGCGAAGGTACATTACACCTAAAGAAGTCAAACGCTTCCTTGCTAAAGGGGCAATCCTTGATTACCAAATTTTGCAATCTCGGGCACCCAAATGACAACTCTACAAGTCCTGCATCTGATTCTCCGCATAACCAAGAGACAGATATCTCAAATTATAACCACACATACCAATATTCTTCAAACCCTCGTCACTCAATCCTCCAAGCTCCTGAAAGCAGATGCTAAGGGTGTGTTTAGTTAAGGGAAAACACCAAAATGTTTTGTGGAAAACAAAGAAAACATAGATAGCGTTCAAATTATTGTTTTCCAATAAAATTCTCTACAAAACACAAAATTCCTATTTCCAACTTTAATACACAAAACTACAAAAACACTTTTTTTTTTTTCACCTAATTTCCTTTAATATACCCCCAATCCGTTTTCGTCTATTTTTATACATTTTCGTCACTTTTTATCCGTTTTTTTTCGTTTTCGTCTATTTTTTACGTTTTCATCCGATTTTTAGGTTTTCTTCTGTCTTTATGTGTTTTCGTCTGATTTATTTTACGTTTTCGCCCAATTTTTTACGTTTTCGTCCGATTCTTTACGTTTTCGTCCGATTCTATACGTTTTCGTCCGATATTTTACATTTTCGTCTGATTCTTTACGTTTTTGTTCGATTCTTTACGTTTTTGTCCGATTCTTTACGTTTTTTCCGATTCTTTACGTTTTCGTCCGATTCTTTCCGTTTTCGTCTGAATATTTAAGTTTTCGTCCGATTATTTACGTTTTCGTCCGATTCTTTACGTTTTCGTCCGACTTTTTACGTTTTCGTTCGATTCTTTACGTTTTTGTCTTTTTTTTTACTTTTTATTCTGAATTTTTACGTTTTCGTCTGATTTTTTTCTTTTTCGTCTGATTCTTTACGTTTTCGTTTGATTTTTTATGTTTCCGTTCGATTCTTTACGTTTTCGTCCGATTTTTTACGTTTTCGTCCGATTTTTTACGTTTTCGTCCGATTCTTTACGTTTTCGTCCGATTTTTTACGTTTTCGTCCGATTCTTTACGTTTTCGTCTATTTTTTTTACGTTCTCGTATGAATTTTTACGTTTTCGTCCGATTTTTTACGTTTTCGTCTGATTCTTTACATTTTCGTCCGATTCTTTACGTTTTCGTCCAATTCTTTTACGTTTTCGTCTTTTTTTTTAGGTTTTCGTCCCTTTTTTTCTTTTCGTTTTCGTCTTTTTTTTTTACATTTTCGTCTGTTTTTTTACGTTTTAGTCAGTCTCCTTACGTTTTCATCCATTTTTACGTTTTAGTCTATTTCTTTACGTTGTCGTCCGTTTTATGCCTTTTTTACGTTTTCATCCATTTTTTACGTTTTCGTCTGTTGTTATATGTTTTCCTCCATTTTATTATGCTTTCATCCTTCTTTTATGTTTTTTTACGTTTTCTTATGTTTTCGTCTATTTTTTACATTTTTTTAGGTTTCGTCCGACGAAAACGTAAAAAATGGACGAAAACGTAAAAAATAGATGAAAACGTAAAAAAGCGAACGAAAACGTAAAAAATAGACAAAAACGTAAAATATGGACGAAAACATAAAAAAATGGATGAAAACACTATAATTTAGAAAACGTAAAAAAAAAAGTAAAAAAACGGACGAAAACGTAAAAAAACGTAAAAAAAGAGGACGAAAACATAATTAAACGGGCAAAAACGTAAAAAAGGACGAAAACACACAAAAAAAATGAAAATGTAAAAAATAGACGAAAACGTAAAAAATTGATGGAAACCTTAAAAAATAGATGAAAATGTAAAATAACGGACAAAATCGTAAAAATAAGTACGAAAACGTAAAAATTCAGACGAAAACGTAAAAAAAACAGACGAAAACGTAAAGTATCGGACGGAAACGTAAAGAATAGGACGAAAACGTAAAGAATCGGTAGAAAACGTAAAGAATCGGTAGAAAATGTTAAAAATCGGACGAAAACGTAAAGAATCGGACGAAAACGTAAAAAAAACCTACGAAAGCGTAAAAAACAGACGAAAACTTAATAAAACGGACGAAAACGTAAAAAAGTGGACGAAAACGTAAAAACAGACGAAAAAGTATATATATATATATATATATATAATGTATCTTAATTTTCAGAACCCTGTTAAGCGCGGGAACTGCGAGAACCCATCTATGACCGTTAGATGAGTTGATCAATGGTCAAAACTGAATGTGCCATTTATGTAAATAATCAAAAGATCATGTTAGTTGTTGTAACTAGTATAAGGGTAATTAAGGGATATCACAATTATATATATATTTTTAAAACCGTCCTCCCATTTTAATAGGATCTGGTTACTTCTTCTTTATTTCTCTGGCCTCCATCACTAAAAAAACCCTAGCCGCTCCATCACCAAAATACCTACAGCCGTCCAATCGACACCTTCACCATGTCTGATCCGTGAAATCGACACCACAATCCGTTCTCTTGATTTGCTGATTCGACAAAGAATAATTAATCCTCGTACTATTAATTATCATCATGGGTCGGTGGTCAGGAATCTTTACAAATTGGTGATTGGTTATCTTCATCAATCATGGGTCTGTGGCGCTATTTAATTCTTTGGTTGATGTACGGTAATTTTAATATTTTGTCCCATTCGATACTTAAACTTTGCTGTTGTTTTGAGAAGTTGCAGTTGGATTTGTTCAAGAATTGTATTCAGCACGTGGACATGTTTTAAGGATTATCACTATAAATTAAAGTTTTAATTTGAATAATAATATATAGAGGTCAAAGGTTGGGACTCATATTCATATCTTTATTAATATGTGGATTCTAATTAAACATTGCCTAATCCATTTCTTGTTGCAAGTTCTACTTTTGGGTGTTTTCTTTTTTGGGTGGGTTGACGAGGCAGTATTTTTATGTGATTATTGATTTGTATTTCAATTGCTTATTTTACTAATATGTCTGTTAATGATAAGGATCTTGATGTGTTGTGATATATGGTTTTGTAGACCATTCATCATTGAATTCAAGAGACCAAGAATGGTACTTTTTCTGTCCTGTTGATAAGAAGTATAGCAATGGTGCTCGTTTGAACCGTGCCACTGATTGTGGGAATTGGAAGGCGAATGGAAAGGACAGGTATGTTTACGTATAAAAAATATATGTTTTGTGTTTGGATTATAAAACATATATGTTTTGCTTTTGGATTATAAAAAACATACATGTTTTGCAAAGATACATATATGTTTACGTATAAAACATATATGTTTTGTGTTTGCCTTATAAAACATATATGTTTTGCGTTTGGATTATAAAATAACATATATGTTTCAGAAGGGCCGTCCACAATCCGTTTCTGATATAATATATAAACCCACGAAACCCATTTGGAGCATATCTTTAGTTCGATTTTGTGTCATCTCAATTGGAAAGCTACAAATTCAGTAACTGGTTTATTTTGATGCTCTTTTTTTATGTGTAAGTAATTGTTTTCGACATCAGTTTCGATAATAAATCGGGTTGGTTTATGGTGTTAATTTTTGAACTCGATATGTTTCAGAAGGGGTTTCGTTTATAAAGCCTAATTATTAAGTAATTTTGTTTGATAGTTGTTTCGTAGATTTTTTGAAGTTATTGAACTGCATTAGTGTTGTATGTTAGTGCAAGGAATATCTCATTTTATAATGTAATGGACTATGCTCTATATTTAATCAGCCAAATAGAATGTAAGATTATATACAGTTATATCCAAAAAGCTATATTTAATCAGCAAAAGTGGTATACATATATGTTTGAATTAGTAGGATCTAACAAATGAAAACCATGTATGTTTTTAAACATGTATGTTTTTAAACAGGTATGTTTTAAAAAATGATTTATAAACGAAATGCTTTAAACATGTATGTTTTAAAAATAGGTACGTGTTGAAATTATTACAAGAATTTATTTTAACAAGTGCGCATACATGTTTTAGTAGTTGCATATATGTACTTTAACAGAATTCCATTTTAATAAAATTATTGTTGCTAATTTTTGTACTTTTTTTTGTATCAGGTGTAATTACAAGAATGTTCACAGCTACGGGTGTGCATATATATCCGAATTTTGAAAAAATGTTGACGGCTACGCGTGTGCATATATGTCCGACTTCTAAAAATGTTTGATAATAATGAGCGTGCACATATGTTCGTTTGCGTTATATATATTAGTGCATGCATGTATTGATCGATTAGATTCATGTACTTATACTTTTTAGAAATTTGTTTTATAATTGTATTTTAATTGATATTGAATTTTGTATGTAACATTTATGTTATTGTTTTGTTATAAAAAACACTTATGCACTACATCTCGAAAATAAAATGAAAAAATTAGTACATAAAAACACCTATGCACTACATATGGAAAATAATATACATGCTGGAAAAAATTAGTACATATAAAACATACATGCACCTAGTTTTTTTTTTTTTTTTTTTTTTTTTTTTTTTTCAAATAATCCATGCTGGAAAAAAAAATTCCTAAAATTATGGGATTTTAAAAAACGAATTTTAATAAAAAAAAATCACAAATAAATAGAAATTGTTTTTTACTATTATACCCTTTTGATTAAATAAAAATATTTAATATTTAAAAAAATATGATTGGTCTAGGGGAGTTCTCGCAGTTCCCGCACTTAACAGGGTTCTGAAAATAAAGCTCCCCTATATATATATATATATATATATATATATATATATATATATATATATATATATATATATATATATATATATATATAGTGAGACTTTCTTGCGAGAACCATTTTATCTGCGAGAACTGAGAGAACCACCAAAAACATACATGCACGCCTTCAATAATTGTATTTTTGCACATATGTTCTAAAAACAACATATATGTTTTTAAAAAAACATAGTTGTTCTAAAGAATTTGATAAGAAATTGGAAATACAACATTTTTCTTTGAAGGTGTGCATGTATGTTCTTATAAGGCGTGCAACGACAATATTGCGGCCTTGTGTAAGGTTTTTGTGAAAAAAGATGATGAGTTCATGATGATATTGAAGAACATAGGTGGATACTTACGATTATTGATGATTTGCATGTATTTTTATTTTATTTTAAAAGGCGTGCATGTATGTTTTTTGTGGTTCTCTCAGTTCTCGCAGATAAAATGGTTCTCGTAAGAAAGTCCCCCTATATATATATATATATATATATATATATATATATATATTCCCTATATATATATATATATATATATATATATATATATATATATATATATATATATTAGTTATTTTACGTTTTCGAATTATTGTCGCTTGAAGATTTTTTCATGTTATTTGATGTTATATTTTACTTTTTTAATTTTTTTCTCGTATTAGATTTTTTTAGTTATTTTATAATTTAGTTGGTTACTTTATAATATTTGTTTTTATGTTTTGAAGATGTTTTTTATAATATTACAAAGGTGAATAGAGAATTGAGTTATAAAATAACAACACTTAAACATGTTTTCTAGTTTTGCAAAATGAAAAACACAAACACATGTTTCTCAAACTAAACGCGTTTTATAAATTTTCCGTTGTTTTGTGTAAATAAAACACCCCTCCATTTTCCTACAAAACAAGAAATAGGAAATGAAAGAAAATATTTTCAAACTAAACGGGACCTAAGCCTTTCAAGTTTGTTGCAACCAATTAGTAGAGTTCGGATGCCTTTGTCTAGTACTAGATTCTTCTTACTTACCCCTTTGTTAAATAACTAGCAGGGTACCCGCGCGTTGCGGCGGCGGATACCCTGAAATAAAATTTTTCGGTGAATCATGTATTTTAGTTTATTATGTTCTTTTTGACAATAAATTTACGGATATCAAGAATTTCGTTTAGCTCATGCCCGTTCGGGCTCGAGCCCGTTGGCTCGTGTCCATTCTGGCTCGAGCCCGTTTGGGCTCGAGCCCATTTGGCCCGTTGCCCGTTCGGGCTTGAATATTTGTATAATGTGCTTTATTATTTGTATTAGTGACATTTAATGTAGGAATTGTGTTTAAGTTGGTTGTACAATATGCTTGATAATTTGTATTTCTTATGTAAGGGGTGTTTTAATAACTGCATTAATTGTATTTATTGACCCGTTAATTAATTGTATTTAATGTACATAATGATTTATTTATTTTATTTAATGTTAGTATTTCTATTTTAATTAGTTGTACTTTGAGCTTAAGAGCTTGTAAATGTTAGAAAATGTGTTTTAATTACTTGTACTTTTAGCTTTATAACTTGGATTACTTAATTTTAAGAGTTTCCATTATTAGTAGGCCTTAATGCTTTATAATATAGTAAGAAGTAAGATACCATACTCAAATCATAGAGATTTTTCATTTGCATTCCTATATAGGACATAATATCATATGTGATTGAAGATACATTAATATGTAAACATTCCAGTTTAGGACATCCTGGCGCCAGAGCAAGTAGGCCCTTCTCTGTCACCAACACCATTCTATTGGTCACATAAAGCTTGTGCAAGTTTTTGCAGTAGTGACTGAGAAGTTGTAATCCTTCGTCCCTAATGCCAGCCGTATAAAGAACTTCCAAGTTGGGACATTTCTTAATCAACAAATACCAGTCATCGTTCCAATTATCTATAACATCTCGGGTATCCAGCTGCGTTATAAGATGTGCGAAAGGAAGAACAATGCCTTTTCGTCCAGCGTAAATTAATGCCAAATACTTCAACTTTGGAGGAAATTTAAAATCTTTATATTTAGCTCGTTGAGCAGAAAAAGGAAGATTCTGATTCACACCAAAAGCATCCATACCAAAAGGATAATCAATACCAAAATGATTGATACCAATATGATTAATAGGATTAATACCAAAATGATTAATAGGATTAATAGGATCAATACCAAAATGATTGATACCAATATGATCATGATCAATAATACCAAAATGATTATGATTATTAGGATTATTACTATTAACAAAGCAACCACCACCAAAATATTCTAACTTAACAGCGTAGCTAAAGAACTCAACAAGATCGATAAATTCATGACGGTCGCTTATCTTCACAGATACTAAAGACTGACCACAATTTTTTGCAACAAGTGCAAGATCTTTAACATCAAATTTAGTAAGACCCGCCTTATAAAAATTCAATGATTCAATGCTATTATTATGCAAAGCTAATTCATGTAACCGTTCTCCATTTTTCTCAATAATTGAGCTATTTTCTAAACTCAAAATTCTCAAATGATTACAATACTTATCAATACATTGCAATGCTGCATATCTAAACAGTAACCCATCAGTCGAAAACCCTGAACACGAATCAATCTCCAAAACCTTAAGCTTCTCACCACGGGTTCTTGCCAAAGCTAATTCATGTAACCGTTGTCGATTTGTAAAAAAGGTCTCGTTTTTTTTTCCTTTTCGTTTTGGTTTAGGATTACCCCGTTTATAACATTTGATGGATGAAGTTTCATCACGTCATATGCGCAGTGAAAAATATGAGCTATTTATAATGGCACTATATGTAACTATCTTATAGATATGTAGAGACACTTTAAATGTCATTTTAATTATAATCAATGTAGTTAATTACAAAAGCAAATCAACCAACTTTGTACGTCTTTCACTTTAAATGCGTCTTTTTGTATGTACTCGACAGAAACTCAATTTCTTCATCCCCTCATATATTATTGCATTTAATCTCACTTTATTTTTTAATTTTATAGATAAAAATGAAGTCATCAAGACTCCGCTTGAAGCAGGTTGTACAGTTTTTTTTTTTTTTTTGTGCACATTCACTCTTCCACATTAAGTTAAGCATTCAATCTTTATATATTATAGATATATGAATTTAATTCGACTAAATTTTAACTCAATTTGATCAAATTAAGAATCAATTTTGACCAAATTTAGTAGCAATTTTAACCAAATTTAGCAGTAATTTTTCTTTTTATTGACTAAAAAGTTGTTGTATTTTAGCATGTGTTAAAATACCTATAAGAATGTACTCCCTCCGTCCCATTTTAGTTATCCAGTGTTGACTTTCAAAGTCTTTTTACTTCAAATTTGACCGCAAATATTTTTGTTTATATTCTATAACACTTGATATAAAATATATAAATAAATTTGATTTTAAACGAACTTTTCAATGATATAACTTTCATCAAGTATTATATAATACAAACAAAAATATTTACGGTCAAAGTTGAAGCAAAAAGACTTTGAAAGTCAACACTGGACAACTAAAATGGGACGGAGGGAGTAATTTATTAAGTAGAGATAACAGTAGTGATTGACATGTGTAATTTATAAGTCTTGTTGTAATTTATCATATAATAGTAGTGAATTTTTTTTTTTTTTTTTTTTAATACCTATAAGAAAGTAATTCTTTTATCAAATAACACTAGTGATTGACAAGTGAAATTTATAAGTATCGTTGTATTTTTTTTCTTCTTCTTAAAGTCCAAAATACTATATTAAAAATCAAACTTTCTAAAAACCAAACAACTTTTAAACCCAGTGGTCCGGTTTTGAATTTTTAAAAACAACATTTTTTTGTTCAGTTTTTGGTTGAATATGTAAACCAAAACTAAGTAAATGAAGCGCCCCCTACTAATGCTAGTTAAACTTTCAGAAGTATACACATAAGTATTTATGCAACTAATCACAAAATAGTAAAAGAAATAAGAGATGCATATATCATATTCATTAGATATATCCCTTCTTCTAATAATATTAGAACAGCTCACAAAGCAACCATTGCGTGTGCTGCGCGTGGATATGGTGAAACGCCTAGATTCCTTTTCTTTTTTTTAATAGACGTAGCCTCTTCGCCGTAGAGGCTACTTTACCTCTACGCCGTAGAGGGCCTTTACGCCGTAGAGGCCAAAGGCCCTCTACGTCGTAGAAGGCACAACTAGCATGTTGGGGATATTTCATTTATACGTACCGATTTGATTCCGTAAACACCGCGATCAACTTGTTCTTGAATCCTGCAATTCGATCAACAATATATATTCGTATCTTGGATTGGAACCAGAATCGTGTTAACACTTTCAGAACAAACTATTTGGTGGTACACACAAATATTTGAACGGATAAGACTGGTTTCCCATTTCAAGAACTAGACTTTTTCCATTGAGAAATCTTGTACCAAGAATTGTTATCATGGTTGTTCTTTGCCTTGCGTATCATCAAGAAAAGAAACTGACTTTTTCTTCTCTTAACCACCCAAAAGAAAAGGGACGGTTTTCCTTTCACAAACTTACGTTTGTGTGTATATCCTCCTCACAAAAGAATAACCACATATATACATGTAATCCATTTGTGAACAAACCGACGGTTATCATAGGGGACGGTTACCCCATCACTCATGAACTTTTATTTTCCAAATGAAAATAACGTCCATACATATATATCTCCCAAAGTTGAAACGCAACTTTTAATATATATACTTTTAATATTAAATACTTAATATTAAAATTAAATTCATAATATTGAATATAACAATATTAAATCAAACCGTCAATACGCAACCATCTTAATATATATAATCGAGTCCGCACTCCCGCATCACCTAACCCGATCAACTTAATATTAAGATCAACCAATGAACAAGTTAATCCAATATCACTATGGAACATTGATATCGCTAAAATATCCAACATTCCTCCCCCATTTTAGTGATATCCCTGATCAACTTAAATACATTCTCAATGAATACAAACTTATGCATAAATGAAATGTCGAGACGATTGAATTTCATCTTAGTACATTACACATTCCGAATATTCGAATACCAGGGTGTCGCTAAGGATTGAACCCTGGGAATTCATAGTGAATACACGAAGATAATGTACACATAAGTTTAAAATCTTATGTTCTTACTTGACACTATATTTTACTAGCCTGTGTCCTATCCTTCAAAGAGTATATCGAAGCCAAGTCCAAGCTTCTTGAAGCGGCTAAACTTCATACTCTTATAGGTAGTTCTTTACATCTTGCACCTGCCCTGCAATTTTTCAAAGAACTATTAAGAAGTTTTACTTCAACCTCCTTTATCTGGCAGTCCGAACACATTCCTTGGGATGATTACAACATGTGTTCCAATATCCTCATGCAAGTTTTCCACATTGAATTCAGCACCTAGCATCATACTAGGTGGGAATTGGGTATCTTGTCACAAGGATATTTAAATATGGACTTCAAACCCATCCCTTCGACTGATTGATACACGAGATCTCTTCTTAACCTTTCGGTTACACAATCAGTCGAATTAAACTTTGATCTTACACATTCAACAAATATCACACCGTGCATGATGAGCTCATGAATCATGCTATGTATAATATATAACTGTCTAGACTTTTCATTATACACCTGACTAAAAACCTTAGTCAACACTATCATATCTGATAGACATAAGTGATATTTGTTTAGGCCATAATGAAATCTCAAGATCATGTTTCTTAGCTAATTAGCTTCCTTACCAACTCATGTTAGTAACAAGAATACAGATTCCATTGTAGAACAGGTAATGCAAATGTGTTTCTCGAAACACCAAGCAATAACACTACCACCAAGTAGAAATATCCATCTACTTGTATAAGAATGATCCTTTAAATTGCTCATTCAGCTTGCATCAGTAAATCCTTCAATAACAGAAGACTGATGTATGCTAGAGTAACTAGTATAACCACTAAGTTTTCCCACACAATAGGCTATATCAAGCCTAGTGCTAATCACAGCATACATCAAACATCCTATAGCCTTAGAATGTTCAAGCTGAAATATATTATCACCTTGGTCAGGCATAACCCTAATATTAGGATAAAGGGAGTTCCAACTAGTGAACAATACAGACAATTGAATTACTTCAAATGTCTTCCCAATACAATGAGATTGACAAATCAAAATACCATTGTTCCTACAAGTAATTCTTATAACCAGAATTACTTCTACCTCCCCCATGTCCTTTATATCAGACATAGATGACAAATCTTTTGTTCATATCAACTTGATCTTGATAGTACCAAAGATCAAAATGTCACCACATATAGACAAATTTCATCTCTGAATCAGATGTATCAAATTGCTATATACACATATGTCAATCAAATAAGAATGAAAACCATCTTATTTTAAATAAGACCAACAATAACTGATTTATAGTTATCAATAATAACTGTTTCACAGTTATAACTGTTTCAGCAGTTATAATAACTGCTTTAGGTACTTAAGACTGCTAACAGTACCTTCTAGCCGTACCTTCACATACCAGCAGTACCTTAGTATTACAACTAGCAGTGCCTTCTTACACTAGCAGCAGATTCTGCATCAACAGCAGGATCACAACTGTACTAGCAGCAGGGTCACAACTGCACTAGCAGCAGAGTCACAACTCTAGCAGCAGTTTAACAAAGCTAGCAGCAGGCTAACTTAATCTAGCACCTTCAGGTACATCAGCAGTCCCTTCAGGTACATTAGCAGTACCTTCAGATATATCAGCAGTACTTTCAGGTATATTAGCAGTACTTTCAAGTATATCAGCAGTACTTTCAACATCTTCTTCAACCATCTTACTAGATGATGATTGAATCATACCTCGTGGCCTAGGTATAGATGTAAGCAGTACCTTTTGTGCTATAACCAAATGTACCTTTTATTCAATCACTATGAGAACAGATACATAGTCATTCAGTTCTATAACATAGAACCCATAAGCAGGATAATGCTCAACATATCCAGTGAATATACAATCAATACTTTTTCATCTAAAGTATTCATTTTAGGTTTAGTAAACCTCACAACTGCTCCACAGTCCCAAACTCTAAGATGACTTAGGTTTGATGCCTTATTGGTCCAAATCTCTTAAGAGATTACCTTAGAATTCTTGTTAGAAATTCTAATCAATAAGCAACATGCTTATAGCATAGCCTCACTTTACAACACGTCTGCTTAATCCAGAATAACACAACCTGAGATTACCCAGATTATCAAGGTCTTGTGTACTACACTAGTATACTGTAAGTATACTAGATCATAATACCCCCTACCTTTATCAAAAGAAGGTTCTTAACCAAACCTCTTTAATGAAACTCTACCTCTTATTTATAATCTTAAGATATATCAAGAGCCTTGTCCTTATCCAGTGTGGACTGGATAAGCATAACAACATACTTTTGTTACCAAGTGAAGGCTTACTGTCAAAATCACACATATCAGAATAAGTTCTAATCCCTAGAAACCCTTTTAACATTCTTAAAATTTTCTTTGTGATTTTATTAAGCTTACAAGCATGACACTTATCATGATTAATATCAGGTTCAATCATAAGACTCATAAAAGACATGTTTTTTCGTTCTAAGATAATAAACATGTACTAATTCAGCATGTCTCAATATAAAAACATAGTTGATTCACTGCTAGACAAAGAAGCCAAGCACACAGATTCAGTTTCAAATGGATCATAGACTTATAAATCAGACATGCTGTTAGGCCAGTACACAAGCCCAACAAAATTACCATGTCTAAACAAGATAAACTTGTCAAACTCAATACCCTTCAACTCCATAAACCTTCCAGGTTTTGTATCATGTTCAACAACATTCCAAGAGGACGATGATTGACCTTTGTCTTTATTTTGTCTACTTCTTTTGTTCCTGAAGTGACTCCTCAATTTAGGTATGACTACCCAATTGAACCAAAGACAAATCCTCTTTCTGTTTTACCAGGGTATACTTAATGTCTTTCCACTAAAATGGAAGTGGAAGTTAGTCTATCTTGAAACAACAATAAAGTTATCCATTTTCGAATCATTTTGTGTAAATTTACCTTAACACAACATGTAACAGTTGATTCTACTGTTACACAACACACCTTGAATCAACCATTTTACAAAATGATAAATTGCTCACAAGAGATTCCTTACTTGAAGCGTAGTCTGACATGCACATGAGAGTAGACATAACATAAGCGACTTTCAGAGTAATCACCAGAAGTACATCTTCCTTTTCCAATATTTGAAATCTTGTTCCTCAAACTTTTCCAGTTTGTCAAACCATGAAACGATTCCCTCGTAGTCATTTGGAACAAATTTAAAACATTAGTGACTCAAAATAGTTATGTCCAAATGCATAATATTAATATCATATACATGCCATTAATTAATATCATCTCTGTGCACGATATTTATTAGCATCATCTCTATTACATGAAAACCATATAATCAAGTCATTCATGAAAACAGTTGAAATAACATTCAAAACAGTGAGCAACAAAATAAGCATCGACTTTTCCATGGCAAATCCAGAAAAGTAAGTTTACTGACTTTCATGGCAAAATAATATCATTTAAAACCATAACGTACAAAGGTTATTTTACCTTTCTGAATTCAGTCAGTTACTAACCATTCACATTCAACATATTAATTCTTTCATTGCCAAACATTTAATTAATATATGCATGCCTGGTCTATGTCTCAAGATTAATATTACGATTTTACCGACACTGATTGCCATTAAACAAGCAATAATATCTTATACCAACAGTATCATGTGTCAATCAGTTAGTCTTGAACAAACATCCCATTATTATATGAGAATAAACACACAAAGAATTTGAATATTGCATGACAAACCATACCATCCATGTACGTGTAACAATACCAATTGTTGTATGTAATATAAATTTTCACCATCAAGCAAACATGCAATACGATACCGTAAACATGCAATATTACTAATTCATATATACCGTCATCGATTTGATACATGCGTGCAACACAAACACACAAATGAAACATCGAATAACACGCAATAATACGGTAATCAAATCCATAAATAGTTTGTTCTTTGTTGGGGATATTTCATTTATACGTACCGATTTGATTTCGTAAACACTGCGATCAACTTGTTCTTGAATCCTGCAATTCGATCAACAATATATATTCGTATCTTGGATTGGAACCAGAATCGTGTTAACACTTTCAGAACAAACTATTTGGTGGTACACACAAATATTTGAACGGATAAGACTGGTTTCCCATTTCAAGAACTAGACTTTTTCCATTGAGAAATCTTGTACCAACAATTGTTATCATGGTTGTTCTTTGCCTTGCGTATCATCAAGAAAAGAAACTGACTTTTTCTTCTCTTAACCACCCAAAAGAAAAGGGACGGTTTTCCTTTCACAAACTTACGTTTGTGTGTATATCCTCCTCACAAAAGAATAACCACATATATACATGTAATCCATTTGTGAACAAACCGACGGTTATCATAGGGGACGGTTACCCCATCACTCATGAACTTTTATTTTCCAAATGAAAATAACGTCCATACATATATATCTCCCAAAGTTGAAACGCAACTTTTAATATATATACTTTTAATATTAAATACTTAATATTAAAATTAAATTCATAATATTGAATATAACAATATTAAATCAAACCGTCAATACGCAACCATCTTAATATATATAATCGAGTCCGCACTCCCGCATCACCTAACCCGATCAACTTAATATTAAGATCAACCAATGAACAAGTTAATCCAATATCACTATGGAACATTGATATCGCTAAAATATCCAACATAGCATTTTTCCTGCGTTTATCAAACTGCACTCAACCCATTTCCGGAAAACATAAAGTTGAACCTGAACTTCATTTATAACACGATAAACATGGTTGAAGTGTTACACCACATGACATGTACATTACAGCCCATTTTTAACCCATTACAAGCAAAATTGGGTAAATGAGGCCTTGTGCCAAACACCCTTTTTTCCTGCATAGTTCTACTAGTTTTTTACTTGAAATGCCAAGAGGAACCTTAGAATTGCCGACAAGCATAAAGTGAACAAAAAATGGTAACTGAAGATAATTCACCAAATGATATTGTTCGAAGTTAACATCAAATAACACAAAATTAAAGGCATTTAAAGACTGGCAAATTATAGAACAATAGATCTTGCAAAACAAAGCTAATGAAGACCCAAAAAATAAATGTTGTAGAAAAACACAACCAAAAAATAAATTATATGCATCGATCAGTAATTTTTCAAACAATCTGTTTAAAATTTGGCTGTTCCTCTTCCAAAAGATAACGACAGTGACGAGGCATACCATGAACCTTAAAGTACCTTAGAGAAGGTACATTACACCTAAAGATGTCAAACGCTTCCTTGCTAAAGGGACACTTACTGATTACCAAGTTTTGCAATTTCGGGCACCCAAATGACAACTCCACAAGCCCTGCATCTGATTCTCCCGCACGGCCTAGAGACAGGTATCTCAAATTACAACCAAACTTCCCTATATAACTCAAACCTATGTCACTCAGTCCACCAAGCTCCTGAAAGCAAATACTAAGCCGTTCAAGTTTATTGCAACCAATTAGTAGACTTCGGAGCCCATTGTCTACTGGATCTTTCATGTTTACTCCTTCTTTACCTAATACCATACTCAAATCAGAGAGGTTTTTCAAATTAATTCCTATATGCACCATAGCTTCAAAAGTGATACAAGACAAAGTAATATGTAAACATTCCAATTCACGACATCCTAGTGCCAGCGCAAATAAACCTTTCTCTGTAAGCGGCCCCCTCACATAGAGCTTGTGCAAGTTTTTGCAGTACTGACTTAGATCTTTTAATCCTTCGTCACTAATGAAAGCCGTATAAAGAACTTCCAAGTTGGGACAATTCTCTATCAAAAAATGTTGGTGATCATATACAAATTGGGTATCCAGTTGCGTTATTAGATGTGCAAAAGGAAGAACAATTTCTTTTCGTCCCCTGTGATTCAGCGCCAAATACTTCAGCTTGGGAGGAAATTTAAAATCTTTATATTTATCTCCTTCAGCACCAATAGGATTATTCACATCAAAAATAAAAGCTTCAACACCAAAAGGGTCAATATCAAAAGGATCAATACCAAAATGATCATGATTGATACCAATATGATTATTAGGATTACTATTACCAAATCTACCACCACCAAAATCTTCTAACTTAACAGCATAGCTAAAGAACTCCACAAGATCAATAATTTCGTAATGTTCGCTTATCTTGACAGATACTAAACTCTGGCTACAATTTTTTGCAACAAGTGCAAGATCTTTAACATCAAATTTAGTAAGACCCGCCTTATAAAAATTCAATGATTCAATGCAAGAATTATGCAAAGCTAATTCATGTAACCATTCCCCATTTTGCTCACTAATCGTGCTATTTTCTAAACTCAAAATTCTCAAATGAACACAATACTTACCAATATATAGCAACCCATCAGTCGAAAACCCTGAACATGAATCAATCTCCAAAACCCTAAGCTTCTCACCAAGGGTTTTTGCCAAGAACTCAAGATCCGAATCATGAACAACCAAATTTTGTAAACGAACCACTTTCAAACGTTTAAACGAAGTGGCGATTTCTTGAATCCAGGGACTGAGATTATAATCCCAGTTGCATGGACTTGACGTTAAATCCACAATATTTGGATTTCCTGCTAGGGTTAGTGACTCTATAAAGGGAAACCTTTGACGACACCTTAACGGTGTAGCGTAACACAAGTGAGCAGTTACGTGCGTACGTGTCTTAGCATCGATATTGTAACACATATGAGAAGCCAATGAGAACGAGTTCCGGTCATTTGCATCGTGTATGTAATGCAAAACGCAGTCGAGCAAAATGTCCATCTTCACCTTAGGTCACCCTGTAATCAAAAAGGAAAAGCTCTAAAACGGTTTCAGGTTTACAAATGAAAACATGGTTTTTAATGGGTACAATAATTTTGCGACCGAGGGAGTAATGTTTTAGCAGTTAATATTGATGTTTTCTCGTGAAGTTTGTTGGTATTTTCTGAAATGAGTGAGAATAACGTAGGGTATACTTTACTCTAGTCCAATAATTGTGTTGCTTTTTGTTGTGTTGCTTTTGGTTTGCCAATGACTTTTGTTTCATACGTATATTTGTTTGTGTTTCTCTAGTACGTGTCGTTTTTACGGCATTGTTTTCATTATTTTGGTGGAAATCTGAGGTGTCCTAAACGCGTTTTTACTCACTTTAAAGTTTAAAGTAGTTTAGGCTGCGTTTGTATCTAGATTACAACGGTTGTTGGGGTTTGAGGTTTTAAAAGAAACTATAAAATAAGCTTCATTTGCTACACATGTTTAGGAAAGATTTTATAAGTCTTCATAAATTCAAGCCATTTAAAATGGGCTTTTTAGGCTTATAGTTAGTTAAATTACTTACATATTTTTCAAAATATAATAGATTATCACGCAAAATATGAAAATGTATCTAAATGTAATTTGATGTATTTTGTAAGATTTTACGTTAATAAGTTTTAGCTCTAACTAATTTGTCAAACAACTTTGTAAAATTATAAGCTCAACTCAAGCTTCAGCTCTAGCCTAGCTCAAGCCTATTTACCAAAATACCCTATAACTAGTGTCTATATGAGGTTTTGTTATTAACATTAGCTTAATTTAATTTGGTATCCTGTTTTTACTATAGTATTTATAGTTCGGGGATATATATGATACTTTTATTATTACGATAAATTTAATGTAATGATAATAATAAAAGGTAACCTGATTTTAAAAATCGTGGTCTCCTAATTAGGCACTAACATGAGAGTATTGTTGAATAATTTCATCAACCTTCCACTAATTAAGACAAATGATTAACCTAATGACTAAAATACATAACAAACAGTAAGAAATGAAACTAAGTTGGGGGAAATGAATGTAGCTACCTGTTACTTACTTTTGATTTACTGCTTCAATTAAATTGTGTGTACGTGTTTCCAATGGAAAGATTTTGTTGTCAACCTAGGCAACTTAATTGATAGCATTAGTTTATGTTCAAAATACTTTACTTTGTCAATGTGTGCTTTTTACAAGGAAAGTTATTTATTTTTGTTAAAATCTTTAGTAGTAAAGAGATTTTATAGCGGCGGATAGTTATAGTGATATTTTGGTTACACAAAACGTTACAATACACTTAACCATAATATAATTATAACTATAAGCCGCTTTACTATTATGTTGCTATGCTACACCCATTATATGTAGTAGTATAAATAGTTGAATGTAAGATGACAAATTCCGTACTTCCCTTTCTGTATCTAATTCTTATTGGCGTGAATGGACATAATTAAAAGCAAATTACATGCAAATGTCTTTTATGTGTGAAATGTGAATCTAATGCAATTATGTTTTTTAAAATTATAAACATCTACATCCTTTATAAGCTTTTCATTAATGTATTCTTTAGTCGATTTTTATATGTTTGTGTGTTTTCATAAATCGTGTGTTTCCTTAAATAATTTTTAAGTTTTCAAGATTCTAAAATTTTCAAGAAATGTGATACATCTCTTTTATGTAGTATAACTATAAATATAGATTTTGAATTAAAAAAGTAATTTAAAAGATTTGTGAAAAAATAAATCATTTCTCATTGTTTAATCAGTCTGTAAATACTCATATCGTCGTTTTGTGTTATCACGAAATAATTGTTCTTTTTTGATATATGAACCAATCTAATTGTTTTTATGTAAGTAAATATATATGATTATAATTTTATTAATACACACCAATACACCATAATTGTTTTACTTTATCTAAGCTTAGATTTATTATTCATTGATTACCAGAGTTTTAAAAGGCGCACAAAGGCGTCGATAAGACGCGAGGCGTGACCTGCACGTTACGCAATAGACAAAGGCGTCAACTCTAGGCGTGACGTGAGATAAGACGTGAAAAGGCGCGATAAGGTGCGAAGCGTGGCGCCTTTTTTAAATTTAAGTGCGATGAATTTTTTTTTTAAGAAATAAAGAAGATTAAATGCGAGGATAGTTTCTTGACTTAATTGTATATGTATAACGGTTTTTATAAACTTGATATTTATAAAGTATGATATAAGATAAAAATATATAAATATTTTCATAATTCTATGTCGTTTTAAGTTACGCATTAGAAAACGATATAGCCATAGACGGAGAATTATAAGGGCAGGGTGGGGTCATGGCCCCCCAAAATTTTGTGTTATTAGTATAAGTTTTTGTGTTATAGGCCCTTTAAAATTTAAGAATTTGTATTATGGCCCCTCCTAGATACCACTCTTTTACTCCTCTTTTATTCTTTTTTTAACTTGTATCATCGATGCTTATAAAAACTACATCTATGCCCCCCCCCCCCCCCCCCCCCCCCCCCCCCCCTCGCCCCGAATATTTGGTTCAAGCTCCGTCACTGACTATAGCTTCGCCATAGTTTTTAAGGCGTAAGACTTAGTTATACCGCAACGGCACGCATCACGCTATTTATAACCTTGTTGAATACTAATGTTTTAGCACATGATATTGATGTTTTAGCACATGGACATGAGGATCAAACAATTTCGTGGATAATTGTTTCTTTTGGCATTTCTGAACGAGTCAACGATGTAGGGTATATATTTCTCTAGTACAATAATTGTGTTGCTTTTGGTTTGGTCAATGACTTTTGTTTTAACGGCATTGCTTTCATTATTTTGGTGGAAATTTGACGTGTCTGAAGCGTGTTTTTACTCACTTTAACTTGCGTGTATATGAGGTTTGTTATTAACATTAACTTAATTTAATTTGGTATCCTGTTTTCACTATAGTATATATGTGGTTGAAGCCTTTTGAAAATGCACCCATAAGTTTAAAGATCTATTTGAAGACAAGCTTCTCTTTAAATATCCGAAAAATAAAAGAAAGGAACAACAACAGATGTGTTTCATCCTTTCTTATCTTTCGATTCAAACAAGAAAAACATAAAGAAAGAAAGATAACAACGAAACGGATCTCAGATTTGCTCAAACCATTCGCAGATTTACGGATCTATAAATATCTTATTTGTTTGAGCACAACTCTTCATCGTTCTCTTTGAAGCAAAAACTTTTTTTTTTAACTATCCGAAAGATTAAAAAAAAAGAAGGATTTATAATTCCCTCGTTCATTCGGCTGAAAACATAAACGAATCAAACCAAACCTACCTTTGATCCTTTATCACGATCTTGAAGCCACGAATAAAGAAACCACAAGACCTTGAAGCTTCTTACACACCTTCTTGATTCAAAAACGTGCAACAAATTGAAGACATAGGTCTGGTTGGGTTTGTGTTTGGGATAAGATAATCACTTTGATGAGGATGAATCTGAGAAGAGATGAGTTGTTTATCGGTTTGGATTGATGATATATGGTTTGAGGAAAGGTTTGGGAGAAGCAGATCTGAAGAAGAGAGGAGATGGGAGGCGGATTGTTTTATACTTTTATGTGTGTGTGTATTAGGATTTACTACTGAGTAAAATTAGGGTAAGTTTGTGTTATAAGAGGTGTTGGTTGGATACACAAAACAAGCCCAAGCCCATGAAAGAAACAAAAGTACCTATCTTTTTCCACTATAACCACTGAAAAATAGTAACTTAACATATCAAAACATAAAATTTAGCCAAAGTAAACCAACCCCACCTCAAATTATCAGCTTTATGCAAAAACAAAAAGGAACCCATGAATGAAAAATGAAGTAATTTGCTCCAAGTAGTAAACTTTTATCAAAATTAAACAGTAAAACCAATAAAGTAACAATCTTTATCCTCTTAAAACACAAGAACAGTGAACATTAGTCCAAAATATACAAACCCCATTTCAAATTACCAAAAATATGCAAAATAAAAACCAACCCATGACAGAAATGTAACTAAATCACTCAAATTCAAAGCTAAATCATTAACTAAACCAATAAAAACCAATAAAGTAATCCAACTAATTTACTCAAATTCAAAGCTAATCCAATAAATTAACAAACTTTATGCAAAACAAAAAAGTGAAAAACAACCCATGTTCTAACAACAAATTATCAATCTTTATGAAAAACCAAATGAACCCATGTAACAAATGCAACTAAATTACTTATATTTTTAATGCTAATTCACAAATAAACCAATAAAATAGTAATCTTTATTGACTTACAGGAAAAGAATTTGATAGAGTGATCTGATCAGAAGCAAATTGAGTATTATTATTATTTGTACACACATATTTATTTAATGGAATCAAAAAAGAATTTGATAAAATGTTGACACAAACTCACCCGCCGCAACGCGCGGGTTTCACCGCTCGTTTAATCTAATGATAATAATAAAAACTAATTGTAGCTAAGTATGCTAGAAATATCTAGTAAGAAATATCTAGAATATAGATAAGTATGAAGTCGGAATTATCTAGAGATCCATGGAAGTATCACGGTTCTAGAACCTTCCATGGACAAGTATAAATATGTGATAGATGTATCCATTTGTATGTACCTTATCAAAGCATAAGCAATAAAGTTTTATTGTAAAAGTTCTCTAATTATTCGTCTCTTCATCTAATATAAGCCTAAAAGGCCATCGTGTTTCCAACAGAAACTTCCCTGCCATTTTACCCATGGAAACTTTAGACTTTGCCCCCTTTCCCCTTGTGCTCTATGAAAAGATCCTTACGTTGAAGGATTTTGAGGCTGCTAACATATCATAATACCTTCTCGGGGGAGGCCTTTTTGAATCGCATCTACGCGGCCTAACCTTGGTATCCCCGTGAGCATTGTGTACTAAGTGAAGTTTGAACCCTAGACCTCTAGTAAGAACATCATGTGCCTAACCACTAGGCCATTTTGGTGTTGGTTTGTCACCTTATACAACATAATCTTAATCGGAGTTCACATATTTCTCATTGTTATCATACATATTTGGCAATGATTCTAATTCATAGCCGTGCAAGTATATAGCATCAACGGAAGAAATAGTAAAACATAATTTCTAAAAACATGAATACAATTGAAATCAGGGTTTTAAAATTTCATGCTTCTTAATCATAGAGGTTAGATTCATGTAAATTACAGAAACATTAATTATATTCATCAATTACCAACTAGGCGACTATGTATATAAGTTTTTATAAGAAAAACATCCATTTAAAATATAACTTTTGGTTCAAGATATAATTAGGTAACTTTTACATTGATGATTCAATGTGTTAAATGGTAATAAGATGGATATATGAATGAATAATCCGTATATGCATCGAAACACATTAATATTGTCAAAAACAACCAACGATCAACATTTTCATGAAGTGAAAAAGAAGAGTCACAAAAGATACTATCGAAAGACACAATAACACCAAATAACAAGTAGTTAAAGATCCTAGCAAATTAAAGAACAATAGATCTTGCAAAACAAAGCTAATGAAAACCCATAAAAAAATAGATGTAGTAGAAAAACCTTGTCCATCAATCAGTCCTTACATGCATCAGCAACACATCTTCCTGATTTTTCAAACAATTTGTTTAAAATTTGGCTGATCCTCTTCCAAAAGATAACGACAATGACGAGGTATACCCTGAACCTCAAAGTACCTTAGCGAAGGTACATTACATCTAAAGATGTCAAACGCTTCCTTGCTAAAGGGACAGTCCTTGATTACCAAATTTTGCAATTTTGGGCACCCAAATGATAACTCCACGAGTCCTGCATCTGATTCGCCCACATAACCAAGAGACAAATATCTCAGATTATAACCACACATCCCAATATTCTTCAAACTCTCATCACTCAGTCCTCCAAGCTCCTGAAAGCAAATACTAAGTCTTTCAAGTTTGTTGCAACCAATTAGTAGAGTTCGGATGCCTTTGTCTAGTACTAGATTCTTCTTACTAACCCCTTTGTTAAGTAATACCATACTTAAATCAGTGAGGTTTTTCATTTGCATTCCTATATAGGACATAATATCATATGTGATAGAAGATAGATTAATATGTAAACATTCCAGTTTAGGACATCCTGGCGCCAGAGCAAGTAAGCCCTTCTCTGTCACTGACACCATTCTATTGGTCAAATAAAGCTTTCGCAAGTTTTTGCAGTACTTACTGAGTTGTATTAATCCTCCGTCACTAATGAAACCTGTATAAAGAATTTCCAAGTTGGGACAATTCTCAATCAACGAATAATTTCGGTTGTAGCCCCCATCATATACATTTTGAGTATCCAGTTGTGTTATTAGATGTGCAAAAGGGAGAACAATGTCTTTTCGCCCCTTGTGATTCAGTGCCAAATACTTCAGCTTCGGAGGAAATTTAAAATCTCGATATTTATCTCGTTGAGCAATAGCATTCATAACAAAATTATTATTACCAAACTGATTGATACCATTCATATGATTCATAACAAAAGCATTATTATTACCAATATGATTATTACCAAATCCACCACCACCAAAATCTTCTAACTTAACAGCATACCCAAAGAACTCAACAAGATCAATAAAATCATAATGTTCGCTGATCTTCACAGATACTAAAGACTGATTACATTTTTTTGCGACAAGTGCAAGATCGTTAACCTTAAATTTAGTAAGACCCGTCTTATATAAATTCAATGATTCGATCCTAGTATTCTGCAAAGCCAATTCGTGTAACCATCCCCCATCTTTCTCATTAATCGAGCTATTTTCTAAACTCAAAATTCTCAAATGATTACAATACTTACCAATACATAGTAACCCATCAGTCGAAAACCCTGAACAAGAATCAATCTCCAAAACCTTAAGCTTCTCACCACGGGTTCTTGCTATGAGCTCAAGATCCGAATCATGAACAACCAAATTTTGAAAACGAACCACTTTCAAACGCTTAAAAGAAGCAGCGATTTCTTGAACCCATGGGGTGACATTATGATCCCAATTGCATGGGCTAGAGGTTACATTCACAATATTTGGACTTCCTGTTAGGGTTAGTGATTTGATAAAGGGAAAGCGTTGACGACACCTTAACGGCGTAGCATAACACAAGTGAGCAATTACGTGCTTACGTGTCTTTGCATCGACATCATAACACGTATGAGAAACCAATGAGAACGAATTCCGGTCATTTGCGTCGTGTATGTAATTCACAACGCAGTCAAGCACCGTCTCCATTGACTGATAGGGACGATTCACCATATTATTAAAGTACGTACTAAAAAATCCTAAGACATTTTTAGGGTTAAGATTGAAACAGGATTTTATAATGATGAGGTAACAACTTGTACTTATCAAGTTCTAGTTTGTTTAACTTAGGTAAGCAATCGGTCGCTAAAATAACATTAAAAATACAAATTTGTCACTATCTTTTAAAATACTTTAATTTGCCACGAAACAGTTACCCCTTAAAATACTTGTATTTGTCAGATAAGTCTACTTTTGTCACTGAGCATTGACAACATTTCGTTTTAATACATGTTTTAACCCGAATAATATAGTCGTCACTTTTGATATGGAGATGAAATACTTTTGGTGTGGATATAGGGCAAAGATATACAAACCCTCCCTATTGGGGGGTGTTGACTTTGTACCGCTGCCGCCGCTTGTACTGTCTGCTTTGTCGGATTGTACATTTCATCAAAAGTAGGCGGGTCCCATGCATAGGGAGGGTATGGTTAGTAGCACCCGTGGATATATTGTTTCTTTTGGCCTTGGTCCTTGGAGAAATGTGCAAAGTGGCGCGAAAAATGCAAAAATCACATAATTTTTATGCGGGTTTTGCTAACCACAACCTTATGGGTTGTGTTTAAGGCTCATCATTTGTGTAAAATTACATTTAATGAACTCGTTATTTTCATATTTATACCTTTTTGATGATTATAATTATAGAAAGTGTTGTTAAACATGGAATATATGATGTTAATTAATTAAGCGTTGATTTTTCAATTATGGAAAGCTTAAACACAACCCAATGGTTTGTGGTTAGCAAAACCGGGTGCTTATAGAACATTGATTTAGCTATACAAAAAAGAAAACGTTCAGTTTATTAAACTGAAAATCAAATGTAATTATGGTAATCTATATATTTAATTAATAGGTATTAAATGCATTTACAATACTGAAAAACCGAACCAACTTGTCACAAGTGTTTACGAGATTTTGTTCGTAATTTTTTGTGAGTCTAGTACATATATATTTCTCCAATAATGATCTTCATATTAACCCTTTCTAGGGGTGTGCAGAAAACAAAAAAACTGAACCTACACAAAAAAAAAACAGAGAAATCAAAACTGAAAAACCAAACCGAATGAAAAACTGAGGGTTCGGTTTTTGTATTTTATCAAAACCGAAGTTTACAATTCGGTTTGGTTTTAGCATAAAAACCAAACCGAAAGAAACCAAACCAACAAAATACTTATAATCTTAAAACACTCTAATAGATATTGCTTTTTTAAGATATTACTTTTTTGATGTGGTGGTTTGCACTACAGTTTGGCACTTATGGAGTTTCAGAAACAAGGTGTCTTTCTCTCAAAAGCGTCATCGAAAAGATCTCATATTTAACGACATCAAGGTATCGGCCTTCACTAGGATCTCTAGTAGGAATAAGAAAGTGTCTCCCAGTTGGTTAGAGTATGTAATCCATGTAATTCATTTTCCCCTTTATAATTGTTCTTTTCTAGCTTCTTGCTATTTTAATGAAATCCGCCGTTTAAAAAAAGATATTGCTTTTTTTAAGGTGTCATTTAAAACGAATATTACAAGATTTTTGTGGTAATTAGTTTTTTATTTTTATTATTGTGCCAATTTATGAAATATAAACAATTATCATATAGTATTTTCTTTATTGTTATTACTTTTTTTATTATCATTAATGTGTGTTACTTTATTATTGTAATTTAAAAATGTTAATTTATGGTGCATCCAAAATTCAACTTTAGAAAGACCAAACCTTGATTAACCAAACAGAAACCGATCGAAAAACCAAACCGAAAAGAAACAAAAAGCCGAACCCAAATAAAACCGAAACCAAACAGTTTTTAGAAAGCAAAAAACCGAAATTTTTGGTTCTTTTCCGGTTTTAGTCTAAAACCGAGCCAAAGTGAACCATGCTCACCCTTATTCCTTTCCATAGCTGGTCTAGCTTCATGGAGATCCAAATGGTTGTGATATATAGTGCTGCAAACTATCTCAGGCACACTACGGACATTATAGTTATCCAACTATCCAACACATTGATTTAGACACGATCTCAAGTCACAACCACTGCACGGGAAACATCTCACAGTGCACTACATGGCTACCACTAGAATAAAATCCCTTGGCTCCATCACTTCTGTTATACAGTACTTTGTTTAATTATCAATTCCAGTCAATTTGCAAGATCAAGCTTAAGTCAAATTTCAAAAAGAGAATTAAAAGTTCATCAAAACAAGAAATAAGACACATGAGCACACTGCCATGAACGATTTCCGGTAACTGGACTCGATAGACAACGATATATGAGGGCATATAGCAAAACTGATTACTTTCCAAATGCCAGTTTAATTTATGGTGTCATAAAGAAGTGGTGAACATAGATAGATCCTAGCACTCAAACAATGAAGGTGTTATTCACAACATATGCAAGGATATATATTTGTATCATTCATATAAGATCAGGCTACTATTAAAAAAAAGATAATATAAGTTGATACATCCTAAATTTCTATTATCAACATTTTCACAAAATAAGTTAGTGAATAGAAATTACCAAATGATCCTGTTACAATCTGAATTCATAACCCAAAATAGCATGAAATAACAAGTTTAGAAACCTTAGCAAAAACAATAACCAGGCTTGATAAACCAGGAAGATATGTTGCTGATGCATATAAGGACAGATTAATGGACAATGTTATTCTACTATAGTAAGTATCAAACAATTTGTTTGAAATTTGGCTGATCCTCTTCCAAAAGATAACGACAATGACGAGGTAAACCCTGAACCTCAAAGTACCTTAGAGAAGGTACATTACACCTAAAGATGTCAAACGCTTCCTTGCTAAAGGGACAGTCCTTAATTACCAAAATTTGCAATTTTGGGCACCCAAATGATAACTCCACGAGTCCTGCATCTGATTCGCCCACATAACCAAGAGACAAATATCTCAGATTATAACCACACATCCCAATATTCTTCAAACTCTCATCACTCAGTCCTCCAAGCTCCTCAAAGCAAATACCAAGTCTTTCAAGTTTGTTGCAACCAATTAGTAGGGTTCGAATGCCTTTGTCTAGTACTAGATTCTTGTTCCCTACCCCTTTGTTAAGTAAAACCATACTCAAATCGCAGAGATTTTTCATTTGCATTCCTATATACGCCATAATATCGTCTGTGATAGAAGCTAGATTGATATGTAAACATTCCAGTTTAGGACATCCTGGCACCAGAGCAAGTAGGCCCATCCCTGTCACCCACCCCACTCTGCTTGTCATATAGAGCTTTCGCAAGTTTTTGCAGTACTTACTGAGTTCTTTTAATCCTACGTTACTAATGAAAGCCGTATAAAGAATTTCCAAGTTGGGACAATTCTCAATATACAAAAAATTGTGGTTGTAGCTCCCATCATATACATATTCAATATCCAGTTGTGTTATTAGATGTGCAAAAGGGAGAACAATGTCTTTTCGCGGCCCCATGTGATTCAGTGCTAAATGCTTCAGCTTCGGAGGAAATTTAAATTTGTCATATTTATCTCCTTGAGCAATAGGATTCATAACAAAAGCATTATTATTACCAATATGATTATTACCAAATCTACCACCACCAAAATCCTCTAACTTAACTGCATACCCAAAGAACTCCACAAGATCAATAAATTCATAATGTTCACTGATCTTCACAGATACTAAAGACTGACTACAATTTTTTGCGACAAGTGCAAGATCTTTAACCTTAAATTTAGTAAGACCCGCCTTATATAAATTCAATGATTCAATGCTATTATTATGCAAAGCCAATTCGTGTAACCATCCCCCATCTTTCTCATTAATCGAGCTATTTTCTAAACTCAAAATTCTCAAATGATTACAATACTTACCAATACATAGTAACCCATCAGTCGAAAACCCTGAACAAGAATCAATCTCCAAAACCTTAAGCTTCTCACCACGGGTTCTTGCTATGAGCTCAAGATCTGAATCATGGACAACCAAATTTTGAAAACGAACCACTTTCAAACGCTTAAAAGAAGCAGCGATTTCTTGAACCCATGGGGTGACATTATGATCCCAATTGCATGGGCTAGAGGTTACATTCACAATATGTGGACTTCCTGTTAGGGTTAGTGATTTAATAAAGGGAAAGCGTTGACGACACCTTAGCGGCGTAGCATAACACAAGTGAGCAATTACGTGCTTACGTGTCTTAGCATCGACATCATAACACGTATGAGAAACCAATGAGAACGAGTTCTGGTCATTTGCGTCGTGTATGTAATTCACAACGCAGTTAAGCACCGTCTCCATTGACTGATAGGGACGATTATTCACCATATTATTAAAGTACGTACTAAAAAATCCTAAGACATTTTTAGGGTTAAGAATGAAACAGGATTTTATAATGAAGAGGTAACAACTTGTACTTATCAAGTTCTAGTTTGTTTAACATAGGTAAGCAATCGGTCGCTAAAATAACATAAAAATACAAATTTGTCACTATCTTTTAAAATACTTTAATTTGCCACGAAACAGTTACCCCTTAAAATACTTGTATTTGTCAGATAAGTCTACTTTTGTCACTGAGCATTGACAACATTTCGTTTTAGTACATGTTTTAACCCGAATAATATAGTCGTCACTTTTGATATAGAGATGAAATACTTTTGGTGTGTATATATTGTTTTAGGGATGAGCTCGGTATCAATCCCGTCTCGATCCCGTCCCGAATTGATGCTCCCGTTTTTTTCTAGGGCATGAAAGGTGTGTACCGGTACCGTACCGAACGGGATTCCGGTACCGGTACCGGTTTCGGGATTCGGTACCGGGAAATCGGTACGTATCGGGTTATTCCCGTTTTTCGTTAAACCATGTTGAGCTCAATATTTCTTTGCAGCTGAGACATAACAAAGAAGCCAACAAATGCACCAGAAACATCAAGTGCCTTTTACCTGTAAAAAAACACTTTCCGCTATATGAGTTACGAAATACTGACATTTGGACTTGTTTAAAACTAGAGTAAATTACAGCAATGCTTCATGTAGTTAGTAGTAAATTACATTATTGTATGTACTAATTACGAATATAATTAGATATATTGTTTGCTTTCATGTATGACCTTTTGTCCTTTATAAGACTAAATCAAAGACTAAATGCGAGAGCAAACAATGTTTCTATGTTCATATGCACAATTAATATCGGCAAAGAACCAATACAGTGATATTTGTTAAAAAGAAAAAGAAAATTAAACATACCTCCGTACTTTTCCAATGATAAAGATTGAGATGACATGTGTGATTGATAATAAATTAGGGTTTAATTTTTTGGAAGATTTTGTGAAATAATTGTGGTTGTTACTTGTTAGTAACAGTAGGTTTTTTTTTACCTTTGGTTTGCTTGTTGCATGAAACAAATGGGTGTTTGGATAACACAATTCATTAAAAAACATAGACTATTCTAATTTCGGTACCAAATCGGGATTTCCCGAATAAGTCCTGTCCCGAACCCAAATTGTCCCGATTCTTTTTTGTCTTATTTAGTAGTCCCGGTACCGTACTATATATCGAGACTCGGTACGGTTTTGGTACGGTACCGGTTCGGTTCCGAGATTCGGTTCGATATGCTCATCCCTATATTGTTTCTTTTAGCCTTGGTCCTTGGAGAAATGTGCAAAGTGGCGCGAAAAATGTGAAAATCACATAATTTTTACAAGGGTGCTTATAGAACATTCATTTAGCTATATAAAAAAGAAGGGCCAATTAAAACGTTCAGTTTATTAAACTGAAAATCAAATGTAATTATGGTAATCTATATATTTAATTAATATGTATTAAATGCATTTACAATACTCAAAAACCAAACCAACTTGTCACATGTGTTTACGATATTTTGTTCGTAATTTTTTTGTGAGTCTAGTACATATATATTTCTCCAATAATGATCTGCATATTAACCATTTCTAGGGGTGTGCAGAAAACAAAAAAATTGAACCTAAACTAGAAAAAAAAAAAAGAAGAAATCAAAACTGGAAAACCAAAACCGAATGAAAAACTGAGGGTTTGTTTTTGTTTTTGTATTTTATAAAAACCGAAGTTTACAATTCGGTAAACCGAAAGAAACCGAACCAACAGAATACTTATAATCTTAAAACACTCTAATAGATATTGCCTTTTTAAGATATTGCTTTTTTGATGTGGTGGTTCGCACTACAGTTTGGCACTTACGGAGTTTCAGAAACAAGGTGTCCTTCTCTCAAAAGCGTCCTCGAAAAGATCTCATATTTCACAACATCAAGGTATCGGCCTTCACTTGGATCTCTAGTAGGAATAAGAAAGTGTCTCCCAGTTGGTCAAAGTAGCTATGTAATCCATGTAATTCATTTTCCCTTTTGTAATTGTTCTTTTCTAGCTTCTTGCTAGTTTAATGAAATTCGCCGTTTAAAAAAAGATATTGCTTTTTTAAAGGTGTCATTTAAAACGAATAAATAATTTTTCTTATTAGATTTTTGTGGTAATTAGTTTTTTTATTGTTATTATTGTGTCAATTTATGAAATATAAACAATTATCATATAGTATTTTCTTTACTGTTATTACTTTTTTTATTATCATTAATGTGTGTTACTTTATTATTGTAATTTGAAAATGTTAATTTATGGTGCATCCAAAATTCAACCTTGGAAAGACCAAACCTTGATTAACTAAACAGAAACCGATCGAAAAACCAAACTCAAAAGAAACAAAAAACCGAACCCAAAAAAACCAAAACCAAACAGTTTTTAGAAAGCAAAAAACCAAAATTTTTGGTTCTTTTTCGGTTTAAGTCTAAAACCGAGCCAAAGTGAACCATGCTCACCCTTATTCCTTTCCATAGCTGGTCTAGCTTCATGGGGATCCAAATGGTTGTGATATATAGTGCTGCAAACTATAGTAGGAACACTACGAACATTATAGTTACCCAACTATCCAACACATTGATTTAGACACGATCTCAAGTCGCAACAACTGCACGGGAAACATCTCACAGTGCACTACATGGCTACCACTAGAATAAAATCCCTGGGCTCCATCACTTCTGTTATATAGTACTTTGTTTGGTTATTCATTTCAGTCAATTTGCAAGGTCAAGCTTAAGTCAAATTTCAAAAAGAGAATTAAACGTTCATCAAAATAAGAAATAAGACACATGAGCACACCGCCATGAACGATTTCCGGTAACTGGACTCGATAGACAACGATATATGAGGGCATATAGCAAAACTGATAACTTTCCAAATGCCAGTTTAATTTATGGTGTCATAAAGAAGTGGTGAACATAGATAGATCCTAGCACTCAAACAATGAAGGTGTTATTCACAACATATGCAAGGATATATATTTGTGTAGAGGCCAAGATTCGTCTTCTGGTGGACGAGGTTGATCAAAATGGGACGAATCCATGTTATGTTTAGTGAGAGAGAGTAGAGAGAAGGTGGAGAAAGTGAAACTTAATATTATTGATGTGTAAAAAGTGTTTCACAGCCACACCTCTCAAGTGAAGACTTGAGAGGTATTTATTGGACTTACAAGACAACTATTCGAATATTACATAATAAGTCCATGCACTATATGCATTCAAGTTGTCTACTCCAATTCATGTAAATATCGCTCAGCTTCATTTCTAACAATCTCCCTCCAGCTGGAGATATACGTGAATTGGTTACAATGATTCCTAACAAGTACATAACAATGATGAATACAATGCTGAAGTAGAGCAGTTTCCTCTTGAGGATGTCTTCACAGCTCTTGATCTTCTCGTATCTTTCTCAGCTTGCTTGAATTACTTGCAGGATCACTGTAATGATCTAATTGGGTTATTACTCCCTCCCAATTAGTAAGCCCTTTTCTTTTACATGCTCCCTCCCAAATAGACAACCCGTTTGATATAGCCCTGACGCTTGTAGAAGAAGTTTCTCTGAATTATTGCCCAGATTGTCTTCAGTCTCTTGCACAGCGGAAAATGGATCATAGACTGATAATCTGTAACTTCTTCACAGGTTTGTTTGGGGAGCATCATATCGACATCTTCAGCTCACTTAGAATGCTTCCAATTCTTCAATAAACAGCCCCGATGTACACATTTCTCCCTCCAGGATGATGACGATCTTTCGGACTCATCCTACATATGTGTACATAGACATATCAACTAGAAGCAACACACAAATCAATACCCCATGAGTGGATGTCGATAACTATTCTCTCTACAGTTCTCTTTAGATCAACCTCTTATAAAAAACAACGGCTTTTTGTAGTGACTACTGATGGAGAAAACCCACTATGACGAACTTAAGACTGAAGTAGAATAACCCAAACTTGTGGCGTAAACTTGCACTGTTGTATGACTAAGAACCTATAATGAGCACTACAACGTAACTCCTTAAAGCATAGGCCGTTTCATATACCCATCCAACCTCCTTAACTGTATATGAACCTCTCTTGAATTATCCACATCTTTGGGTGACACTGAGTACTACAACATATCTCATTTAAGTGATAGTTAACTAGGTCTTCGTCCATCCACCCCTTGATGTAACACCCCCAAATTACCGCA
The DNA here is from genome assembly GCA_021014915.2 of Artemisia tridentata subsp. tridentata. NCBI lineage: Eukaryota > Viridiplantae > Streptophyta > Magnoliopsida > Asterales > Asteraceae > Artemisia > Artemisia tridentata. The sequence continues at coordinate 424,260,126 of CP139506.1, forward strand.
GCGGAAACAATAGTTTCAAGGGGGTATTACTTCATAATACAGATCAAGGTATAGAAAACGACCTCTAAATGAGACGTTTTGAAAAGTTATCATTCGAATTATTAAAATCAGAGTTATGATAATAAGTTCCAAAGTAAAGATTACATAAAAGTTTTCAAAGCGCATCGAATGATAAGATAAGATAAGATAAAATATAAGTCTTCAAGTATGCAAATGACTCTAGAATCCATGCATCCTCTATCGCCTTATTAACCTGAGATAAACATGCTAAAAAGTGTCAACCAACGGTTGGTGAATTCATAGAGTTTAATTTAAAGGTAAAGTATTTGAATAAAGATTTCACAGCAAAGGCCTTGTAAATCCACTCAGTCCCAAGTCCCGCCCATACAAGACTTGCAACCTGTGTGTTTACAATCCAGTGCTAACATAGTATGTCTATCAAGTATATTTGAATTAAAGATTTCACAGGAAAGGCCTTGTAAATCCACTCAGTTCCAAGCCCCGCCCATACAAGACTTGCAACCTGTGTGTTTACAATCCACTGCTAACATAGTATGTCTATCACGTATCATCCATATAAATGGCCTTCCAACATCGCTATGTTGGGATGTATGTCTGTATCAAATGATAATAGTCTTCTGACATAACCATGTCAGGATGTTTGTCTAAATCGAATAATAATAGTCTTCTGACATAGCCATGTCAGGATGTATGTCTGAATCGAGTCTAGTCAATATAAGTCAACAATAGAGTAATCAAGTCTATTTACAAGTATGTATGTAAATACAAATAGTGCATATAAATCAAGCGAGTAATGTATTACTAGGCACGTATCTTACTCAAGTAATATAACTAGAACGGATGTATATATAAATACATATCAATATTATAAAAGTTTCAAGTATTTGCAGAAGTAAATAAATGTAGTTTGAGCATGTATCTCCCCCAAAGAGTTATTAAAATGAGTAAAAGAGTAAAAGTGGGGCCATGACTCACGGTAAACCGTGAAAGTTTCTAAGGTATTTGTAAAAGTAAATAAATATATTTTGAGCATGTATCTCCCCCAAAAGTAATTTAAAACGTATAAAAATAGGGGCTATGAAACTCACCTCGAGTAAATGATAATGTTCGGTAATTAGTGATGGCACGCAAAACGAGGTGAAACTATAACCGCGACTAAGTTGGTGATGATGGATGATGAACACAAGAACCAAATGAACCAAACCCTTAAACCTTGCTTCCAAAACCAAACCCACTTAAACTAAATATGTTTCCAATAAATTTAATAACCAAAAATTTGTACTCCCTTTTGCTTGCTTACTGCTTCCGAACCAAAGGAATGACAAAGAGGTTGTATGTGTTTTTGCTTAGATCCAGTGAAGACTTACACAAGAGTTTGTCTTATAACCACAACTAGGTATGGTTTTCCACAATATAATAAGACTCTACTTAGGCTAGTTCAATAAAAAAAATGCCATGGAAATTGTGATGGTGTGATGTGGCGTGGGTTAGGCAAGAAGGTTATGGTCATTTTTTTAATACTCTACTACTAGCTTAGTAATAAGATATATTAAAGGGATGTTTGGGTTGGTTGTGATCAGCCGAAAAAAAATGGAAAGAAAAACATGTGTGTTTCGACTTTTAGGTGAAATGAGTGTAGTAAGCTATTATTCCTTTATAAAATGAACTAAGTATGGTCTTGAGTATTTAAATAATACCCTAGTGACTAAAAAAAAAACATGGAAGTATGGGATGTTTTGTTTGGTCGTGGGTGCAAAGAAAAAGGAACACAATGTTCCTAACTTTTAATCACAACCCAACGGATGGTATGTTTACATGAAGTGTATTGTGTTCTTTGGTCAAACATGTGAATACAAAAGCCATAAACTTTGCTAAAGTAAGTAAGGTGTTGAGATTATAAAATGGAGAGTAGGTTGCTAGACATAGGCTTATTAAAGATTTATAAAGAGGTGTTGGTCTTGCTTTTATAAACAAGCTAAACATGGATCTTAATATTTGTTTAATAGGCTAGTTTGTAGGCTAAGTATTAAAAATTCAAGATTGTATGTTTGTGCTTTTGTGTTGGTGTTCGACAAAGAAAAGAGGGAAAAGAAAAATGAACATGGGCTTGATGTGGTGGTGATGTTGGGATGATAGTTTGAAATAAAAAAAATAATTATCTCGTAAAATAGGCTAATCATCTAAAATTAGAATTAGTTGATGATTTAATATTAATAAATGACATGGGAAATTACGAGGTATTACAATACCCACTCCTTATTTTTGAATCTCGTCCCGAGATTCAGTCTATGTTATCTCTTAAAAGATGTTAACGAATAGTCGATGTGTAAAGCTTAAAGAAGTCAGGAAAAAACTTAGACGTCTAGGGTTCTTATCTGGTTAGGTATGTTATCGTGACTATCACGACTAAGGACAATTTTTCTTATGGCTAGGTTTTGGTGAGGTAAACTTTCCTATTATCGAGCCTAATCCTTAAAAGACCTTTAGGCAACCGATTTTTACTTAATCTCACAACTCATCAAACAAGAACTGTCATGGGATTAGGCTAAACCGGTTTAAGTCATAACTTAATTAACATTTTCACAAAACCCCATTAGTAGCTGTTATCCTAAAGGGGTCAATGCCGATTAACGTACACATGATTACATATGTCCACGTGTGTCGTGACGCACTTATAATTATGTTGGTCACCATAATTATACTTGCCTCCTTTCACACGTGTACATATCACCAAGCACACATCTCTCGACTTTACATAAAAGAGTAGGGTGATCATCTCCTAGAAAATCCTCGAGTGAACTCATCAAATTTCTGCGGCTAAGTGATAACCTTTATTTAACTTAATCTCATGTCTCATCAAACAAGAACTGTCACAAGATTAAGTTCAATAGCCAGTTATCACTGAGCTCCATGCTTTTGATGTCTCGATTTAGATTCTGAGATTTTACCCTAAATATTATCCTCAAGAGAAATCCCCTTTAGAGCAAAATCATCAAATTTCTCTACGGCTAAGTGATAACCTTTATTTAACTTAATCTCATGTCTCATCAAACAAGAACTGTCACAAGATTAAGTTAAATAGCCAGTTATCACTGAGCTTCACACCTTTGATGATTCGACTAAATTCTGAGAATCCCCTATCGGTGCAGATACTATAAAATTTAACAGTGCGCACATAAATGGGAAAAATTCTACATATGTAAGGCAATAGAGATAAGAGTCTTAACATATATAGTAGTTATAGTCTAAGCTCCTAAATGCAACCTAGTTCTCTATAACCAAGTCTCTGATACCAATCTGTAACACCCCCAAATTACCGCAGCGGAAACAGTAGTTTCAAGGGGGTATTACTTCATAATACAGATCAAGGTATAGAAAACGACCTCTAAATGAGACGTTTTGAAAAGTTATCATTCGAATTATTAAAATCAGAGTTATGACAATAAGTTCCAAAGTAAAGATTACATAAAAGTTTTCAAAGTGCATCGAATGATAAGATAAGATAAGATAAAATATAAGTCTTTGTTGGTCCAAGTATGCAAATGACTCTAGAATCCATGCATCCTCTATCGTCTTATTAACCTGAGATAAACATGCTAAAAAGTGTCAACCAACGGTTGGTGAATTCATAGAGTTTAAAAAGGTAAAGTATTTGAATAAAGATTTCACAGCAAAGGCCTTGTAAATCCACTCAGTCCCAAGTCCCGCCCATACAAGACTTGCAACCTGTGTGTTTACAATCCAGTGCTAACATAGTATGTCTATCAAGTATATTTGAATTAAAGATTTCACAGGAAAGGCCTTGTAAATCCACTCAGTTCCAAGCCCCGCCCATACAAGACTTGCAACCTGTGTGTTTACAATCCACTGCTAACATAGTATGTCTATCACGTATCATCCATATAAATGGCCTTCCAACATCGCTATGTTGGGATGTATGTCTGTATCAAATGATAATAGTCTTCTGACATAACCATGTCAGGATGTTTGTCTAAATCGAATAATAATAGTCTTCTGACATAGCCATGTCAGGATGTATGTCTGAATCGAGTCTAGTCAATATAAGTCAACAATAGAGTAATCAAGTCTATTTACAAGTATGTATGTAAATACAAATAGTGCATATAAATCAAGCGAGTAATGTATTACTAGGCACGTATCTTACTCAAGTAATATAACTAGAACGGATGTATATATAAATACATATCAATATTATAAAAGTTTCAAGTATTTGCAGAAGTAAATAAATGTAGTTTGAGCATGTATCTCCCCCAAAGAGTTATTAAAATGAGTAAAAGAGTAAAAGAGGGGCCATGACTCACGGTAAACCGTGAAAGTTTCTAAGGTATTTGTAAAAGTAAATAAATATATTTTGAGCATGTATCTCCCCCAAAAGTAATTTAAAACGTATAAAAATAGGGGCTATGAAACTCACCTCGAGTAAATGATAATGTTCGGTAATTAGTGATGGCACGCAAAACGAGGTGAAACTATAACCGCGACTAAGTTGGTGATGATGGATGATGAACACAAGAACCAAATGAACCAAACCCTTAAACCTTGCTTCCAAAACCAAACCCACTTAAACTAAATATGTTTCCAATAAATTTAATAACCAAAAATTTGTACTCCCTTTTGCTTGCTTACTGCTTCCGAACCAAAGGAATGACAAAGAGGTTGTATGTGTTTTTGCTTGTGATCCAGTGAAGACTTACACAAGAGTTTGTCTTATAACCACAACTAGGTATGGTTTTCCACAATATAATAAGACTCTACTTAGGCTAGTTCAATAAAAAAAAATGCCATGGAAATTGTGATGGTGTGATGTGGCGTGGGTTAGGCAAGAAGGTAATGGTCATTTTTTTAATACTCTACTACTAGCTTAGTAATAAGATATATTAAAGGGATGTTTGGGTTGGTTGTGATCAGCCGAAAAAAAATGGAAAGAAAAACATGTGTGTTTCGACTTTAAGGTGAAATGAGTGTAGTAAGCTAGTATTCCTTTATAAAATGAACTAAGTATGGTCTTGAGTATTTAAATAATACCCTGCTAGTGACTAAAAAAAACATGGAAGTATGGGAAATTTTTTGTTTGGTCGTGGGAGCAAAGAAAAAGGAACACAATGTTCCTAACTTTTAATCACAACCCAACGGATGGTATGTTTACACACTACAACAAAATGAAGCTATAGCAACATTTTACAAGCGACACTTTTAGAAATTGTTGCCTTTTAGACTTCAATAAAAATTAAGCAATATTTTACTATATAAGTGTTGCATTTAAGGATCTAATGCAACATTATTTTATAAGTGTTGCATTTATTAGAAAAAAATTGTAACACTTTATAAAAGTGTTGCACAAAATTACATCACTTTAGTCCAGGCGGGCTTTTCCATTTTGACATTTTATTAACCCGCGCTCTTTTAACAAAAAAAATTTGTCATCACCCGCCCTACTTTACCAAAAAAATTCATTTCAATCTTTTCAAACCTCTTTTACCAATCCTCTAACCCTAACCATCTTCTCACTTCCACTTCATCAAAACCCTTCTCCACACACACTACTAGCCGCCGCCGTTCACAATCAGTCTCACCGAACCAAATCGATTAACCAACACAATTTCTTGGTCTAAATCTCAGGTTAGCCCTGATCCTAACTAGACTTAATTACAACTACATAGGGTTTATTTAATGATTATAAGGCACTAAGGTACATAGATATGTCTATGGTTTTGGTCGACTGACTTGGAAAAACAATTGTTTTTTACTGATCAGACTTTATTGAATGAAAACATGTTTGGTTCAAAATGCAATGATGTGTGATGAAGGGTTTTAATTTGCTTTCGGAATGTATGTGATGTATATTGCGTAGTGATAATCGCGAGCTTTTATAAAAAGACAGAATATATATCAAAATGACCCATATATTTTTTGAACACCAAGTGTTTGATTAAAATCCCCAAAAGGAGAATTAGTACTATCGAGTATTGACTGCACAAAGTCATAAATGTCCTTTTGGTTTGTCGATTTTGGTGTGTATTGCTGTTTGTGAGTCCTGTAGTTAAAAAAACCAAAGTTATGGCTATGTTTGGGCATTTTCCTAGGCGTCATTTGTCATTTGATTTAAACATAAACCATCGAGTGTAGGTTGTATGGTCATGTATGTATATAGTAAGTAGTCTATATTAGCACGTATTGTTATCAACACGGGAATATATGAATCATAATAAACTATAAACATATAAAACATCAAGAACACGCAGCGGAAAGATCTAATGAACATGTAATTAATTAAACTAAATAAACACGTACCTTTCTCGCGTAACCACCAAGAACAATATAAACCCTAATTTGGTTTATGAAGATGTCGAACCAACTAAGGGAAAAACACCAAGAATCACAAGCTAAAATAAGCTTGTCACTCGTTCTTGTACACACGCGATAGTAGCGTTCCAATGGGAAAGCTAGGTTCAAGAATCACAAAACAACCAAACACTTTGAAAGCTTTACTTGACACGACCAAATCCTAGTGGATTTAAAAGAGGGTCGTTCGTTGGAGCTTAGAGGGAGAAGAGAAGAAGAAGTTTGGCTAGTTAGGGATTCAAGATTAGGTAAAACCCTAAACACAATGAATTGTATTTATAGGCAAACCATTACTTGGTCCCCAAGCTAGCCCAAACCGAAACCCACATCCCTAAGGATGGATCGGCCTGAATTAAGAACCCAAGGTGGTTCTAGATCCTTCTCTTCCTTTTTCATATTTAGTCCTTTAACGTTCGTTATCTCTAACTCCGTTAAGTACTAACTATCGTTAAGCGTTTGTTTAAGTGAAATGAATAAATATAAATATAAAATATATTTAAATTATTCAATCCATTGGAACTCTCACGTATTGTGTGCAATCCCGAGTCTCGGGTTCGAAACCGGACATACATATATTAATTCATTAAACATAAACTCTAACAGCTCCCACTTGGATAATGATTAATATTGTAATGACATGGGCTAGTCTAGCTTTAACAGATCCCAATGCCCCCAGCTTGATCCGAGTATGGTTCTCCTGGAAAAAACCACGTGATGATTAAATCATCATACTTATCCTTTTGTTACTAATACCGCGTTAATTTGGATATGGATCTTTGTCATTCCATAATTAACAGTAGTTTCTCGTTTGTACATAATTGAACAAGATTACCAAATCATCTGAACGTCTTCCAGATAGACTTTGGGTGTGGCCACACAAACATCTTGTCAATCCTACGAGCGGCCGAGCAGTATTAAACTTCAACACAAAGTTGAAGGAACAAATCCTTTGTTGACTACGAGCGTAACCCTCGAACTTCGCATCACCTCCGAAAATAGCCCTTATAACTACCTTTTACGGATAGCGTTAAACTACCTTACAGAAAATGAGCTACATCCTCGGCAGTCACCTGGTATCTCAAGTCTGAGGATAAATATTCATGATATACTTGATGACGACGATCCATAAAGTATAATCATGTGGTTGGGATAAGTCCTATATTCAATTTTATCCAATATTGAATATCATGTGACATTGGTGTCTCAACCTTACAGTACATTCTACCAATCCTCACATTTGTCTTAATTCAATAATATTCCCATATTATTAATTGACAACGGACCATTTAGAATAACGTAAGTTATTCACGGATTTAAACATGCAAATATAGGATACAATATTATTAATGAGAATAAACGTTATCCACACTTTATTTCATTAAGATAATATTGCTTAACATCCCTTATCCAAATACTAACTAGATCAATGCATGACAATTCTCATTAGTGAATTATGCCACAAGTCATGTTCCACATACTTGTTGACAAGGCATAAATTGACTAATGTTGATCTATCGGAATTTTGAGAATACTTATTTCAATAATGAAATACTTGTATGTGTGCATTCATCTATCTAGATATTGCCACATACTTCATAAAATGCGTGACATCCTCATGCACGAATTTATGACAATTAAACTACCAAACCTTTGTAGTTAAAGTATTCTAATTCTTTATGTATAATTGCAACTATGCTCATATTGAGCACAACTAGTATACATGGTCTCCTAATAAGGATGAGCTCCCACCATGACTAGTATTGAGTGTCATCTCAATCTTACTAGCATCATTGTATCAAACAACAATATGCTCTTTTAAAGTTCCGTAAACTTTAATATCCATCGTGTAATGTTTTGATATCTTCAAATCCTTCAAGATTTGAGCACAATATCAATCAAGCAATAACTTGCCATATGGTTCATATTTAGAATTTTGGAGCAAATCCAGGCTAAGGATGTAAATTCTAAAACATATCCATTACACTTAGTTATCTAATTAATTTAGATACTAACGTTGTCAATCATCTTGCATCCAAGCATGATACAACAAGCAACATGATGTACATGAATAATCATTTCGTCAGCTTTAGATTTATTCATGTCATATCTTTTTCAAGATATGTTTCTATCTAGATCTTCTAATAGAATATCATGTTCTTTTAGAATCAGTTATTTTACCGCTTATGTTTATAATCAAATAAACATATATTTCAAGGTTTTATTTTCTATATGAAGTTTCATTCCAAACTAAAACTTAACATATAAATGTTAATGGAATGTTACTTCCTATATGTTATACAACATATATGAAATAAGAAAATAAATACATCACTCCCACTAGCTTTCAGAAATTTAAAAAATATCTTAATTTTAATTATAAATCAAAACTCGATTTAATAACTAAAAATAAGTATATCTTTTAGATGCATGCATTAATCCATTTACAAATGATTTGCACTTTTGTATACTATTAAAGATTATTTGAATTCAAACACTTCTTTCAATTACTTTTCGTCCTCGCTCAAGTAATTATCCAAGAAAGAGTTTTGATATTCCATTATTAATTTCATATAAATGAAACTAATAATGACAATCATAATCTTTATATATTTAATGTGCTTAGAAAGAATCTCAATCACATTTAATTGCTTAATTGCGATTGATAATCTTTTCACATATTAAATATGTATACAAATTTTGTCCATATGATTTCTACACAAGAATTTTAAATCACTAGGATTTTCATTTCCTTTGTAGAAATTCATTTTCATTCTATAGTGTAACTATAGCGTTTAAGATCAACTACGTTTCCAAACTAGTTATCTTCTTGGACTGCATCTAATTATTCATAGTATGAGTAATTTGCCAAATTAAATATTTGCAATTTATTAACAGGTTCATCAAAATCCTGTAACTCATAATCCTCAACATATTCTACAAATATTTGAGATATCCTTGCGGATCTATGAATAATAATTCCATCATCTCGAGATTTAACATTAACATGTTTAATCCTCATTATGATCTTGCTAGTGTATTTTAGAAGATTATGTATCTTGTAATTTTATCTTATCAAGATAAAACTCCCACTCGCCTTTTGCAATTTATAGATTACCTATAAATGCTTAGCAAATAGAGCAACACAAAACTTGTTCTCTTTTGGGACTTTGCAGATACAAATTGACAGTTCCTAACCTTAATTTGTTAATAACCTACCCAACAAGTAGTTCAACAAATTCTGAACTTCAATTTTAAGACTTAATGTGATTCAACACGTTCCATATTCAATGGTGTCTTATTAATCTTCTAGGTTGGAGTCTAATTGAGTAGTTTCAATCCATACTCAATTTTCTAACCTTGATATCTTTAAGGAAGAATATAGGATATAGTTATCTCTAATCAAACAATGTATCAAGAGTTTGATTTTTCCTAATTGAACATACCATAATCACTATGTATTTCATTAGGATTAATATTGTAAGTTAATCTTACAATATGTAAGATAAATATATTTCGTTTTGGCTTACCTATTTACCAACTAAGTCAATTTAATGGTACAATAGATTTCCAAGCTAATTGCATAATTTATAACATAAGTGCCTTTTAGCCCAAGCCACTTAATTTCTATGTCTTATCAAAAAGACATAACTGTTATAATCCCAATGTACGTTATAGATCATTGATCATCTCAATGACTTCTTGTATATGTCTTAATTAAAAAAAACATAACAAGTTAACATCTTACTTTGTTATAAGTCTTATAGCAATAAAAGACTTCATATTTATATCTTACAATATAAACATGTATAACTAAAGTAATGATGAAACCCATAACTTGGTTTCAATAGTAGTTCAAGTTAATTTATTACTTCATATATTTATGTCATTCCAAGAATACATAAACATTCAAATTATGAAGTAGTATAAGATTATTTCATTTATTTATGTCATTACAACAATACATAAATATTTACATTTGAAGTAGTCTTATTATCATATCGACACTTGTTCTAATAATTATCTAATTTTAGAAACTTGTAAATTAACATAGTTTCATTATTTTAGCCGAGGCTGCAATGATGAAAGTATGTAATTTACTTTGTCATTAATATCTAGTAATGAAAGTAGATATTAACTCCAAGTGTTCTATAAATTAGAACGTGTATAAAACACATTAGAACATTGATCTCTTACCTTACAGTCAAGAGAAACCTATAAATCATATTCCATTATGTTGTTGCTTGCACACAATAAGATTTCTCCCACTTGTGCATGGAACAACATCACGTATCAGATAAACAACACGTCAATAGTTTGCTTATTTGATTAATATGATTGTGTCATAGATATAAGTAGATATAGAATCACCTCGTCTAGTAAGGAAACGTACACGACTATCCTTAATACCACAAGTGTCTATAATTGGAAAGTAATCACCTCAAGAAATTCTAGAGATAATTCGGGTAACTACCAAGACTTGTAGCTCCCACTGAATTTAAGATCACTGCATGAACTCATTATTCAGTAATTTCAGCACTATGCTCCCACTGGCTTTGACAACATTGTAAGTGTTGCATTACCAGTAAAAGCAAATAGCGTGCTGTTTACTTTCCTACACCCTTGATGAATTCCTTACGTAATACTACTAAGGTACTCAAGGAATGTATTCTACTTTGTAAATGATGGAATATCCATCAATGCAATTAACCTGAAAGAATTGGGTATGCAATTTCTTCCTTAGTTAGGTCTACCATCCCCATCATGGTATGTAGCACCTTTAAATGGCTAAGCCATAATAACTAGATCAAACATTCTAGTTTGCCTTTTACCAATTTTGCGGTAATTAGTCTAGTTTCTAATTTAATAACTCCTAACCATGCAATTTCTGAAGAAATTCGCCATGAGTTATTTCTTAGAATTTAGACGATTCAATTTTCCTATTATACCTTTCTCACTCATGAAAAGGAATAGGATTAAGTCTTACTCTTCACACGGAAAGCAGACTTGGTTTATTCTTTTCAGTAAAAATTGACTCTATCCAAAGACCCCTAAGGGTGCAGATCAATTTACTACTAAAAGAATGTTCCATATTTACGGTTTTAACGTTGCATTAAATACTTTAAAGAATTTTCAAAATTCAATTTAGTATTATTGATAATAACTTTTCAAGAAAATTAAACACCCACGGTAAAATAAACTTTCACCATTTAGTTTTCATTGAAAATTAGGATCCAAATTGACGTCGTTTCATCACATCAGCTTTGGCTGCTAGCAATGAAAGTACTCAATAAGGTAGAGCTGCACTCAATTGCCAATATACAATTGCAATTCCTAGAATCATGGGACTTACAATATATTGCCAACATCAGTTGCAAAATGTAAGCATGTTTCATCCCCAAATCTTTATGCCTTGACGCCATCCCATCACATTCAGCTTTGGCTGCTAGTGATGAAAGTGCTCAATTAAGTTAACCAACTTAAGAAACTGTAAATTGACGTCGTTCCATCACATTCAGCTTTGGCTGCTAGTGATGAAAGTACTCAATTTACCCTTAGACAACAATCCTTTGAACATCAACATTCAGCTTTGGCTGCTAGTGATGTAGGATGAGGCCTTAGGTGTTCCTTTTTGTAGTTGGTTGGCATATTACTTAAATTTAAGGGTAATAAATTTTGATGTGTTAAATCAAAAAATATGTACAAAGATGTCATGCATTCATCTTTGTATCATATATGTTTTCAAAACCAAAACCGTTTACTCATTCGTAGCTCAAATCATCAAATCTTTTAATTGAGGCGTTGAACAAATTACAACATTGCCTTAAGATGCTTCGTATTTATCGTGGTGTACTTGGTAAGTCTAAAATTGACGCACAGGCGGGCGTAGGGACGACAGCCGCCGAAGCTGGTTAAAACCGTGCCCCTCTAAGGTCACAATTTAATGCGTACCAACTAGAACCCACTTTTTAGTTTGCCAATTTTAGGTCCGCCGCTTCGACCACTTAGTACAGTCGCGATCAATCAATTAAAAAATATGATTTTCTTGCTAAAACAATTAATGTAGTAAATTTATTATTGCTAGTCTCGCCTGGGAGCAAATTACCGTGCGAAGCGAACCACTGTCGGCACATAAGACTTTGCAATAAATAAAATTACTACAAAGGTTTCATAGTTATTAGTCTTATTTATTTTTATTTTGAAAATTACCCTCTTTTGTCGTTACAATCCATCATAATTATTAAACACAAAAGATCAAGTAATTACAAAAAAATAAATAAACACATAATAACAAATATATGATCATCCACGATATCATATAGCCACATGCAAACCTTTTTCAATAAATCCTAATATTAATTCTATGTGAAATTTTAAATGTATGTAACTAACAAAACTCCCATTGGTTTTCGAGCTCATTGTGCCCAATGGTCCACAGACACCAAATAACTTGGCCGCGTAAGTTTTGGTTAGTTAGATACCACATTGCACATAACTTATTATTAATATATATTGAGGTTTTCCCCAATTTAAGATTTATTTAAATCATGTGACAAATTAAATACAAAACAAAACATACAAATCCAACCATGACAAAATATGCATGATCTTGTCATGGATACCATATTGATCACATAATCATGTAGTCCATATTATTAATCAATATTAAACTTGTACGTGTTTAATTAATTTTAGTGACATCACATACGGTATTCACAAAATTAATCCCTAAAAATTTCATGCAATCCTAGGGTTTCTATCAAGATTTTAAATCAACCATAAAACCCTAACCAAAATATGTAGGTGTCGACCCATGGAGGGTGTCGACCTACTTTTGGAAAAAAATTAGGGTTTAAAAACCCTAAAAAAAATAATTACATGTATCTATTCAAGATCCAATTTTTAGGTTTTAGTAATTAATTACAAGTTCAAAAACGAGGCTCATGATGCCACTGTTGGAATATATGAATCATAATAAACTATAAACATATAAAACATCAAGAACACGCAGCGAAAAGATCTAATGAACATGTAATTAATTAAACTAAATAAACACGTACCTTTCTCGCGTAACCACCAAGAACAATATAAACCCTAATTTGGTTTATGAAGATGTCGAACCAACTAAGGGAAAAACACCAAGAATCACAAGCTAAAATAAGCTTGTCACTCGTTCTTGTACACACGCGATAGTAGCGTTCCAATGGGAAAGCTAGGTTCAAGAATCACAAAACAACCAAACACTTTGAAAGCTTTACTTGACACGACCAAATCCTAGTGGATTTAAAAGAGGGTCGTTCGTTGGAGCTTAGAGGGAGAAGAGAAGAAGAAGTTTGGCTAGTTAGGGATTCAAGATTAGGTAAAACCCTAAACACAATGAATTGTATTTATAGGCAAACCATTACTTGGTCCCCAAGCTAGCCCAAACCGAAACCCACATCCCTAAGGATGGATCGGCCTGAATTAAGAACCCAAGGTGGTTCTAGATCCTTCTCTTCCTTTTTCATATTTAGTCCTTTAACGTTCGTTATCTCTAACTCCGTTAAGTACTAACTATCGTTAAGCGTTTGTTTAAGTGAAATGAATAAATATAAATATAAAATATATTTAAATTATTCAATCCATTGGAACTCTCACGTATTGTGTGCAATCCCGAGTCTCGGGTTCGAAACCGGACATACATATATTAATTCATTAAACATAAACTCTAACACGTACATCTTAATATCAACACGGGTGGTATTAGGCTACGACCTAGGTATGGTTTTCTTGTTTTAGTAGACTTCATTTTCCTAACAGCAATTTGGCCCAGATTATACATTAGGTATATTTTGCTCTTTTGTTGTTTTGGATCGTGGATCAAATTTTCATCTGATAATTAAAGGTATTAGGCTACAACCTAATATTCAGATATAATGAGTAGGGATGGCGAAATAGCCGCAACCATCCAGAAAACCTAAAGTACTAGCAAAGCTCTCAATTCTCTCGGGACCCTTACCTGCTTTATGAATAACTGGTCATTTAGGGGCCTTAGTTGGTGACTCAGACCGTTTTTAATACTGTCTTTTTGTCTTTAGTTAGCATGCCAATATTAGTGTCAACGTTTAGTGTTTCTTTCCTGCCAATGCATTAAGATACAATATTTTCTCGTATAATTTGCATTTAGATTTGTGTTTTTGATATGTCATTTGTGAACCTAAACATTTATCTGTTAACATACGATAATAATTAAGCATTGGAATTGTATGGTAAATGAATCCAGGAGTGTTTTTAAGCATCAGATTCCAGTGCTACCGTAATGGATTTAATAAATGTAGTACTGTACCTTGTTAGAGAATTTTTGGGAGTTTCACCGTGTAATTTTTTCCTGTATACAGTACTTCCTATAGATTCTTACATGCGGTTCTTGATAATATTTGTTTGATGTAGCTGCTTGATCTTCTACACGGGCATGTCTGTGCTTTCTATTGAACATTTAAAACATTGCAGCTCAAATTGTTGAACAGAATTGCTACTGTAAAAGATGACGGAACGGTAGAATTCGATATACCTGCAAATGTTGAGCCTCATGCTTATGGACCTGGAGCTGTAATAGCTCAAAATCCTTGCAATGAAGATCCTGTTGACCCAACCGAACCTCAATATTTTCCACCACTACAGATAGTAATGCTTATTGTCGGAACTCGTGGTGATGTGCAACCATTTGTCGCAATTGCGAAGCGTTTGCAGGTCCCTTAATTTTCGTATATTCACCGTCTTCTAAGTTCTAATAAAGTGTTTATGTCATCTATTAAATGAGTTTTTTAATAGTTTACTGAATGCGAGTGGTGTCTTATACATGATTAATGTTTTTATTCAGGAATATGGCCATCGTGTTAGACTGGCTACCCATTCAAACTTTAAGGAATTTGTCCTGACTGCTGGATTGGAATTCTATCCGCTTGGCGGAGATCCCAAAGTTCTTGCAGAATGTACGTTGTTGCTACTTTTTTATAAAATATATATAAGTACAGTGTTTGGATGATACAATCAATAATTCATTTATCGATGTGCTGCATAATGAGTTAGTTAATTTTGGGGGACAATCTTATGTAGTGAGTAGTCGCAGATTTATTGACATTATTAAAGCGTACTTTTCAATACATGGGAATACCTATTCATATATTTTTCACAATGCCTTGGACGTAAGTCTTATCTCAGTTACTCAATTAGGAGCTTCTTACATTACAAACAAGATATCACGCTGATAAGGATTATTAAATTGCATTTGTATAATGACTTCCAATTTCTTACCACCAGGCCGACTAGTGAATTTCCTCATCCTCTATCCCGTGTAAAACAATCAGCTGGATATAGAGTGCGTAATTTACTTTACTTCACATATTAGTCAATTAACTCTGTTAATATTCCTTTTTACTCGGTCTAATTCTCAGTTTGTGTGATTTAATGCAGCTATCATATCAAATTGTTGATTCTTTGATCTGGCTTGGAATTCGAGATATGATAAATGATGTTAGAAAGAAAAAGATGAAGCTGCGGCCAGTCACATATTTAAGTGGTTCACAAGGCTCAGAGTCTGATATTCCACATGGATATATATGTAGTCCTCATCTCGTTCCTAAACCGAAAGGTACGTGTCATAATAGTTTTTTGGTAAATGAGATCATAAAGTTTTCATACACAGTCAATGTTCATCCATAATAGTGTCCTTAATATCAGGTGCTTGTATCATTAGGGTCATATAACGTGGTAAATGAGATCATAAAGTTTTTATAACTCAAATTAGTTGAAGATGTAGTCCAAACGCTTATAAAAAAGTTACCTCCTGGAGTTTTGTTATAAATTTGGTCATATTAGTTGTTACGTCTGTATGAGTAGGATATTCAAATTCAGTTCTGTTCTAACAGTTCTTGATCCCTTTTAAATGCTAATTTGTCATCATAAGTGCCTGATTCTTTTAGATATAATTAGGTTGCTTTTTGTTCTATACTTATTTCAAATTTTCAGATCTTATTGTAGCTTATTAGAGCTTACAAATAAGCTTAAAAAGCTGCTAGTTCAGGACCTTTTTTTAGTCTGCACATTTTTAGTCTGCACATTTTTTAGTCTGCACATTTTTTAAAAAGCTACTTGTTCCACATTTTTTTTTTTAGTTTTTATTATAGCTTTTAGACAGCTTTTAGAAGGCTTAAAGTTGGGTCAGTAGGCTGCCAAGGGACTGCAGTTACAAGCAGTTTATGAAACAGCTTTTTATGTGCTGATTTCTGGCTTATTTATAAGCCTATAAAACCTGAAATTAATTTTGCATAATCTTTGGTGGTCTAGCTTCATCTGTTTTCAGCTATCATGGTCTAGCTTTTAGTTTTTGAAGCTTACTTCACAGCTTAAAATAGGAAGGTTAGGGACTATTTGGTGCTCATCTAGTCAGCCTGCTTATTTGAGTTTTCTTGCTTACTTGCTTATTAAGTCGTCTTCTATTTGGATATATATCACGAGTGTAAACTAACAATATTTTCTATCGTTTTCATTGGACCAGGCGACGTCGTTTCAGAGTACTTGAAGCTGGAGATTTGCTAAGATGAATTCAAGATGACTAGGGTTACATGCAATTTCGATTGCTTTTTCTTTTGTTCACTAGAAGTTTTATGTTGGTTTATCTTAGATTGACAATTTTGTCAAGTACACAACAATGTTATCTATGGTATTTTGTTATTCTTTTGGTTGAACAAATGTGAATTATCAATGTATTATTAGACCTTTTCGAAGAATGCATATTATAACATATTTAGCATTGTATTGGGTGAAACAAAAGTGTTGCTAATCATTTATAAAAGTGTCACCTTATATGACGGAAAACAACTAGCAGTGTTGCATTTCATTTTAAAAAGTGTTGCATTTCATTTTGAAAAGTGTTGCACTTAAGCTTAAAAATTGTTTCATTTTAATGTAAAAAGTGTTGCACTTTGGTATAGAGAGTGTTGCATTTTAATGTAACAAGTGTTGCAATTCAGTGTGTAAGTGTTGCAGTTAACTATAAAAAGTGTTGTGTTTGAGTGTAAAGCGTGTTGCACTTAAAGTATCTCATTTGGTAAACATAGGCAACACATTCAAAAAATGTTGCACATTCCAATTGAAAGTGTCGCTTATACCTAAGGCGACGTTGCATAACGTAGCACTTGATAAAGTGTCACATTATGTATAATGCAACATTTTAAACACATAATACAACACTTTATCAATGTTGCTTTAACTTCATTTTGTAGTAGTGACATGAAGTGTATTGTGTTCTTTGGTCAAACATGTGAATACAAAAGCCATAAACTTTGCTAAAGTAAGTAAGGTGTTGAGATTATAAAATGGAGAGTAGGTTGCTAGACATAGGCTTATTAAAGATTTATAAAGAGGTGTTGGTCTTGCTTTTATAAACAAGCTAAACATGGATCTTAATATTTGTTTAATAGGCTAGTTTGTAGGCTAAGTATTAAAAATTCAAGATTGTATGTTTGTGCTTTTGTGTTGGTGTTCGACAAAGAAAAGAGGGAAAAGAAAAATGAATGGGCTTGATGTGGTGGTGATGTTGGGTTGATAGTTTGAAATAAAAAAATAAGAATAAATTGCAGAAATGGTCTCTGTGGTTTGCCCAGATTGCAGATTTAGTCTCTGAGTTTTTGAAAGTGCAGGCGGCCTCCTTGTGGGGAAACTTTGGTTCTGTTTTGGTCCCTCGTTTTAACTGGCGTTAAATGAATTCCGTTAGAAGTTACATGTTTAGCCCTTGTGGCCCATGACCATTGCAGTGTACATCATTTTTTCGCAAAAAACGTCCGTGTGGTCCGTTTTTACGCGTTTTCGTCCGTTTTCGCATGTTTTTGTCCTTTTTTTTACGATTTACTCCGATTTTTTTCGTTTTCGTTTGTTTTATTATGTTTTCGTCCATTTTTTTTATGTTTTTGTCCGTTTCTATACATTTTCATCCGTATTTTTAGTTTTCGTCCCTTTTTTTACGTTTTCGTCCGTTTTTTTTACGTTTTTGTCTGTTATTTTATGTTTTCGCCCGTTTCTTTACTTTTTCATCTGTTACTTTACGTTTTAGTCCGGTTTTGTTACATTTTTGTCAGTTTTTTAACGATTTTATCCCTTTTTTTTACCTTTTCGTCCATTTTTTAAGAACGTTTTTCGTCTATTTTTTTACGTTTGCGTCTGTCTCTTTACGTTCCGTCCATTTTTTTTACATTTTCTTACGCTTTTGTCCATTTTCCTACCTTTTTGTCCGTTTTCTTACGTTATCCTAACATAAGAAAACGTAGAATAATGTACAAAAAATGTACAATATCATATGAAAACGAACGAAAACATTAAAAAAATATGAAAACATCAAAAATTGGATGAAAACGTAAAAAAATCGAACGAAAATGGACGAAAACACACTCAAACGTAAAAAATCGAACGAAAATTAGATGAAAACGTAAAAAATGGACGAAAACGAAAAAAACAAACGAAAACAAAACAGCAAAAAAAACGTTAGAAAACACACTTTAAAAGTTTTTTTTTGTTGTTTCGTTTTCGTCCTTTTTTTTCGTTTGAGTGTGTTTTTTTACGTTTTCGTCTGTTTTTTTACGTTTCGTCTGTTTTTTACGTTTCACTCGTTTTTTTACATTTCGTCAAATTTTTTTACGTGTATTTTTTTACCTTTTTATGTTAGGATAACGTAAAAACAGACAAAAGGTAAGAAAATGGACGAAGCGTAAGAAAATGTAAAAAAAGGGACAAAAAGTAAAGAGACAGACGAAACGTAAAAAATAGACGAAAAACGTCCCTAACAATCAGACGAAAACGTAAAAAAAGGGATAAAATCGTAAAAAAAAAATTGACGAAAATGTAAGAAACCGGACAAAACGTAAAGTAACAGATGAAAACGTAAAAAAAAAGAGAAATCGGATAAAATAAACGGATGAAAACTAAAAAAAACGGATAAAAAACGAAAAAAAAAAACTGATGAAATTGTAAAAAAAACTGACGAAAATGTAAAAAACGGTAAAAACGGACCACACGGACGTTTTTTGCGAAAAAAGGATGGACACTGCAATGGTCATGGGCCGTGTAACTTCTAACGGAATTCATTTAACGCCAGTTAAAACGAGGGACCAAAACGGAACCAATGTTTCCCCACAGGGAGGCCGCCTGCACTTTCGAAAACTCAGGGACTAAATCTGCAATCTGGGCAAACCACAGGGACCATTTCTGCAATTTACTCAAAAAATAATTATCTCGTAAAATAGGCTAATCATCTAAAATTAGAATTAGTTGATGATTTAATATTAATAAATGACATGGGAAATTACGAGGTATTACACTTGACCTATGAAAACTAGATAACCCAAGACTTAATCACTTTTCCCATGAGTGCCCAAACAAGGATCTCGAAGAATAATGCATCCAACCAGCCCCGATATCTTCAAGATACTTAGTACACGTACCCGAGATATTCCACTTCAACTTCAAATAAGTAACAATGAATCATCAGCCTTGTGGTCACAGTTGATAACAATCAATTTTGTAGCCATTGTCATTTGATTGTGATTCTTGATCAGGATCTTTTTAGCTATACGTGGTGATTTTGTAGGTGCAGTCCGATAATACCATTTGTGATTTTGGTGTGAAAAATGACATAAAATGAAATACTAAGGATGTTGGAAAATTTTGAGTTTAAGAAATTTTTAATCTAAAAATTCCCTGAAAAATTCGAATTTTGGCCATAAAATTTGAATTTTTGGCCAAAATTTTCACTCTTGTATCAGAATTTGAATCTCGCGTAAAAATTGACCGTTAAGTCTCTCCTCCGAATTAAATTTTACTCAAATTTTCCCACCAAAAAACTCTTTTTTTTCACTTTGACCATTTTTGTTTTATAGATAGTATAGATACTTATATTTGTTGCTAAATTTGTCACTGAGCATTGACAACATTTCGTGTCGCTGATATGAAGATATATGAAACATTTTTGGTGTGGATATATTGTTTCTTTTGGCCTTGTAGAAATGTGCATGAGTGGCGCGAGAAATGCAAAAATCACATAATTTTCACGAATAAGATCTCACAAACATATGTGTCAACTAAACATGAAGATCGAGTGTGAAAAAAGAAAACGAAAACATATTATCAATATGACTCGTGCACCTCATCACTTGCCACATGTGTTTGTGAGATTTTGTTTGTAAAGTTTTTGTGAGCCTAGTACATATATATTTCTCCAATAATGATCTGCATATTCCTTTCTATAGCTGGTCTAGCTTCATGTGGATTCAAATGGTTGTGATAGTGCTGCAAACTATCGCACGCACACTATATATGTCGGACATTACAATTATCCAACTATCCAACACATTGATTTAAATACGATCTCAAGTCGCAACCACTGCACGGGAAACATCTCACACTACATGGATACTGCTCCATCACTTCTGTTATATTTTACTTTGTTTGGTTATTCATTCCAGTCAATTTGCAAGAAGCTTAGATGGGAGTTTTATAGTAGGAATTTGTGTGTTCTTATTTTATCCTTAGTTTTACTAAACTTTATTAAAGATGTTTTGAATACAAAAAATATATGCGTGTCCACTGAGATCATGTTGAGAAGATGCAATTGAACCTTTTTATATACATAATCCTCAATACACAATCCTATGTTATTTATATGTGAAATATATCTATAATTCTGCGTTGACACATCTAACATCATCCACACACAAAAAATCCATGATGCTAATTCGCCTCTTAAGTCAAATTTCAAAAAGAGAATTAAGCTTCATCAAAACAAGAAATAAGACACAAAGCACACTGCCATGAAGGATTTCCGGTAACCGGACTCGATAGACAACGATATATGAGGGCATATAGCTAAACTGATCACTTTCCAAATGCCAGTTTAATTTATGGTGTCATAAAGAAGTGGTGAACATAAATAGATCCTAGCACAATGAAGGTGTTATTCACAACATATGCAAGGATATATATTTGTATCATTCAAATAAGATCAGGCTACTATCTATTAAAAAAGATAATATAAGTTGATACGTACTAAATTTCTATTATCAACATTTTTTACAAAATAAGTTAGTGAATATAAATTACCGGCCCAATGATCCTGTTACAATCTGAATTCATAACCCAAAATAGCATGAAATAACAAGTTTAGAAACCTTAGCAAAAAACAATCTGTCCATCAATCTGTCCTTATATGCATCAGCAACATATCCTCCTGATTTATCAAACAATTTGTTTAAAATTTGGCTGATCCTCTTCCAAAAGATAACGACAATGACAAGGTATACCCTGAACCTCAAAGTACCTTAGCGAAGGTACATTACACCTAAAGAAGTCAAACGCTTCCTTGCTAAAGGGGCAATCCTTGATTACCAAATTTTGCAATCTCGGGCACCCAAATGACAACTCTACAAGTCCTGCATCTGATTCTCCCGCATAACCAAGAGACAGATATCTCAAATTATAACCACACATACCAATATTCTTCAAACCCTCGTCACTCAATCCTCCAAGCTCCTGAAAGCAGATGCTAAGGGTGTGTTTAGTTAAGGGAAAACACCAAAATGTTTTGTGGAAAACAAAGAAAACATAGATAGCGTTCAAATTATTGTTTTCCAATAAAATTCTCTACAAAACACAAAATTCCTGTTTCCAACTTTAATACACAAAACTACAAAAACACTTTTTTTTTTTCACCTAATTTCCTTTAATATACCCCCAATCCGTTTTCGTCTATTTTTATACGTTTTCGTCGCTTTTTATCCGTTTTTATACGTTTTTCTTCGTTTTCATCCGATTTTTAGGTTTTCTTCTGTCTTTATGTGTTTTCGTCCGTTCTTTTACGTTCCGTCCGATTTTTTTTACGTTTTCGCCCAATTTTTTACGTTTTCGTCCGATTCTTTACGTTTTCGTCCGATTTTTTACGTTTTCGTCAGATTCTTTACGTTTTCGTTCGATTCTTTACGTTTTTGTCCGATTCTTTACGTTTTCGTCTGATTCATTACGTTTTCGTCTGAATATTTACGTTTTCGTCCGATTATTTACGTTTTCGTCTGATTCTTTACGTTTTCGTCCGACTTTTTACGTTTTCGTTCGATTCTTTACGTTTTTGTCTGTTTTTTTACGTTTTATTCTGAATTTTTACGTTATCGTCTGATTTTTTTCGTTTTCGTCTGATTCTTTACGTTTTCGTTCGATTTTTTACGTTTTCGTTCGATTCTTTACGTTTTCGTCCGATTCTTTACGTTTTCGTCCGATTTTTTACGTTTTCGTCCGATTCTTTACGTTTTCGTCTGTTTTTTTACGTTCTCGTCTTAATTTTTACGTTTTCGTCCGATTTTTTAAGTTTTCGTCTGATTCTTTACATTTTCATCCGATTCTTTAAGTTTCGTCCGATTTTTTACGTTTTCGTCCGATTCTTTACGTTTTCGTCCGATTCTTTTACGTTTTCGTCTTATTTTTTTTACGTTTTCGTCCGTTTTTTTTTCGTTTTTTGTTTGTTTTTTTTTTTACATTTTCGTCTATTTTTTTACGTTTTAGTCAGTCTCCTTACGTTTTCGTCCATTTTTTTACGTTTTAGTCTATTTCTTTACGTTGTCGTCCGTTTTATGCCTTTTTTACGTTTTCATCCTTTTTTTACGTTTCCGTCTGTTGTTATACGTTTTCCTCCATTTTATTATGCTTTCATCCTTCTTTTATGTTTTTTTACGTTTTCTTATGTTTTCGTCTTTTTTTTACATTTTTTTAGGTTTCGTCTGACGAAAACGTTAAAAATGGACGAAAACGTAAAAAATAGATGGAAATGTAAAAAAGCGAACGAAAACGTAAAAAACAGACGAAAACGTAAAATATGGACGAAAACATAAAAAAATAGATGAAAACACTATAATTTAGAAAACGTAAAAAAAACGGAAGAAAACGTAGAAAAACATAAAATAGAGGACGAAAACATAATAAAACAGGCGAAAACGTAAAAAACGGACGAAAACACAAAAAAAAATGAAAATGTAAAAAATAGACGAAAACGTAAAAAATTGATGGAAACCTTAAAAAACAGACGAAATGTAAAAAACGGACGAAATCGTAAAAATAAATACGAAAACGTAAAAAAACAAACGAGAACGTAAAGTATCGGACGAAAACGTAAAGAATCGAACGAAAACCTAAAGAATAGGACGAAAACGTAAAGAATCGGTAGAAAACGTAAAGAATCGGACGATAACGTAAAAAAAACCTTGGAAAACGTAAAAAACGGACGAAAGCGTAAAAAAACAGACGAAAACGTAATAAAACGGGCGAAAACGTAAAAAAGTTGACGAAAGCGTAAAAAGAGACAAAAAAGTATATATATATATATATATATATATATATATATATATATATATATATATATTAGTTATTTTACGTTTTGGAATTATTGTCGCTTGAAGATTTTTTCATGTTATTTGATGTTATATTTTACTTTTTTAATTTTTTTTCTCGTATTAGATTTTTTTAGTTATTTTATAATTTAGTTGGTTAGTTTATAATATTTGTTTTTATGTTTTGAAGATGTTTTTTATAATATTACAAAGGTGAATAGAGAATTGAGATATAAAATAACAACACTTAAACATGTTTTCTAGTTTTGCAAAATGAAAAACACAAACACATGTTTCTCAAACTAAACGCGTTTTATAAATTTTCCATTGTTTTGTGTAAATAAAACACCTCTCCATTTTCCTACAAAACAAGAAATAGGAAATGAAATAAAATATTTTCCAACTAAACGGACCTAAACCTTTCAAGTTTGTTGCAACCAGTTAGTAGAGTTCGGATGCCTTTGTCTAGTACTAGATTCTTCTTACTTACCCCTTTGTTAAATAATACCATACTCAAATCATAGAGATTTTTCATTTGCATTCCTATATAGGACATAATATCATATGTGATTGAAGATGCATTAATATGTAAACATTCCAGTTTAGGACATCCTGGCGCCAGAGCAAGTAGGCCCTTCTCTGTCACCGACGCCATTCTATTGGCCACATAAAGCTTGTTCAAGTTTTTGTAGTACTGACTGAGAAGTTGTAATCCTTCGTCCCTAATGCCAGCCGTATAAAGAACTTCCAAGTTGGGACATTTCTTAATCAACAAATACCAGTCGTCGTTCCAATTATCTATAACATCTCGGGTATCCAGCTGCGTTATAAGATGTGCAAAAGGAAGAACAATGCCTTTTCGTCCAGTGTAAATTAATGCCAAATACTTCAACTTTGGAAGAAATTTAAAATCTTTATATTTAGCTCGTTGAGCAGAAAAAGGAAGATTCTGATTCACACCAAAAGCATCCATACCAAAAGGATAATCAATACCAAAATGATTGATACCAATATGATTAATAGGATTAATACCAAAATGATTAATAGGATTAATAGGATCAATACCAAAATGATTGATACCAATATGATCATGATCAATAATACCAAAATGATTATGATTATTAGGATTATTACTATTAACAAAGCAACCACCACCAAAATATTCTAACTTAACAGCGTAGCTAAAGAACTCAACAAGATCGATAAATTCATGACGGTCGCTTATCTTCACAGATACTAAAGACTGACCACAATTTTTTGCAACAAGTGCAAGATCTTTAACATCAAATTTAGTAAGACCCGCCTTATAAAAATTCAATGATTCAATGCTATTATTATGCAAAGCTAATTCATGTAACCGTTCTCCATTTTTCTCAATAATCGAGCTATTTTCTAAACTCAAAATTCTCAAATGATTACAATACTTATCAATACATTGCAATGCTGCATATCTAAACAGTAACCCATCAGTCGAAAACCCTGAAAACGAATCAATCTCCAAAACCTTAAGCTTCTCACCACGGGTTCTTGCCAAAGCTAATTCATGTAACCGTTGTCGATTTGTAAAAAAGGTCTTGTTTTTTTTTCCTTTTCGTTTTGGTTTAGGATTACCCCGTTTATAACATTTGATGGATGAAGTTTCATCACGTCATATGCGCAGTTAAAAATATGAGCTATTTATAATGGCACTATATGTAACTATCTTATAGATATGTAGAGACACTTTAAATGTCATTTTAATTATAATCAATGTAGTTAATTACAAAAGCAAATCAACCAACTTTGTACATCTTTCACTTTAAATGCGTCTTTTTGTATGTACTCGACAGAAACTCAATTTCTTCATCCCCTCATATATTATTGCATTTAATCTCACTTTATTTTTTAATTTTATAGATAAAAATGAAGTCATCAAGACTCCGCTTGAAGCAGGTTGTACAGTATTTTTTTTTGTGCACATTCACTCTTAGCTTCCACATTAAGTTAAGCATTCAATCTTTATATATTATAGATATATGAATTTAATTCGACTAAATTTTAACTCAATTTGTTCAAATTAAGAATCAATTTTGACCAAATTTAGTAGCAATTTTAACCAAATTTAGCAGTAATTTTTCTTTTTATTGACTAAAAAGTTGTTGTATTTTAGCATGTGTTAAAATACCTATAAGAATGTAATTTATTAAGTAGAGATAACAGTAGTGATTGACATGTGTAATTTATAAGTCTTGTTGTAATTTATCATATAATAGTAGTGACCTTTTTTTTTTCTTTTTTAATACCAATAAGAAAGTAATTCTTTTATCAAATAACACTAGTGATTGACAAGTGAAATTTATAAGTATGTTGTATTTTTTTCTTCTTCTTAAATACAAAATACTATATTAAAAATCAAACTTTCTAAAAACCAAACAACTTTTAAACCCAGTGGTCCGGTTTTGAATTTTTAAAAACAACATTTTTTTGTTCAGTTTTTGGTTTAATATGAAAACCAAAACTAAGTAAATGAAGCGCCCCCTACTAATGCTAGTTAAACTTTCAAAAGTATACACATAAGTATTTATGCAACTATTCACAAAAATTGTAAAAGAAATAAGAGATGCATATATCATATTCATTAGATATATCCCTTCTTCTAATAATATTAGAACAGCTCACAAAGCAACCATTGCGTGTGCTGCACGTGGATACGGTGAAACGACTAGATTCCTTTTTCTTTTCTTTTATAAACGTAGCCTCTTCGCCGTTGAGGCTACTTTACCTCTACGTCGTAGAAGACACAACTAGCATTTTTCCTGCGTTTACCAAACTGCACTCAACCCATTTCCGGAAAACATAAAGTTGAACCTGAACTTCATTTATAACACGATAAACATGGCTGAAGTGTTACACCACATGACATGTACATTACAGCCCTTTTTTAACCCATTACAAGCAAAATGGGGTAAATGAGGCCTTGTGCCAAACACCCTTTTTTCCTGCATAGTTCTACTAGTTTTACTTGAAAACATGAAAGTTCTCGAAAATCTTTTACATAATTTACAAAAGACACTTACATGAGAAATGCCAAGAGGAACCTTAGAATTGCCGCCAAGCATAAAGTGAACAAAAAAAGGTAACTGAAGATAATTCACCAAATGATATTGTTCAAAAGTTAACATCAAATAACACAAAATTAAAGGCATTTAAAGACTGGCAAATTATAGAACAATAGATCTTGCAAAACAAAGCTAATGAAGACCCAAAAAATAAATGTTGTAGAAAAACACAACCAAAAAATAAATTATATGCATCGATCAGTAATTTTTCAAACAATCTGTTTAAAATTTGGGTGTTCCTCTTCCAAAAGATAACGACAGTGACGAGGCATACCATGAACCTTAAAGTACCTTAGAGAAGGTACATTACACCTAAAGATGTCAAACGCTTCCTTGCTAAAGGGACACTTACTGATTACCAAGTTTTGCAATTTCGGGCACCTAAATGACAACTCCACAAGCCCTGCATCTGATTCTCCCGCACGGCCTAGAGACAGGTATCTCAAATTACAACCAAACTTCCCTATATAACTCAAGCCTATGTCACTCAGTCCACCAAGCTCCTGAAAGCAAATACTAAGCCGTTCAAGTTTATTGCAACCAATTAGTAGACTTCGGACCCCATTGTCTACTGGATCTTTCATGTTTACGCCTTCTTTACCTAATACCATACTCAAATCAGAGAGGTTTTTCAAATTAATTCCTATATGCACCATAGCTTCAAAAGTGATACAAGACAAAGTAATATGTAAACATTCCAATTCACGACATCCTAGTGCCAGCGCAAATAAACCTTTCTCTGTAAGCGGCCCCCCTCACATAGAGCTTGCGCAAGTTTTTGCAGTACTGACTTAGATCTTTTAATCCTTCGTCACTAATGAAAGCCGTATAAAGAACTTCCAAGTTGGGACAATTCTCTATCAACGAATGTTGGTGATCATATACATATTGGGTATCCAGTTGCGTTATTAGATGTGCAAAAGGAAGAACAATTTCTTTTCGTCCCATGTGATTCAGCGCCAAATACTTCAGCTTGGGAGGAAATTTAAAATCTTTATATTTATCTCCTTCAGCACTAATAGGATTATTCACATCAAAATAAAAAGCTTCAACACCAAAAGGGTCAATATCAAAAGGATCAATACCAAAATGATCATGATTGATACCAATATGATTATTAGGATTACTATTACCAAATCTACCACCACCAAAATCTTCTAACTTAACAGCATAGCTAAAGAAATCCACAAGATCAATAATTTCGTAATGTTCGCTTATCTTGACAGATACTAAATTCTGGCTACAATTTTTTGCAACAAGTGCAAGATCTTTAACCTTAAATTTAGTAAGACCCGCCTTATATAAATTCAATGATTCAATGCTATTATTATGCAAAGCCAATTCGTGTAACCATCCCCCATCTTTCTCACTAATCGTGCTATTTTCTAAACTCAAAATTCTCAAATGATTACAATACTTACCAATACATAGTAACCCATCTGTCGAAAACCCTGAACAAGAATCAATCTCCAAAACCTTAAGCTTCTCACCACGGGTTCTTACTATGAGCTCAAGATCCGAATCATGGACAACCAAATTTTGAAAACGAACCACTTTCAAACGCTTAAAAGAAGCAGCGATTTCTTGAACCCATGGGGTGACATTATGATCCCAATTGCATGGGCTAGAGGTTACATTCACAATATGTGGACTTCCTGTTAGGGTTAGTGATTTGATAAAGGGAAAGCGTTGATGACACCTTAACGGCGTAGCATAACACAAGTGAGCAGTTACGTGCTTACGTGTCTTAGCATCGACATCATAACACGTATGAGAAACCAATGAGAACGAGTTCCGGTCGTCGTGTATGTAATTTACAACGCAGTCTAACACCGTCTCCATTGACTGATAGGGACGATTCACCATGTTAATTATTAAAGTATGTAACTAGAAAACCCTAAAACTTTTTTTGGGTTTTATAATGATGAGGTAACAACTTGTACTTATCAAATTCTTTGTTTAACTTAGGTAAAAAATCTGCCGCTAAAATAACATTAGAAATACATATTTGTCACTATCTTTTAAAATACTTTAATTTGCCACTAAACAATTGCTCTATTAAAGAGCGATTTTTTGTCATCCAATGAATATCAATAATATCAGTTTATCACTCTTTAAAAACTAGACGAGTACCCGTGCATAGCAACGGGATTTATATCGGCAGATAGTTTGGGTTATAAACGAAAAATATTAAAAGTTTGAGGATTTGAGGATTAAATATAATGCTTTGAAACCCGGTTCGACCCAGGTGGTTCAACCGGTTGAACCGTTCCGGTAAAAAATGGGTCAATTTAAACCGGGTCAACCCGACGGGTTGGGTCGAAAAAATGGGTCAACCCGCCGGGTTTGAATTGTCCCGGGTCAACCCGGTTTCAATGTCTATTAATAGTTTCCTTTTGAAACACATGTTTTCTACATTTTCTTTTTTAGTTTCAACTTTTCACTTGCTTATAATTAATTGTTTCAACATTTCCTTTTTATTTCTTTCAACATTTCAATTTCTTGACTTTTCACTTTTGACTTTGACTATTTTTGTTTTATAGATACTTATATTTGTCGCTAAGTTTGTCACTGAGCATTGACAACATTTCGTGTCGCTGATATGAAGATATATGAAACATTTTTGGTGTGGATATATTGTTTCTTTTGGCCTTGTAGAAATGTGCATGAGTGGCGCGAGAAATGCAAAAATCACATAATTTTCACGAATAAGATCTCACAAACATATGTGTCAACTAAACATGAAGATCGAGTGTGAAAAAAGAAAACGAAAACATATTATCAATATGACTCGTGCACCTGATCACTTGCCACATGTGTTTGTGAGATTTTGTTTGTAAAGTTTTTGCGAGTCTAGTACATATATATTTCTCCAATAATGATCTGCATATTCCTTTCTATAGCTGATCTAGCTTCATGTGGATTCAAATGGTTGTGATAGTGCTGCAAACTATCGCACGCACACTATCCAACACATTGATTTAAATACGATCTCAAGTCGCAACCACTGCACGGGAAACATCTCACACTACATGGATTCTGCTCCATCACTTCTGTTATATTGTACTTTGTTTGGTTATTCATTCCAGTCAATTTGCAAGAAGCTTAGATGGGAGTTTTATAGTAGGAATCCTTTGTGTGTTCTTATTTTATCCTTAGTTTTACTAAACTTTATTAAAGATGTTTTGAATACAAAAAATATATGCGTGTCCACCGAGATCATGTTGAGAAGATGCAATTGAACCTTTTTATATACATAATCCTCAATACACAATCCTATGTTATTTATATGTGAAATATATCTATAATTCTGCGTTGACACATCTAACATCATCCGCACACAAAAAATCCATGATGCTAATTCGCCTCTTAAGTCAAGTTTCAAAAAGAGAATTAAGCTTCATCAAAACAAGAAATAAGACACAAAGCACACTGCCATGAAGGATTTCCGTAACCGGACTCGATAGACAACAATATATGAGGGAATATAGCTAAACTGATCACTTTCCAAATGCTAGTTTAATTTACGGTGTCATAAAGATGTGGTGAACATAAATAGATCCTTGCACAATGAAGGTGTTATTCACAACATATGCGAGGATATATATTTGTATCATTCAAATTAGATCAGGCTACTATCTATTAAAAAAGATAATATAAGTTGATACGTACTAAATTTCTATTATCAACATTTTTTAAAAAATAAGTTAGTGAATATAAATTACCGGCCCAATGATCCTGTTACAATCTGAATTCATAACCCAAAATAGCATGAAATAACAAGTTTAGAAACCTTAG
Source organism: Artemisia tridentata subsp. tridentata (assembly GCA_021014915.2). Lineage (NCBI taxonomy): Eukaryota > Viridiplantae > Streptophyta > Magnoliopsida > Asterales > Asteraceae > Artemisia > Artemisia tridentata. The sequence continues at coordinate 424,290,805 of CP139506.1, forward strand.
CAAAAAACAATCTGTCCATCAATCTGTCCTTATATGCATCAGCAACATATCCTGATGATTTATCAAACAATTTGTTTAAAATTTGGCTGATCCTCTTCCAAAAGATAACGACAATGACGAGGTATACCCTGAACCTCAAAGTACCTTAGCGAAGGTACATTACACCTAAAGAAGTCAAACGCTTCCTTGCTAAATTAAAGGGGCAATCCTTGATTACCAAATTTTGCAATCTCGGGCACCCAAATGACAACTCTTACAAGTCCTGCATCTGATTCTCCCGCATAACCAAGAGACAGATATCTCAAATTATAACCACACGTACCAATATTCTTCAAACCATCGTCACTCAATCCTCCAAGCTCCTGAAAGCAGATGCTAAGCCTTTCAAGTTTGTTGCAACCAATTAGTAGAGTTCGGATGCATTTGTCTAGTACTAGATTCTTCATACTTACCCCTTTGTTTGGTTTGGTCTAAACAAAGGGGTAAGTATGAAGAATCTAGTACTAGACAAATGCATCCGAACTCTACTAATTGGTTGCAACAAACTTGAAAGGCTTAGCATCTGCTTTCAGGAGCTTGGACCCCTTTGTTAAATAATACCATACTCAAATCATAGAGAATTTTCATTTGCATTCCTATATAGGACATAATATCATATGTGATTGAAGATACATTAATATGTAAACATTCCAGTTTAGGACATCCTGGCGCCAGAGCAAGTAGGCCCTTCTCTGTCACCAACACCATTCTATTGGTCACATAAAGCTTGTGCAAGTTTTTGCAGTAGTGACTGAGAAGTTGTAATCCTTCGTCCCTAATGCCAGCCGTATAAAGAACTTCCAAGTTGGGACATTTCTTAATCAACAAATACCAGTCGTCGTTCCAATTATCTATAACATCTCGGGTATCCAGCTGCGTTATAAGATGTGCGAAAGGAAGAACAATGCCTTTTCGTCCAGTGTAAATTAATGCCAAATACTTCAACTTTGGAGGAAATTTAAAATCTTTATATTTAGCTCGTTGAGCAGAAAAAGGAAGATTCTGATTCACACCAAAAGCATCCATACCAAAAGGATAATCAATACCAAAATGATTGATACCAATATGATTAATAGGATTAATACCAAAATGATTAATAGGATTAATAGGATCAATACCAAAATGATTGATACCAATATGATCATGATCAATAATACCAAAATGATTATGATTATTAGGATTATTACTATTAACAAAGCAACCACCACCAAAATATTCTAACTTAACAGCGTAGCTAAAGAACTCAACAAGATCGATAAATTCATGACGGTCGCTTATCTTCACAGATACTAAAGACTGACCACAATTTTTTGCAACAAGTGCAAGATCTTTAACATCAAATTTAGTAAGACCCGCCTTATAAAAATTCAATGATTCAATGCTATTATTATGCAAAGCTAATTCATGTAACCGTTCTCCATTTTTCTCAATAATCGAGCTATTTTCTAAACTCAAAATTCTCAAATGATTACAATACTTATCAATACATTGCAATGCTGCATATCTAAACAGTAACCCATCAGTCGAAAACCCTGAACACGAATCAATCTCCAAAACCTTAAGCTTCTCACCACGGGTTCTTGCCAAAGCTAATTCATGTAACCGTTGTCGATTTGTAAAAAAGGTCTCGTTTTTTTTTCCTTTTCGTTTTGGTTTAGGATTACCCCGTTTATAACATTTGATGGATGAAGTTTCATCACGTCATATGCGCAGTGAAAAATATGAGCTATTTATAATGGCACTATATGTAACTATCTTATAGATATGTAGAGACACTTTAAATGTCATTTTAATTATAATCAATGTAGTTAATTACAAAAGCAAATCAACCAACTTTGTACGTCTTTCACTTTAAATGCTTCTTTTTGTATGTACTCGACGGAAACTCAATTTCTTCATCCCCTCATATATTATTGCATTTAATCTCACTTTATTTTTTAATTTTATAGATAAAAATGAAGTCATCAAGACTCCGCTTGAAGCACGTTATACGGTATTTTTTTTTTGTGCACATTCACTCTTCCACATTAAGTTAAGCATTCAATCTTTATATATTATAGATATATGAATTTAATTCGACTAAATTTTAACTCAATTTGATCAAATTAAGAATCAATTTTGACCAAATTTAGTAGCAATTTTAACCAAATTTAGCAGTAATTTTTCTTTTTATTGACTAAAAAGTTGTTGTATTTTAGCATGTGTTAAAATACCTATAAGAATGTACTCCCTCCGTCCCATTTTAGTTATCCAGTGTTGACTTTCAAAATCTTTTTACTTCAAATTTGACCGCAAATATTTTTGTTTATATTCTATAACACTTGATATAAAATATATAAATAAATTTGATTTTAAACGAACTTTTCAATGATATAACTTTCATCAAGTATTATATAATACAAACAAAAATATTTACGGTCAAAGTTGAAGCAAAAAGACTTTGAAAGTCAACACTGGACAACTAAAATGGGACGGAGGGAGTAATTTATTAAGTAGAGATAACAGTAGTGATTGACATGTGTAAATTATAAGTCTTGTTGTAATTTATCATATAATAGTAGTGAATTTTTTTATTTTTTTAATACCTATAAGAAAGTAATTCTTTTATCAAATAACACTAGTGATTGACAAGTGAAATTTATAAGTATCGTTGTATTTTTTTTTTCTTCTTCTTCTTAAAGTCCAAAATACTATATTAAAAATCAAACTTTCTAAAAACCAAACAACTTTTAAACCCAGTGGTCCGGTTTTGAATTTTTAAAAACAACATTTTTTTGTTCAGTTTTTGGTTTAATATGAAAACCAAAACTAAGTAAATGAAGCGCCCCCTACTAATGCTAGTTAAACTTTCAAAAGTATACACATAAGTATTTATGCAACTAATCACAAAATAGTAAAAGAAATAAGAGATGCATATATCATATTCATTAGATATATCCCTTCTTCTAATAATATTAGAACAGCTCACAAAGCAACCATTGCGTGTGCTGCGCGTGGATATGGTGAAACGCCTAGATTCCTTTTCTTTTTTTTAATAGACGTAGCCTCTTCGCCGTAGAGGCTACTTTACCTCTACGCCGTAGAGGCCAAAGGCCCTCTACGTCGTAGAAGGCACAACTAGCATTTTTCCTGCGTTTATCAAACTGCACTCAACCCATTTCCGGAAAACATAAAGTTGAACCTGAACTTCATTTATAACACGATAAACATGGTTGAAGTGTTACACACCACATGACATGTACATTACAGCCCATTTTTAACCCATTACAAGCAAAATTGGGTAAATGAGGCCTTGTGCCAAACACCCTTTTTTCCTGCATAGTTCTACTAGTTTTACTTGAAATGCCAAGAGGAACCTTAGAATTGCCGACAAGCATAAAGTGAACAAAAAAAGGTAACTGAAGATAATTCACCAAATGATATTGTTCGAAGTTAACATCAAATAACACAAAATTAAAGGCATTTAAAGACTGGCGAATTATAGAACAATAGATCTTGCAAAACAAAGCTAATGAAGACCCAAAAAATAAATGTTGTAGAAAAACACAACCAAAAAATAAATTATATGCATCGATCAGTAATTTTTCAAACAATCTGTTTAAAATTTGGGTGTTCCTCTTCCAAAAGATAACGACAGTGACGAGGCATACCATGAACCTTAAAGTACCTTAGAGAAGGTACATTACACCTAAAGATGTCAAACGCTTCCTTGCTAAAGGGACACTTACTGATTACCAAGTTTTGCAATTTCGGGCACCCAAATGACAACTCCACAAGCCCTGCATCTGATTCTCCCGCACGGCCTAGAGACAGGTATCTCAAATTACAACCAAACTTCCCTATATAACTCAAACCTATGTCACTCAGTCCACCAAGCTCCTGAAAGCAAATACTAAGCCGTTCAAGTTTATTGCAACCAATTAGTAGACTTCGGAGCCCATTGTCTACTGGATCTTTCATGTTTACTCCTTCTTTACCTAATACCATACTCAAATCAGAGAGGTTTTTCAAATTAATTCCTATATGCACCATAGCTTCAAAAGTGATACAAGACAAAGTAATATGTAAACATTCCAATTCACGACATCCTAGTGCCAGCGCAAATAAACCTTTCTCTGTAAGCGGCCCCCTCACATAGAGCTTGTGCAAGTTTTTGCAGTACTGACTTAGATCTTTTAATCCTTCGTCACTAATGAAAGCCGTATAAAGAACTTCCAAGTTGGGACAATTCTCTATCAAAGAATGTTGGTGATCATATACAAATTGGGTATCCAGTTGCGTTATTAGATGTGCAAAAGGAAGAACAATTTCTTTTCGTCCCCTGTGATTCAGCGCCAAATACTTCAGCTTGGGAGGAAATTTAAAATCTTTATATTTATCTCCTTCAGCACCAATAGGATTATTCACATCAAAATAAAAAGCTTCAACACCAAAAGGGTCAATATCAAAAGGATCAATACCAAAATGATCATGATTGATACCAATATGATTATTAGGATTACTATTACCAAATCTACCACCACCAAAATCTTCTAACTTAACAGCATAGCTAAAGAACTCCACAAGATCAATAATTTCGTAATCTTCGCTTATCTTGACAGATACTAAACTCTGGCTACAATTTTTTGCAACAAGTGCAAGATCTTTAACATCAAATTTAGTAAGACCCGCCTTATAAAAATTCAATGATTCAATGCTAGAATTATGCAAAGCTAATTCATGTAACCATTCCCCATTTTGCTCACTAATCGTGCTATTTTCTAAACTCAAAATTCTCAAATGAACACAATACTTACCAATATATAGCAACCCATCAGTCGAAAACCCTGAACATGAATCAATCTCCAAAACCCTAAGCTTCTCACCAAGGGTTTTTGCCAAGAACTCAAGATCCGAATCATGAACAACCAAATTTTGTAAACGAACCACTTTCAAACGTTTAAACGAAGTGGCGATTTCTTGAATCCAGGGACTGAGATTATAATCCCAGTTGCATGGACTTGACGTTAAATCCACAATATGTGGATTTCCTGCTAGGGTTAGTGACTCTATAAAGGGAAACCTTTGACGACACCTTAACGGTGTAGCGTAACACAAGTGAGCAGTTACGTGCGTACGTGTCTTAGCATCGATATTGTAACACATATGAGAAGCCAATGAGAACGAGTTCCGGTCATTTGCATCGTGTATGTAATGCAAAACGCAGTCGAGCAAAATGTCCATCTTCACCTTAGGTTACCCTGTAATCAAAAAGGAAAAGCTCTAAAACGGTTTCAGGTTTACAAATGAAAACATGGTTTTTAATGGGTACAATAATTTTGCGACCGAGGGAGTAATGTTTTAGCAGTTAATATTGATGTTTTCTCGTGAAGTTTGTTGGTATTTTCTGAAATGAGTGAGAATAACGTAGGGTATACTTTACTCTAGTCCAATAATTGTGTTGCTTTTTGTTGTGTTGCTTTTGGTTTGCCAATGACTTTTGTTTCATACGTATATTTGTTTGTGTTTCTCTAGTACGTGTCGTTTTTACGGCATTGTTTTCATTATTTTGGTGGAAATCTGAGGTGTCCTAAACGCGTTTTTACTCACTTTAAAGTTTAAAGTAGTTTAGGCTGCGTTTGTATCTAGATTACAACGGTTGTTGGGGTTTGAGGTTTTAAAAGAAACTATAAAATAAGCTTCATTTGCTACACATGTTTAGGAAAGATTTTATAAGTCTTCATAAATTCAAGCCATTTAAAATGGGCTTTTTTAGGTTAGTTAAATTACTTACATATTTTTCAAAATATAATAGATTATCACGCAAAATATGAAAATGTATCTAAATGTAATTTGATGTATTTTGTAAGATTTTACGTTAATAAGTTTTAGCTCTAACTAATTTGTCAAACAACTTTGTAAAATTATAAGCTCAACTCAAGCTTCAGCTCTAGCCTAGCTCAAGCCTATTTACCAAAATACCCTATAACTAGTGTCTATATGAGGTTTTGTTATTAACATTAGCTTAATTTAATTTGGTATCCTGTTTTTACTATAGTATTTATAGTTCGGGTATATATATGATACTTTTATTATTACGATAAATTTAATGTAATGATAATAATAAAAGGTAACCTGATTTTAAAAATCGTGGTCTCCTAATTAGGCACTAACATGAGAGTATTGTTGAATAATTTCATCAACCTTCCACTAATTAAGACAAATGATTAACCTAATGACTAAAATACATAACAAACAGTAAGAAATGAAACTAAGTTGGGGGAAATGAATGTAGCTACCTGTTACTTACTTTTGATTTACTGCTTCAATTAAATTGTGTGTGTTTCCAATGGAAAGATTTTGTTGTCAACCTAGGCAACTTAATTGATAGCATTAGTTTATGTTCAAAGTACTTTACTTTGTCAATGTGTGCTTTTTACAAGGAAAGTTTTTTTTTTTTTGTTAAAATCTTTAGTAGTAAAGAGATTTTATAGCGGCGGATAGTTATAGTGATATTTTAGTTACACAAAACGTTACAATACACTTAACCATAATAATATTATAACTATAAGCCGCTTTACTATTATGTTGCTATGCTACACCCATTATATGTAGTAGTATAAATAGTTGAATGTAAGATGACAAATTCCGTACTTCCCTTTCTGTATCTAATTCTTATTGGCGTGAATGGACATAATTAAAAGCAAATTACATGCAAATGTCTTTTATGTGTGAAATGTGAATCTAATGCAATTATGTTTTTTAAAATTATAAACATCTACATCCTTTATAAGCTTTTCATTAATGTATTCTTTAGTCGATTTTTATATGTTTGTGTGTTTTCATAAATCGTGTGTTTCCTTAAATAATTTTTAAGTTTTCAAGATTCTAAAATTTTCAAGAAATGTGATACATCTCTTTTATGTAGTATAACTATAAATATAGATTTTGAATTAAAAAAGTAATTTAAAAGATTTGTGAAAAAATAAATCATTTCTCATTGTTTAATCAGTCTGTAAATACTCATATCGTCGTTTTGTGTTATCACGAAATAATTGTTCTTTTTTGATATATGAACCAATCTAATTGTTTTTATGTAAGTAAATATATATGATTATAATTTTATTAATACACACCAATACACCATAATTGTTTTACTTTATCTAAGCTTAGATTTATTATTCATTGATTACCAGAGTTTTAAAAGGCGCACAAAGGCGTCGATAAGGCGCGAGGCGTGACCTGCACGTTACGCAATAGACAAAGGCGTCAACTCTAGGCGTGACGTGAGATAAGACGTCAAAAGGCGCGATAAGGTGCGAAGCGTGGCGCCTTTTTTAAATTTAAGTGCGATGAATTTTTTTTTTAAGAAATAAAGAAGATTAAATGCGAGGATAGTTTCTTGACTTAATTGTATATGTATAACGGTTTTTATAAACTTGATATTTATAAAGTATGATATAAGATAAAAATATATAAATATTTTCATAATTCTATGTCGTTTTAAGTTACGCATTAGAAAACGATATAGCCATAGACGGAGAATTATAAGGGCAGGGTGGGGTCATGGCCCCCCAAAATTTTGTGTTATTAGTATAAGTTTTTGTGTTATAGGCCCTTTAAAATTTAAGAATTTGTATTATGGCCCCTCCTAGATACCACTCTTTTACTCCTCTTTTATTCTTTTTTTAACTTGTATCATCGATGCTTATAAAAACTACATCTATGCCCCCCCCCCCCCCCCCCCCCCCCCCCCCCCGGCCCGAATATTTGGTTCAAGCTCCGTCACTGACTATAGCTTCGCCATAGTTATACCGCCACGGCACGCATCACGCTATTTATAACCTTGTTGAATACTAATGTTTTAGCACATGATATTGATGTTTTAGCACATGGACATGAGGATCAAACAATTTCGTGGAAATTGTTTCTTTTGGCATTTCTGAACGAATCAACGATGTAGGGTATATATTTCTCTAGTACAATAATTGTGTTGCTTTTGGTTTGGTCAATGACTTTTGTTTTAACGGCATTGCTTTCATTATTTTGGTGGAAATTTGACGTGTCTGAAGCGTGTTTTTACTCACTTTAACTTGCGTGTATATGAGGTTTGTTATTAACATTAACTTAATTTAATTTGGTATCCTGTTTTCACTATAGTATTTAAAGTTCGGATATATATATATACGATACTTTTGCTATTACAATAAATTATACTATATACTAAAAATGAATGGGGCGCGGGGTCCACAGCAATGTAATTAACGAGTGCTTAAGATGTTAATTCGGCATGCTATTGGTGTTTCACGACAAGAGTCAAAATGATATTGGATGGAAGAGTTAATTGTGATGCTTATGTACAGTGCTGATGAATAGTAACTGCACTGTTTTTTTGGCAACTGTTACCATTAAATACGTTTCCACTATAATGCAGTAAACTCGCAAGTTCTACACCTTTTCTTTGTCTTCTTCAGTACATCATCCTTACACACAATAATATATGTGGTTGAAGCCTTTTGAAAATGCACCCATAAGTTTAAAGATCTATTTGAAGACAAGCTTCTCTTTAAATATCCGAAAAATAAAAGAAAGGAACAACAACAGATGTGTTTCATCCTTTCTTATCTTTCGATTCAAACAAGAAAAACATAAAGAAAGAAAGATAACAACGAAACGGATCTCAGATTTGCTCAAACCATTCGCAGATTTACGGATCTATAAATATCTTATTTGTTTGAGCACAACTCTTCATCGTTCTCTTTGAAGCACAAACTTTTTTTTTTAACTATCCGAAAGATTAAAAAAAAAGAAGGATTTATAATTCCCTCTTTCATTCGGCTGAAAACATAAACGAATCAAACCAAACCTACCTTTGATCCTTTATCACGATCTTGAAGCCATGAATAAAGAAACCACAAGACCTTGAAGCTTCTTACACACCTTCTTGATTCGAAAACGTGCAACAAATTGAAGACATAGGTCTGGTTGGGTTTGTGTTTGTGATAAGATAATCACTTTGATGAGGATGAATCTGAGAAGAGATGAGTTGTTTATCGGTTTGGATTGATGATATATGGTTTGAGGAAAGGTTTGGGAGAAGCAGATCTGAAGAAGAGAGGAGATGGGAGGCGGATTGTTTTATGCATAGCTGTCAAACTCGCGAGTTTACACGTAAGATCGTACGATCTTACGTGCACACCAGCCAAAATCGTGTAAACTCGTCATAGGATCGCACTTTAGGTGGGATCGTACGATCTTACGTAAAAGCGTTCGTAAACTCGCGAGTTTACACGTAAGATCGTACGATCTTACGTGCTCACCAGTTCTTGTTTCTGGAAAATGAGAAACGGGAAACGCCTAGAAACGCGGCGGAAACGTTTCTGGAAAATGGGAAACGTTTCAAATCTTTTGGAAACGCCTGGAAACGTTTTTGGGACATTTATCTGCGTTTCTGGGCCATTTAAAAGCCCAGTTGACGGCGGTGAAACAGATTTTCCGGTTAAATTCTCGCTGGAGATGGCTCCGGTCCGGTGGAGGATTGTTGCTGGAGCTCTAAGAAATTGTTTTTGTTAGTTGAAATGTGAATAACAGTGTTTTGAGTGATGATTATGAAGTAAAAAGATAATGGTGATAAATTAGTGTGGATTTGTAGCCGTTGGATGGTGTGACACGTGGAGTATTGAACTTTCATAGGCTGTTGTAATTGAATAAGGATGAAGAGTAGGTAGAGAACATCTCATGAAGAGTAGAAATATAAAAAGTTTGACTTGTTTATCATTTGCTTATAAAATATGATAAATTGGTAGGATCGTAGGATCTCGATCCGATCCTACGATCTCGATCTTGCAAAGACAAAAACGATCTTGCGCGGGATCGCGATCTTGACAGCCTTGGTTTTATGTGTGTGTGTATTAGGATTTACCACTGAGTAAAATTATGGTAAGTTTGTGTTATAAGAGGTGTTGGTTGGATACACAAAACAAGCCCAAGCCCATGAAAGAAACAAAAGTACCTACTAGTATCTTTTTCCACTATAACCACTGAAAAATAGTAACTTAACATATCAAAACATAAAATTTAGCCAAAGTAAACCAACCCCACCTCAAATTATCGGCTTTATGCAAAAACAAAAAGGAACCCATGAATGAAAAATGAAGTAATTTGCTCCGAGTAGTAAACTTTTATCAAAATTAAACAGTAAAACCAATAAAGTAACAATCTTTATCCTCTTAAAACACAAGAACAGTGAACATTAGTCCAAAATATACAAACCCCATTTCAAATTACCAAAAATATGCAAAATAAAAACCAACCCATGACAGAAATGTAACTAAATCACTCAAATTCAAAGCTAAATCATTAACTAAACCAATAAAAACCAATAAAGTAATCCAACTAATTTACTCAAATTCAAAGCTAATCCAATAAATTAACAAACTTTATGCAAAACAAAAAAGTGAAAAACAACCCATGTTAGAAATGTAACTAATTAACCCAAAAAAAACTACAAATTATCAATCTTTATGAAAAACCAAATGAACCCATGTAACAAATGCAACTAAATTACTTATATTTTTAATGCTAATTCACAAATAAACCAATAAAATAGCAATCTTTATTGACTTACAGGAAAAGAATTTGATACAGTGATCTGATCAGAAGCAAATTGAGTATTATTATTATTTGTACACACATATTTATTTAATGGAATCAAAAAAGGGAGTTTTATTGGATGATATTAAAAAGATTGGTTTGTGAGAGATGGGTTTAATGAAAGAATAAAAAAAAAGGTAATTATTTGGACTCTAAAAAGAGTAGATTCTAAAGAATATGTTTTGTATACATTCTTTGGTTGTAGTTGTGTTTGTGTTTTTTAGAGTAAATTGCATCTTTGGTCCCTAAGGTTTGGCCAAATTGCAGGTTTGGTCCTCAACCTTTAGAAAGTGCAACGATGGTCCCCATTTTGAAGTTTTGGCTGCATGTTTGGTCCCTGATCAACTTCAAATGACTAAATTACCCTTATCTTATTCTTTTTCTTTTAAATTATAATACAAAACCATCACACCCACACAATATACTCATTACCATCATCATTATCCACCCTCCACATTTTTTTCCTCTCATCACCACCACCATCATACTCCCGTCACCACTGCCTCCACAACCAACCACCTTCGCTGTCGTCATACCCCCGTTACCACACCATCATACCCTATTAGTTTCTACTCATTTCTTTTCACCTCTTCTCAGCCACCTCTCTTTTCCATTTCATTTTAACTAACACTTTTCTTTCTTTGTTAAATCTTAAAACTGAAGCACAAGCCCGTCTCTTTTTCCTCTAAATCGAATCCACACACACCCTTTTCATTTCAAGTTGATTTCGAAAGATTTGTGAATGGAATTTGTGTCTTGTTATGTGACTTGAACCAGGTAAGTGATTGTTTTGAAATGGGTTTATTTGTTCTTGTTAAAGATTCAAAAGATCGATGACGGGTTTGTGTGGATCTTTAAAGATCTTTGAATATTACGAGTTCCAAACCTTGGATCTTTATTTGTTTCTTTTTGTTTTTGTGTAAGATCTTTGACTAAAAATGGGAGTTTTGATTGTGGTTTGTTAAAGATCTTATAAAGATGGAAGTTTTGTTTGAATATTACGAATCTGTGTTTGGAACTCGTAATATTTACGAATCTTATAAAAAGAAACAAATATTACGGGTTTGTGTGGATCTTATAAAGACGGGTTTGTGTGGATCTTTAAAGATCTTTGAAATAAACCAAGGTTTGAATATTACGGGTTTGTGTTTGGAACTCGTAATATTACGAATCTTATAAAAATGGAAGTTTTGATTGTTGTTTGACTAAAAATAGAGAGTTTCCATTCTTTATGCATCTATCTTATAAAAATGGGAGTTTTGATTGTGGTTTGAATATTACGAGTTCCAAACACAGATTCGGGCCTAGATTAAATTAGCCCAAATCTTAAAAAGATGGTTTGGTGTGCGTGGAAAAAAACGAGTGGTGGGATGATAGTGGTGGTGGTGGTGGTGGATGATAGATCTTGAAGATAAAAGAGTTTTTATGTGTTTGTTTTCTCAAATTCGAACAATTCTTTTGCTACCTTTCAAAGCTAAGGCACAGTGAGTTGCTATAAAAGAGTTTTTTTTTGCCTACGCTACTATAATTCGAACAATTCTTTTGCTACCTCTCAATTCGAACAATTCTTATCTTTTGTGTTTTGCTATAACACTGTGCCTTATCTTTTGTTCGAACAATTCTTTTTCTCAAATTAAAATCACATGTACAAAGCTAAGGCACAGTGAGTTGCTATAAAAGAGTTTTTTTTTATAAATATATGGTAATTTTTTTTTTATTTGTTGATATTAAAGGAAAAAAAACTGAAAAGAAAATAGAAAAAAAAGAAGGCAAGGGTAATTTACTCATTTGAAGCTGATCAGGGACCAAACATGCAGCCAAAACTTCAAAATGGGAACCATCGTTGCACTTTCGAAAGGTTGAGGACCAAACCTGCAATTTGGCCAAACCTTAGGGACCAAAAATGCAATTTACTCTGTTTTTTATATTACGGAAGGAGTAAATAAATTATTTTTATTTAAAAAAAAATAGCCCGTGTAAACTAATTTAGCTCGCTAAAACATTTAGCAGCGACAACTGTTGTCGCTAAAGGTATATATTAATTTAATAATATTTATTTTAATATTAAATACTTTATTGAAGACATTTGTCGTCACTAAAAGTGTGTTTTAATAAATTATAAAAAATTATCTAGGTAGTTGAAATGCGTTTAAGTGTAGAGGTAGTTAATTATGTATCGTCGATAATTTCGTATTTGGACTTTCGTTTCAAAAATATTTGTGTTCATCTTTTGAATAAACCGGAAGCAAATACAACCTTTATACGATAAACGTTATAAACCAACAAACATAAAATGTTGACACAAACTCACCCGCCGCAACGCGCGGGTTTCACCGCTCGTTTAATCTAATGATAATAATAAAAACTAATTGTAGCTAAGTATGCTAGAAATATCTAGTAAGAAATATCTATAATATAGATAAGTATGAAGTCGGAATTATCTAGAGATCCATGGAAGTATCACGGTTTTAGAACCTTCCATGGACTAGTATAAATATGTGATAGATGTATCTATTTGTATGTACCGTATCAAAGCATAAGCAATAAAGTTTTATTGTAAAAGTTCTCTAATTATTCATCTCTTCATCTAATATAAGCCTAAAAGGCCATCGTGTTTCCAACAGAAACTTCCCTGCCATTTTACCCATGGAACCTTTAGACTTTGCCCCCTTACCCCTTGTGCTCTATGAAAAGATCCTTACGTTGAAGGATTTTGAGGCTGCTAACATATCATAATACCTTCTCGGGGGAGGCCTTTTTGAATCGCATCTACGCGGCCTAACCTAGGTATCCTCGTGAGCATTGTGTACTAAGTGAAGTTTGAACCCTAGACCTCTAGTAAGAACATCATGTGCCTAACCACTAGGCCATTTTGGTGTTGGTTTGTCACCTTATACAACATAATCTTAATCGGAGTTCACATATTTCCCATTGTTATCATACATATTTGGCAATGATTCTAATTCATAGCAGTGCAAGTATATAGTATCAACGGAAGAAATAGTAAAACATAATTTCTAAAAACATGAATACAATTGAAATCAAGGTTTTAAAATTTCATGCTCCATAATCATAGAGGTTAGATTCATGTAAATTACAGAAACATTAGTTATATTCATCAATTACCAACTAGGCAAACTATGTATATAAGTTTTTATAAGAAAAACATCCATTTAAAATATAACTTTTGGTTCAAGATATAATGAGTAAATTGCAAAAATCGTCCCTAAAGTTTGGCCAAATTGCAAGTTTCATCCCTGAAGTTAAGAAAGTGCAAGAATCGTCCATGTGGCAAACTTTTGTGGCAAATATAGTCCCTGGCCAAGTTCAAATGACACAAATACCCCTGTCTTTATCTTTTTTTATATTCCTTTTCAGTTTTTTACACAAATGGTCCTTGTGTTGCGCAAGGATTTACAAATTTAGTCATTTTTTACACAAATGGTCCTTCTTACACAAAATCGTCCTTCTGTTGCGAAAGGCTTACACAAATGGTCCTTAAGTCCGTTTTTCTTCCGTTTTTTACGTTTTCGTCCGTATTTTTTACGTTTTTGTCCGTTTTTATCCGTTTTTCTTACGTTTTTTACGTTTTCTCCGTTTTTTTTACGTTTTCGTCAATTTTTCTTACGTTTTTATCAGTTTTTGTCCGCTTTTCTTACGTTTTTTTTTATGTTTTTCTTACGTTTTTCTTAAGTTTTTTTACTTTTTTTACGTTTTCATCCGTTATTCTTACGTTTTTTCCCTTTTTGTCCGTTTTTCTTCCGTTTTTTACGTTTTCGTCCGTTTTTCTTACGTTTTTTCTGTTTTTGACCGTTTTTGTCCGTTTTTCGTACTTTTTTTACGTTTTTTTTTACGTTTTCGTCAGTTATTCTTACATTTTTTCTATTTTCATACGTTTTTCTTACGTTTTTTCCATTTTTGTCCGTTTTTCTTACAATTTTATCCGTTTTTATATGTTTTCGCCCGTTTTCCTGCGCTTTCATCCGTTTTTATCGTTTACGGACATTTTTCTTACATTTTTGTATGTTTTATCCGTTTTTCTTCATTTTCCTTACATTTTTGTACGTTTTCTTACATTTTTTTCCATTTTCTTTTTTTGTCCGAATTTTTTTTATTTAGTCCGAATTTTTTGTCCGATTTTTTTGACCAAATTTTAAAAAAATATTAATAAATAAAATAAAAAATCAAAATTTTTGTCCGAATTTTTTGTTCAATTTTTTTTTCCGAATTTTTTTAAAAAAATAAAAATAAATAAAAAAAGTTCAAAATTTTTGTCCGATTTTTTTTTTCTTTTTTGTCCGAATATTTTAAAGAAAATAAAAAAAATAAAAAATTCAAAATTTTTTTAAAAAAATAAATAAAATAAAAAAAATTCGAACAAAAATTTTGAATTTTTTTTTAATTAATTTTTTTTTTTAATTTGGTCAAAAAAAAATTGGACTAAATAAAAAATTCGGACAAAATAAAAAAAATTTAGACAAAAAAAAAAGGAAAACGGAAAAAAAGGTAAGAGAACGTACAAAAACGTAAGGAAAATAAACAAAAACGGATAAAACAGAAAAAAACGTAAGAAAGATGTCCGAAAACGATAAAAACGGATAAAAGCGCAAGAAAACGGGTGAAAACGTAAAAAACGGATAAAATTGTAAGAAAAACGGACAAAAACAGAAAAAAACGTTTGAAAACGGAAAAAACGTAAGAATAACGGACGAAAACGTCAAAAACGCAAGAAAAACAGACAAAAACGTAAGAAAAACGGACAAAAACAGAAAAAACGTAAGAAAAAACGGACGAAAACGGAAAAAACGTAAGAATAACGGCCGAAAACGTAAGAAAAACGGACAAAAAAGAAAAAAACGTAAGAAAACCTAAAAAACGAAAGAAAAACGGACGAAAACGTAAAAAAATGTAAGAAAAACGGACAAAAACGTAAGAAAAACGGATAAAACAGAAGAAAAATGGACGAAAACTTAAAAAAGGGAAGAAAAACGGACTCAATGACCATTTGTGTAAGCCTTGCGCAACACAAGGACGATTTTGTGTAAGAAAGACCATTTGTGTAAAAAAAAGACTAAATTTGTAAAGTCTTGCCCAACATAAGGACCATTTGTGTACGAAACTGAAAAGGAATATAAAAAAAGAAAAAGACAGGGTTATTTGTGTCATTTGAACTTGGCCAGGGACTATATTTGCCCCAAAAGTTTGCCACAGGGACGATTCTTGCACTTTCCTAACTTCAGGGACGAAACTTGCAATTTGGTCAAACTTTATGGACGATTTTTACAATTTACTCAGATATAATTAGGTAACTTTTACATTGATGATTCAATGTGTTAAATGGTAATAAGATGGATATATGAATGAATAATCCGTATATGAATCGAAACACATTAATATTGTCAAAAACAACCAACGATCAACATTTTCATGAAGTGAAAAGGAAGAGTCACAAAAGATAATTCACCAAATGATCTGGTCCTATCGAAAGACACAATAACACGAAATAACAAGTAGTTAAAGACCCTAGCAAATTAAAGAACAATAGATCTTGCAAAACAAAGCAAATGAAGACCCATACAAAAATAGATGTAGTATAAAAACCTTGTCCATCAATCAGTCCTTACCATGCATCAGCAACACATCTTCCTGATTTTTCAAACAATTTGTTTAAAATTTGGCTGATTCTCTTCCAAAAGATAACGACAATGACGAGGTATACCCTGAACCTTAAAGTACCTTAGCGAAGGTACATTACATCTAAAGATGTCAAACGCTTCCTTGCTAAAGGGACAGTCCTTGATTACCAAATTTTGCAATTTTGGGCACCCAAATGATAACTCCACGAGTCCTGCATCTGATTCGCCCACATAACCAAGAGACAAATATCTCAGATTATAACCATACATCCCAATATTCTTCAAACTCTCATCACTCAGTCCTCCAAGCTCCTCAAAGCAAATACTAAGTCTTTCAAGTTTGTTGCAACCAATTAGTAGAGTTCGGATGCCTTTGTCTAGTACTAGATTCTTCTTCCTAACCCCTTTGTTAAGTAATACCATACTTAAATCAGTGAGGTTTTTCATTTGCATTCCTATATAGGACATAATATCATATGTGATAGAAGATAGATTAATATGTAAACATTCCAGTTTAGGACATCCTGGCGCCAGAGCAAGTAGGCCCTTCTCTGTCACTTGCACATGTACCGTTCTGCTTGTAACATAAAGCTTTCGCAAGTTTTTGCAGTACTTACTGAGTTGTATTAATCCTCCGTCACTAATGAAACCTGTATAAAGAATTTCCAAGCTGGGATAATTCATCAACGAATAATTTTGGTTGTAGCCCCCATCATATACATATAGAGTATCCAGTTGTGTTATTAGATGTGCAAAAGGGAGAACAATGTCTTTTCGCCCCGTGTGGTTCAGTGCTAAATACTTCAGCTTCGGAGGAAATTTAAAATCTCGATTCATAACAAAATTATTATTATTACCAAATCTACCACCACCAAAATCTTCTAACTTAACAGCATACCCAAAGAACTCAACAAGATCAATAAAATCATAATGTTCGCTGATCTTCACAGATACTAAAGACTGACTACATTTTTTTGCGACAAGTGCAAGATCGTTAACCTTAAATTTATTAAGACCCGTCTTATATAAATTCAATGATTCGATCCTAGTATTCTGCAAAGCCAATTCGTGTAACCATCCCCCATCTTTCTCGTTAATCGAGCTATTTTCTAAACTCAAAATTCTCAAATGATTACAATACTTACCAATACATAGTAACCCATCAGTCAAAAACCCTGAACAAGAATCAATCTCCAAAACCTTAAGCTTCTCACCACGGGTTCTTGCTATGAGCTCAAGATCCGAATCATGGACAACCAAATTTTGAAAACGAACCACTTTCAAACGCTTAAAAGAAGCAGCGATTTCTTGAACCCATGGGGTGACATTATGATCCCAATTGCATGGGCTAGAGGTTACATTCACAATATGTGGACTTCCTGTTAGGGTTAGTGATTTGATAAAGGGAAAGCGTTGACGACACCTTAACGGCGTAGCATAACACAAGTGAGCAATTACGTGCTTACGTGTCTTAGCATCGACATCATAACACGTATGAGAAACCAATGAGAACGAGTTCCGGTCATTTGCGTCGTGTATGTAATTCACAACGCAGTCTAACACCGTCTCCATTGACTGATAGGGACGATTCACCATGTTAATTATTAAAGTATGTAACCAGAAAACCCTAAAACATTTTTAGGGTTACGAATGAAAGAGGGTTTTATAATGATGAGGTAACAACTTGTACTTATCAAATTCTTTGTTTAACTTAGGTAAAAAATCTGTCGCTAAAATAACGTTAAAAATACATATTTGTCACTATCTTTTAAAATACTTTAATTTGCCACTAAACAATGAGTGGAGTTATTCTACATACAATAAAACACTCACATACCAAGGGACAAATCCCAACCATTGATTTAAATTTAATCAATGGCTGAGATCATACCAATTGTTATTAAAAAAATACACGGAGTGGTAATTTTGTAAATTTACAACAAAACACAAACACTAACCGCTCATTTTCATCTCATAATTTCTACCTACCAACACACACTAAAAACACACAGTACTCTCAACAAAAACCGATCAAAATTACCACCACTCAATCAGAAAGAACGCCGGATCTATACGCCGAAGATCATACCAATTGTTATTAAAAAAATACACGGCGGCGTTTTTTACCTTGATCTATACGCATTTCACCGCTCAATCAGAAAGAAATGGAATCTCCGGCGAAAAGAATGAAGGAAACACCAGAAAAAAATTCAATTTCAGGTATACCAAAACCCTAGAATGCGTATCTAATGATACTCACTGTTTATTGAGATTATATTGAAGATATTATGATTTTAGATTGAATAATTGATGTTTATAGAAGTTATAGTGATTTTGTGAAGAAAAACGTGACTAGAAATTAGGTTTTCAGAGTTATAGTGATGTTTAGATTGAATAATTGTTCATTAGAAGCATTTATTGAAGAAGTTATATCACGCGCCGAAGGCGTTGACTGCAACTAAGCCACAGATTGAATAATTGATGTTCATTAGAAGCATTTATAGTGATGTTTAGATTGAATAAGTACAAAACATAAGAAACGTCTTCTGCCAAAACATAAGTACAAAGTTAATATCACCAATTATGTTGATAACTGCAAGTTGAGTTTTGCGGACTACATGTGTAATTAACTTTGTTAGCTCGTATTGTGTGTCACCGGTGATATCGTGATATCACCGGTGATATCACATGTGATATCACATATCACATTTGATATCACATGGTGATATATCACATATCACCTGTGATATCACAGGTGATATCACCTGTCATATCACATGTGATATCACATGTGATATCACATATCACATGCATTTGCATCATGTGAATATACATCATGTGATATCACTAATTTGTGTTTATTATGGCTGGTTTTTTTCTACCCAGTAGCTTGTATCAATTTATTTTTAGTAAATATAGTAACAGTTTTTTCTTTCAGGGTTCTTCAATCATTGAACATACCACTTTCTGTGGAAACCATGTGTGTATTTACTGCTCCTGTGTTCTCTGCCTTCGCTGCATGGGCAACATATCTCCTGACTAAGGTTTGTTTTCCTTCCGAGTACTGCTCTTGTTTTGTGTTCTAACAAATAGTTTGATGTTGTTAAAAACAATACTGAGACCTTCAATTTTGTTTATTTGATTTTATAAAGGAAGTTAAGGGAACAGGTGTTGGACTGACTGCTGCTGTTCTTCTGGCCATGGTAATCAAATAATGGGTACTTGTAATAGTTAAATTTGACCGTTAATATATGTTTAGTTTGCATCGGTGTATGCTGTAAGCGACACCTAAGCGACTTGATGAATCTTATATTGCTTTAGGAATATTTGAATTTGTCTGGTACTCTCATATGTAGTTCTGTAGTCAAGCTGCTAGATTAATGTTTGGGATGTACTTCAACATGTAGTACTTAAGTGTAGGGTAACCTTAAAAGTCTTTTCTACTGCCAACTACTAGTGTAGGGCGAGAGGGTCTCTAATCTCGATGTTCGTTGGGTATAGTGTGTACACATCTCTATGCTATATCTATAGCCCATCATTAGTGTACTGCTAGATTTCTCTCCTTCCCTACATGGCTACATCCCTTCCTATGATGATCTAATGGTCAATTTGATTTCTGATAATATTATGTCTTATAGGTGCTATCCTATATTTCTCGATCGGTGGCTGGGAGCTACGACAATGAAGCCGTGGCTATTTTTGCTTTAATATTCACCTTCTATCTCTACATCAAGGTTGGATATTGATACAATATAAATACTTATAACATGAGTATTGTGTTGTCACTGGAACATAACGGGGAATGTGGATATGCTGCACTATTTTCTGACAGTGTTAGCTTTATCTGCAGACTTTGAATACAGGATCCCTGTTCTATGCTACACTAAATTCCATTTCATACTTCTACATGGTAGGCTTTGGAAGGGTCTAAATTATCTTGTTAATTCTTATGATTTTCATTTTACCGCTATATTCTTCATACATTCTTTATGTTTGACTCTTACTCCATTTAGGTCTGCTCTTGGGGAGGGTACACCTTTAGGTCTGCTTTTGTTGCGTTTTTTTGGTTGACAGTATTACTCGCTGGACATCACGTACTTTAAGTTGTCTCTTGATTGTCACTTGTTGGATCTGCTTTGGAACAAGTATTGGGTGAATACCCTTTCTTCTTCACCTTTGCTTGGGAATGGTGACTATGTTGCAGGGCAGATATCAGATCTTGGTACTTCTTTCTTATTGAAATAATTACCTTTAGATGTTTTTTTTTTTGGGTTTATTTTGTTACAAACGAGACTTTGCTAGGTTGCTTCTGGTTGGTAAGTTTAATATGGTTTATCCCTTCTTGTCACAGCTGAAAAGTTGGAGCAAGCTGAAGGTCAGTTGTCTCATACACGCTTTGGTCCTCTCATGGCACCCGCTCAAAGAAAGAAAGAGGTTAACTTTGTTGGTGCACTGGCACAGTTGGTAAGTGATATACAGTTGGTGCACTGAAATTATGATAACTGCAAGTTGAGTTTTGCGGACTACATGTGTAATTAACTTTGTTAGCTCGTATTGTGTGTCACCGGTGATATCGTGATATCGTGATATCACCGGTGATATCACATGTGATATCACCTGTGATATCACATATCACATGTGATATCACATGGTGATACATCACATATCACCTGTGATATCACAGGTGATATCACCTGTGATATCACATGTGATATCGTGATATCACCGGTGATATCACATGTGATATCACATGTCACATAAGCCGAAAACCTTATAAATTTTAGGTCATCAAATTAGATCATTAGGTTATGAAATTAGTTTGAATTAGACCGTTAAGTTATGAAAATAGTTGATATTAGATTGTTAAGTTATGAAAATAGTTGATATTAGATTGTTAAGCTAAATGTTTAATTTTAGTTATATGTGATGATGTGGAACAATGGTGAAGTGTTTGTGTGAGCTTGTTTCATATGTGCTTATTTTGTTATTAAAAGTAGGTTGTGTTTAAGTGAACTGTGAATTGTTAATATATTTGATGATGATGATGATGATGAATTATACATGTCGAAATTGTTTAGTTTAAGTAATGTGTGATGGTGCAAAACAATGGCATGTCACATGTGATATGACATGTCACCTGTGATATCACATGTGATATCGTGATATCACTGGTGATAGATATCACATGTGATATGACATGTCACATGTGATATGACATGTCACATGTGATATCACATATCACATGTGATATCACAGGTGTTTGAGCTTCTTCACATAGGATATCACCGGTGATATCACATGTATTACAGTTATGGAGTGTATATGTGTGATATCACATGTGATATCACATCACAGGTGATATCACAGGTGATATCAATATCACATGCGATATCATGATATCACCGGTGATATCACATGTGATATCACAGGTGTTTGAGCTTCTTCACATGGGATATCACCGGTGATATCACAGGTGTTTGAGCTTCTTCACATGGGATATCACCGGTGATATCACCTGTGATATCACACATATACACTCCAAACTGTGTTGATGAAATTTGAATAACAGACTTATACATGATTGTTTGATTATTACTGAGTTTTTATTACTGAGTTTGCATAGACTGTAGTTACCTACTTACATTATGAGGTATCACCTGTGATTAGGGGTGTTATCGGGTCGGGTTATCGGGTCGGGTGAGTCGGGTTTTGATTTTTTAAAAACTCACCCGCAACCCGACCCGATAAGGAATCGGGTTATCGGGTTCGGGTGGTAATCGGGTCGGGTTATGTCGGGTCGGGTGATTCGGGTTATCGGGTGACCCAATTAAGTAACAGTCTCATAAGAATCCAACTTCTCATAACCAGGAAAATAATGAGCTTCGAATTGCTGGTAGTTTTGTGACAGCAGGACTAGCTGTAGCTGTTGCTGTGAAGGCTAAAAAGAATCATATATGTTCAGAGTATATTGGGTATTTTTGGCATAGAGTAAAGATGGGTGATTTGTTCAATTATAGATCAAGGGAGAATTGCACAAGAAATATGCAAAACCCAAGTCGTTTGTCCCGACGAAGATCGAATGGAATTTGTGTTCCCGGGACGTGATAAGAGTGATTGATTGGTGATTTTATGCTACGAATAATAAAATATTAAATGTAAGCAACTAATTAAGCTAAAGAAACAATTAATCTAAGCATGTAATCCTAAAAGCGAAAATTGAATTTTAAAACGTTACGCGACGAAATTTAAAAACGTAAATAAAAAGTGACTTTCTAAAATTTAAGCCCTAAAAATGCAAATTAATTTTTCCTATATTAAAAATGATAAAAGAAAATTTTTGGAAAAAGAAAAATATTTTTTTGACTTTTTAATAATTTTTTATGAATTTAAAACTAATTAAAACTATTTAAATGATTTAAAAATATTAAAACACTTAGGAAAAATCTGAAAATTTTTTAGTAAATCTAATTTTAACTTATCTACCTAGGAAAATTAAAATCAAAACCTCATTCAGCTTGAATAAGCTGAACAGCTAAATAAGCTATTAGGGAAATAGCTAAAAATAAGCAAATGCTGCCAAAAAAAAATTCCAAATCTCAGGACTGACATATCAAACTACTTGAAACTAGAAACAACTAATAAGCTCAGAAAATCTCACAAAATAAGCCCAGAAGTACTAATGTGCAGCTGATAGTTAAAGCAAAGACACAGGTTATACAGCAGACTTAAAGCTGAATTATAAGCTAAGCAGAAGCTTTTGTGGGAAATCCAGAAATAGAAACTAAAAGCTCATATGTCAAACTACTTAAAAGCCAAATATGCCCACAAGTAATCACCAATTGCTACTCTAATTTGACCTAAGTTCATATGCAAATAGGAACTGATATGCTGATTTGCAGGTTCAGAACAGTGAGAGTGACTGATTTGCAGATTAAAATAAGCTATCCAAATAAGCTCACAAGTTGAATACCAGATGATAGACTTGAAGCTTGATATGTAAACTACTAAAAACCTCAAAAGGCCCACATTTAAGCTACTCTAGTTACCCAAATTGAAGCCTAGATCAGAAGAGTATGGTGACCAAAACTGAGTGCAGCAGGGGAACAATTGTGAGCTTTAACTCATTCACTCCTCAATGAAATAACATCAATTATTACAACCCTACTTACCTACAAATGCCAAGATCTGAATCATATAAGCATCAGCTTAATGTGAATCTCAAACAAGCAGTTCTGACCCTAATTTTTGCACCAATCATCTAGCAGCTTCAAAAGACTTAAAATCCACATAAACCTCAACAAATGCAGTTTAACTAACTTGAATTAATCTAAATCAAAGCTGTTTTTAAAAACACATGAACAATGGAACAGTTTTTTTACCCATATTGGCCCTATATCAACTCAATACCAAACAATCCTTGACTGATCTGTGTGAAAATTATTAAATGAAAAGTACTTTTAAGCTATGACACAGAACTCCAACAACCACTAAACTGGTTTTAATCTTGGAAAGAAATTTTCAAAAGCAAATAAGTTGTTACAGCAGCTTATACTGATTTTGACTTATTTTTTACTTTAAGAAACTATAAAGGAATTAAGAAATAGATGAACACTGATCAAAACCTTAATATCAAACATAAAAAAAAACTAACTAAATAAGCATATGATTCTGAAATAAGCACTTACATTAACAATTAAGCAATTGCACAGGAACTTTGACCAATGTTGACTTCTATTAAAATTTAAACTGAGTACCATAGCCGAACTGAGAAATACATTAAAATGGAACTATAACAAGCTGATTAAAATAAGCCTAATCTAACCCTAAACTAATAAGAGACCTAACTACTACCTAATTCTAGCTGCTGACTAACTCCTTTCCTTGTGAACGAGAGGGGCTATATATAGCCTTTCTGAGAAGCTTCTGGGTCTCTCATGAAGCAATCCAAGCCCTTGGATCAACCCTTGTTCTCCACGCATTGATTCCAGCCGTAGGATCAAATTGATGACACGGCTCATCCAATAGCAGGCTCCCACGTGTCCCCTGGCAGTTGTCAGACCTTCTAGATAGTCTAATGATTGGGTAATTATTGATGGGGTGAGGTAGTTGAGGGGCGATGAATTTAGGGTTCTACGTACAGTGAAATTTGGGGAAATATACTGGGCGCGCGTTTGTGTTTTTATTGCTTGACCAGTATATCAATGTTTTGACTTGGGGTTAATACGGGTTTTGACCGGGTTAGGGATTGGGTGGACTCGGGTTCAAGGGTAAAGTGTGGGCTTGGGGTTTTTTATGTTATGGAATGGGTTGGGCTGGTGTTGTGTTATAGTTTGGATTGGATAATTTAAAGATCCGGTTTGTGGTATAGGGGTTTAAGTGAAAGGAATTAAATTTCAAGGACCATTTATGTAAATGCTGAAATCCAAGGGACTTTTCCTGCCATTCTTCCAAAATAAATCCAAGGGCTGAACTTGACAAACTTTGATAATTTGAGGACCTGGGTTGACTTTTTGACCATAATTTCCCGGCATCGGCTCTTTAATCCTCTTCCAAATCCCGTGCTCGGTTTGTCTTTTTATCTCGATATTTGTCCATTTTAATAATATCCATCCCTGCACAATCATAAACACAAAAACACGAGATATTTGACATAATTGGTTAGTTTTTGGTCTATTTTGGGTCCGGTTTTGGTCAAGAAAAGGTATGTGTTTAAGCACATACCAACAGGTAGTATTGGGGTGGGTGGAGTGGAACGTTTGGCTGCACAACATTCTATTGCTGGTTTGTTTATGGATGCGTTTGGGAAGGAGTCGCATGAACCGATTCATCTCCTTCCGTCGGCTAATTTGACAGTGAATTTGAAACGTGCTCGTGATTTGAAGGAAGCTCATGGTCTTCATCAGTGGTGGAGACTTGATCAGCAGCTGGAATCAAGAACCTACGGATGATAATTGCAGTGCTTTGACTATTGGGAGTCAAAGGGAGATGCTTTGACTATTTTGGGGTCTATATGTAAGTTTTGCTCTGTCTCTATATGTAACCGCATTTTTCTTTTGTTTGGATTTATAACTGAATTCTAGAATGTATTGTAATCATTGTCTTTCCGTTTGAAAATCTGTTATGTGTGTCTCCCACTCTCCCTTGTATGCAACGCCAGCTATATATACTTTTAATACCAAGTCACATTAGATGCAGGTTCTTGCAGTCATACTAACAAAGATGTTAATAGAAATTGCAACAATGCAAGGGACCTAAGGTGTAAAAGAGACCCATTGTGACTGATTAGCTTTCAACTGAAAAAAACTATAATAGGCTTCGCATATCATATCCTTTATTCAGAAGGAACGAAGAAAGACCCTTGTTAATACTGTATGTGAATAACATAAGAGTTTGATTCATTTATTCAACGTTTGCTTGACTTTTTTTCGTTGCCTTTATTCAGGGTTTGATGCAGAATCATGAAGCAATAGTAGACTACTTCAGCACGAAGGGAGTTTCAATGATCTTCCTTTTCAGAAGAAATTATCTTCGTAGAAGAATATCAATACTTGCTAATGCTTACGACCAAAGTGCTAAGCCACTCGATGGCAAGCATAAACGTCCATTCCACTTCCCACGGATCACAACATTCCCAATCTCCCCATCCCATTTCACTATATAAACAAACATCCCAAATCAGCACACTCACCACAATCTCAAACACTCAAAACAAACACATTCACTCATTTTTTATAAGTAAAATGGACGGGAAGAAGGGAGCAGCAGGAAGGAAAGCTGGTGGGCCACGAAAGAAGTCAGTTACTCGTTCCGTTAAAGCTGGGCTTCAGTTTCCAGTTGGTAGACTTGGAAGGTATTTGAAGAAAGGTCGTTACGCTAAGCGTGTTGGTACTGGTGCTCCTGTTTATCTCGCTGCAGTTCTCGAGTATCTCGCTGCTGAAGTAAATCAAAATTTTACTTACATATGACATTCTGTTGTTTTTTTATTGTGGTTGTTAATGAGTTAAGTTGTGTTTTTAGGTGTTGGAATTGGCGGGAAATGCAGCAAGGGACAACAAGAAGAATAGGATTATTCCGAGACATGTGTTGTTGGCGATAAGGAATGACGAGGTTGTCTGGGGTTACGATTGCTCATGGTGGTGTTTTGCCGAATATTAACCCAGTCTTGTTGCCTAAGAAGACTGCTGCTAAAGAATCAACACCAAAGTCTCCGTCCAAAGTTGGAATGTCTCCTAAGAAAGCATAGATTAGCTTGATGTAATTTTCAATGGTTATATGTAATCAGTTCTATGTAATGGAAATCGTTTGTTTCTTTTTATTCTCCTTGTTTTTTTTATATTTAGTCTGCAATATTGATAATTAAGACTTTCACTACATCAATTATAAAGATGTCAACTCTGACCCAAAAATGTTCCTTATATTTTATAAAGGTAATTTTGGTTTAGTTGATTGGTTTTGATTTGAAATTTTCGATCTTCCACTCGAACATGTAGATGACTCCAGAAAGCTTCCACCAATCGCCCCGGATACAAAGTATGGGGTTTTCCTAGACCTTGACAAAGCTCTAATCTATTGTGTACTACGTGAAAAGTCCTCCTCAAAACCGCCTCCTAGAAACTATGATTTCAAAGTCAAGTACTGTATCGAACAAGTGTTGGATATGTTACCAAATATCTGATATAATGACAGGCTAAGATTCTAGCAAGTTACAAGCCCTCTATTAATACAACATTACTGATACCCGAGCTGCAACAAGCTGACAACATGGTTAAACAAGCACTGGAATACTTCAATACCACTGGAAGTCTGGTATACTTCAATAACTTAGAAGTGATTGTCGGGTCTTATCGGGTTGACCCGATAACTCGACTAGATTTTTTGACCCGATTAGACCCGACCCGATTAGCCTTATCGGACGACACACACAAGAAGATTTTTATTTTATTTTTTGTTCATAAAAGGTTAAAGGCTTGTATTATTATTTTTTTACTGATTGAAATTATGAGTTTTACTGATTGGTGTATTTTTTATTTTTGTAATTTTATGAAATACTTTGACATTTATCACTTGTGATAAAGCATTAAACTGTTTTGGCTAAGTTATTAGGTATCACCTGTGATACAAAATAACATATTAGATATCACCTGTGATACAAAATAATTTATTAGGTATCACCTGTGATGCAAAATAATTTATTAGGTAAATTTGTCTAATATCTTATTTTGTATCACATGTGATACCTAATATTTGATATGTATCACAGGTGATACCTAATATATTATTTTGTATCACAGGTGATACTTAATAAGTTATTATGTATCACAGGTGATACCTAATATGTTAATTGTTGTATCACAAGTGATACTTAATATCTTATTTTGTATCACATGTGATACCTAATATTTGGTATGTATCACAGGTGATACTTAATATCTTATTTTGTATCACAGGTGATACCTAATATCTTATTTTGTATCACAGGTGATACATAATATCTTATTTGCTGATTTCTAGTACAAAAAAGCCTGTAATAAAGCTTTAAAATTTCTCACTTCTATGTAGGCTCAGTAAGACAAAAACCATAATATGCCAGCTTTGCTTTAAGGTAGAAGAACTTAAGTTGTTACAGGCACATCTTAATAAAAAATAATATAACATACAAAAAGAAGTAATTCTTGTAAGATGTGACACTAAATCTTGCACACATGCCTATCGACCTCTTCATTAATACATTTGTGAAAGAAGCTAATATTCAACAGTACACGTGTATTAGAAATCAGCAATCGGGGTTCTCAACAGCGGTTTCAGTGGTAGCAGCTGAAGCTAGCACCAACAGAGGTTCAACAACACCACCTTCCCTAAGCTCCTTTCTTGCCTTTCGGCGTTCACGCTGTAACCTGAATGATTCTCTCTTTCTATTTCTGTAACTGTTTGGGTTTTCTGGCACCACTTCACGTGGGTAAACACTCACCTGTCAATTGTTTTGCATATACAGATTATGTCAAGTGCGTGACTGAAACAATAAACGGTCAAACAGCCCAGGTTGACCAGGGAAGCTCACATCAAACACTTTCTTGTGCAATTTTTGAGATTTATTAGTATATAATCAGTGCACTAATCTTTGAACAAAAGCAATTTCTGTAGGCAGCATGCACTATAATTTTGAACCCATTTGACCCGTTCCATGTTTGCCTTTTTTTTACCAAATAGCCAATAATAAGTAAATTGCAAAAATTGGCGTCACTATAGGGTTTCAGAAATAAGATTTTACCTTCTTCCTATCCGGTCCAAACTTCTCAAACTTGACCAATCCATCAATTAGAGAGAAGATGGTGTGATATTTGCCAATTCCAACATTCTTTCCTGGATGGACCTGAAAATATAGAAAAAGAAAGCAAAAGCTGTTTAGGATTATAGTATTTCCTGAAAGCATGAACTAAGTAGGCAATCAGGCCTTTTCATCTTTTAGTTTCAATGCAATTGAACAAGTGATATGAAAAAACTACGTACAAAACACTATAACAGATATGGTATTTCACACAGAAGACTTCATAGTACCTAAAAAGCAGGAAAAATTATAAATTTACACATTTTTCATAAATCCATCCCAGTACTTTGAGTGGTTCAAGCCTTAAGCAATACTCATCACACGAGGTGTTTGATACTGAGTAAAATAGTCCTGTTTTAGCAGTGGGAGACACTACTCTAGCTTGTTAAACAAAGCTCAAACTTGATTGATAGACTATAACCAAGCTCTTAACAGATGAAGACCAGTCATACACAGGTTTACATCATATCATGGAACCTCATGAGACTGGCTACTGATCATATGCTAGTTTAATTCGACTTCATAGACAAGAAAGGATGTATGGTTAACCAACTTTACCAATTCTAAGCATCTAATACAGTAGAACAAGTTTCTAGTACCAGAAGGCTCAGAATTAAGCATTTCATCTCTGATGAAGCGAAAAGTGTACCGCTTTTAAGGGGTCATTTAAGCCCTAAATCGTATTTATTTGATCAAATATCGCCCTAAATCGTTCCTTTTGTCATTTTAGGTACTTTTGAGGAGAAATCTGGAAAAGGAGGCATTTTGGACGTTTTTGGAGCATAAAAGTGAAGAAAACGGCAAAGTCTTAAAATTATGCTGGAAGTTACCTTTGACGGCGTCAGGATTACCTCTTGACGGCGTCATGGCTTGGCAAAAGTGGTGGATGTGAAATTTACTCATGATAAGCCAGAGAAATTTGCATGGGAATTCTGACGGCGTCACGCTTTAATCTAATCAAGGTCGTCACGGCTTAATTTAAAGCGGGACGGCGTCACGCCTAAGTCTGACGGCGTCAAGCCTTGATAAGCCAGAACGGATTTTGGAGAGCTAAAGAGGGACGGCGTCAAGAAGGTCATCCGGGAACCCTAAAAGCGGCGAGGTGACGGCGTCACACTCCATAACGTGACGCCGTCAGATATGAAAGTCTATATATAGTTTTCTAATTTTTTGTCATTAGTGTGGAACTTATTGAGGAACTTTGTGTGTGAAAACCCTAAGACGAATTTGGCAGCTTTTTCAAGGCTTTTTGCCTTGAGATCTTCCATGTTACATTGAAGATAAGTTATCAATTAATCATTCAATATGTCTATGTGTTGTTTGATTCTATCTTGTTCTTGTCTTTTGTTTAACATGCTAGGCTAGATTTATCTTGTGTTTGCTTAGATCTAATGAAACCTAGCTATTGATTATTGGTTATTAGTGTGTTGTTAGTTGTATTGGATGATTGTTCATCTATGTTAGGCTTAAGAAAACTGGCTAACTTCCTATTCGGTAACTTGCTTGAACGTCTTAAGAAACATGAACCAATGCGTACTAAAGGTTTTTATGATTGTATTTAATGCACAAGTGAATTCTAGTGATCCCATGTTAGGAGCTTCCTAGCCGGCTCGACATAGGAGTGAAGTAGGAGCTTGTAGAGTTGGGGAAGTACGTACGCCACCCCACGAATGGTATTAAGGAATACACCCGTCATCCACGCAACTAATACACACTAATCAACCGGTAAAAGATAGTTAGGGAGTAAGGAAATCTAAGTAAACACATTTCTCTCTATATAAGTTTTACCACCTTTTCATTTTCAGTTATTTTATTTTATTTGCATTCGTAGTTATTTGGGTTAGTTGACTAGCAACTAATTCCGCCCACTCTTTCAAACCCGAGATTTTACTTGCTTTCATAAAATTATAAAAACATAAAAAAGAATCTTCTCTCACCCTTAGACCTATTAGAGTAATTTTTCATACCTAACGAACACTATTCCCTGTGGAGAACGATCAATCCCCCGTACTTACCACTACACTATACTACATCGGTCAGGTACACTGCCTGGTGGGGTTGTAAGCCTCTTGAGATCCCTCGAGAGGTAAAACCTGTTGTAAGGTTGCAAAACCACGCATCAAGTTTTTGGCGCCGCTGCCGGGGAATAGTTATTGTTTAGGTTGAATTTTTTTATTTTATAGGTCTACACACTAGATTCCTTTCTAGTGAGATTTTTATTTTATTTTTCTAGATTTTCTTTAGTCTATCTATTTTCTTCGTGCTTTTGTTCGTATAAGGTTTCCATTGACTCTTCCGTTCACCATTATGGAGAACGCGAATCCACCATACCACCAACCACGTAATTCACCCACTCCATATGACATCTTGGTGTTTAAACAACATAAAGATGAACCTCTCTATGATGCATGGACTCGTTTTAAATATTTACTCCAAAAAGTCCCTCATCATAACTTTGATTTTTGGTCCCTAACTCAAATCTTTTACAATCATGTCGACCGACATGCCCAAAGGGACATTTACCATATTGCCGGCAGGGATATTAGGGAATTAAGTGCTGAGAAAGCATGGGAAGCTATTGAGAATTGTGCCCAATATTATTATATGGTAGACAACCCAACAAACATTAATACATGTCAATTGACCACAAATTTCAAGGATCATGAAACAAGTTTGTTTGGGGATGAGGGTAGAGTTGAGCCACCTAGCTGCATGTCATGGTTAGGCACTACCATAATACAGGGTGAACACTTAGGTTATCTTGATGTGATGGAGGATCTAGCCGAGCATGATCACATTGATCAAAAAGACCTAGGTTTTATGATCGATGACGATGAATCTCAAGAAACACATGATGAATCTTTTGGGCAATTTGAATATAGCAGTCAGAATATTGAGGATGATCCTTATGATTCGGACATTGAAGTTGAGATGCCTAGAGAAACACTTGAGATACTTGGTAAAATGTTAGGGTTAGATCCTACTAAAACACATGATGAGGATATAGGTGATCTTGACATAAGGAATGATGAGGTAAGTAACATAAGCCCACCAAGTACCCCACAAGTCCTACCATCATTCGAGGCATACACACCACCGGTGACTTACCCGGAAGAAGTAGAAGAGACTATAGGAACCCCAATAGAGGTAGAACCTTTGAACCAAACACAACTAGAAGAAATAGGTTTGAATACTTGTAGTCACAACCTTTCTTTTAGTTCTATGGAAGTTCCTAGTTTTGATGAACCGGAGCCTCAACCGAGACCCTTACCCAATTTTCCATCCTTGGATGAAAAGTTAGGAATTAAAATAGGTCCTGATCCACCCATCAAACCATATAGTCCGGGTAGTTTTACGATAAAGGTAGTAGACTCTAAGCCTTGTAGAGAGGAAGCCAATATAGGAGTGAACCATGACCTTACATACTTACATCACCCATTTATGGTTGATCATAAGAAACATTATGGGTTCAAACCGGGTTTATTAGGTCAAAGTGAATTCTTAACTAGGAATCTCTCGAAGTTGATAGAAGATGATCCCTTTCTAGAAAAAAATCTTAATCCGCCCATTAGCCCAATTGAATTAGGTAAGGTTATGATGATAGGAGCACACATCTTTGAGCATATAATTCATCTACCACTCTTTCCTCACGTGGCATACTCCTACCAAGT
Source organism: Artemisia tridentata subsp. tridentata (assembly GCA_021014915.2). NCBI lineage: Eukaryota > Viridiplantae > Streptophyta > Magnoliopsida > Asterales > Asteraceae > Artemisia > Artemisia tridentata. The sequence goes on from CP139506.1 coordinate 424,323,108, forward strand.
TGGTGTGTATCGCTACTATCACCCGCACTTAATCCTAAGTGTAGGAAAAACCTCTCCTTTATCCGTTAAATAAGGGTAGAGTCAGGCTCGTGACTCGAACAAAAACAAGCGCTTCTTAGGAGGCAACCCAAGCTTTATTTGTTTTGTATGTTTATCTATTTGTTTGTTTGATTTTATTTGTCTCTGTATGTGTGTTTAAATTTTATTATTATCGATTCATGTTCAGAGCTAATTTGTGAAAATGCTTTATTTTGTTTTTAACTTCGTCTTAACTACATATAAAGGTATTTTGCAAAAGTTAAGTGTAAGGGAAATCCAAATCGGTTTATTAGAACACAAGTAAACATGAATCATAATAATAATAAATTAACATACATATTAGTATTTGTTGAGTCAAATGCTTGTATCGAGTCATAATAATGTTTTGCAGGAATTCCAGGAAGTAAGGTGTAGGTTTTTCCAAAAATTTTCCGGAAACGTAACATGAGAATTCTGTCAGATCATTTCTGACGGCGTCAGGATTTACAACCTGACGGCGTCAGGTTTAATTTTCTGAAAATTTTTGAAAGTTTTGTTTTCATAAAAAGTTTTTATTAAATCTATAACTTATAATCTCCAGGAATCTGCAAAATTATCATTCCACAAGCATTATATCCTTATATATAGAGTTTATCCCGCCGATGTTATGCAGGTTTTCGTGTTTGTTTTCTCAGGTTTAACAGGTTATTTTGGACAAGGAAATGTTTTGGATCAAGCTTTTGGCGATGCATTAGTCATGGAGCTTCAACATTCTCTTGGGAGAAGATGTAACCGTGTTATTTCATTATCCACCAAGCGAATCAGGGGAGTATTTGATTTCATTCTTTTACTTTATTCTTTTACATCTTGTTATTTGAACATTGGGGACAATGTTCATCTTAAGTGTAAGGGGGGGTAAAAGTACGATTAGAGAATATAATTGCACTTGATTGTTGTTTGTTTAATAGTGGATGTGTAATAAAACTGAGATAAATACCTGTTAAGGCAATTTTAGCGCCAAATTTAAAATTTTTTACAACATATAGGAGTGAAACTTTGATCTTAATGAGCGTCTCATGGATAGGAGTTATATGACTAGCACAAAAACCGTACCACTAAAAAAATTTTCCACCCCAAATATGTGAGGTTCGCCCCTAGAATTGGTAGGAAAAGCATTTATGCTATGATGTGTGTACCGGTAGCACTTAGATTCTAGAACTTGCGTTAGGACCATTCCGAGGCCACAAGTGAGACTACATTCGTGTAGTTAGATTTACTACATGATAAGAGGCATTAGGATTAACCCATTGTTTTACACCTGTGATTTTGTTATAATTACGTTGGCTACATTGGTCAAGTAATTCTCCCACACCCTTTGTGTTGTACTCATTTTTAGTACACGATACCCCTAGTACACCCCTCAGAGCCTATCTTTTCGTTTCGACCTTTAAGCATTTTACTTAAAGGAAGAATTTGTTTACACCCCACTTAAATGTACACCCAAATCGCCTTAGCCTACCTTGTATGCACTCATCTTTAGTGCATTATTGTGACAACATTTGTTTAAACCCAAGTTAATTATCTAATTGATTACATGGTTGCTAAGTCGAGTCATATCCTTGTACATATTGTTTTGGGACGATTGGGACTCATGGGTAAAGTACTAGTGTAATGGAGTAATGGGGAAGAACATCATTTATTACCCCCATATGTGCTAAATGTTTTAAAAAGTACTCCAAGTGTTTTAATTATCTTAATTCGAGTCATTAGAATAGTTATTTGTAAAGTTATGTAAAAGTTCAAGTGTAAGGGGAATGCAACGCCCCTATGATGTATTATCTTGGATGGTAGGGCAAGAGTGTATGCAAAAAAAAAAAAAAAAAAAAAAAAAAAAAAAAAAAAAAAAAAAATCAAGAAAAATACAAAAAAATGAGAAAAAGAAAAATAGAAAAAACATACGGACTACCATCCCGTTTCATTTTATGTTTATTTTATGTTTTTGTTATTTATTTTTAGCTTAAGATCGAGTCGAGTCTTGGCTTAGCAACATTGTATAGTACATGTAATTAATCAAGATCTTTAACTCGCCACCAGTAAAATATCCCTTATCCAACAAATCCGTGTTTTCCTTTTCCCTACACCTAACGTTATAACCCGTTTAAAAGTCCTCTTTGATAGTTTATCTTAGGTGCTTACGCCTAGTGGAGGAGGTTTTCGATCCTTTCCTAAGCCTATGGTAATCTATTTGCTATGACAGGTAGTGAGAGATATTATCCGTTTTCATTTATGAGATTTATTTTGATGACACTTGAGAGATGTGAGTATCTAAACACTACTTGTGAGGTGCTAGTTTGTAATCTCCGTGCTTATTTTGATTAAAGTGGAACGATTATTTGTTGTAATTACTTTTATATTAGTGTTAAATAACCCCTAACTTGTATTTTGATTAGAATAAAAGCACATTTGCTTGAGGACAAGCAAATCTCAAGTGTAAGGGTATTTGATGAAGCGAAAAGTGTACCGCTTTTAAGGGGTCATTTAAGCCCTAAATCGTATTTATTTGATCAAATATCGCCCTAAATCGTTCCTTTTGTCATTTTAGGTACTTTTGAGGAGAAATCTGGAAAAGGAGGCATTTTGGACGTTTTTGGAGCATAAAAGTGAAGAAAACGGCAAAGTCTTAAAATTATGCTGGAAGTTACCTTTGACGGCGTCAGGATTACCTCTTGACGGCGTCATGGCTTGGCAAAAGTGGTGGATGTGAAATTTACTCATGATAAGCCAGAGAAATTTGCATGGGAATTCTGACGGCGTCACGCTTTAATCTGATCAAGGTCGTCACGGCTTAATTTAAAGCGGGACGGCGTCACGCCTAAGTCTGACGGCGTCAAGCCTTGATAAGCCAGAACGGATTTTGGAGAGCTAAAGAGGGACGGCGTCAAGAAGGTCATCCGGGAACCCTAAAAGCGGCGAGGTGACGGCGTCACACTCCATAACGTGACGCCGTCAGATATGAAAGTCTATATATAGTTTTCTAATTTTTTGTCATTAGTGTGAAACTTATTGAGGAACTTTGTGTGTGAAAACCCTAAGACGAATTTGGCAGCTTTTTCAAGGCTTTTTGCCTTGAGATCTTCCATGTTACATTGAAGATAAGTTATCAATTAATCATTCAATATGTCTATGTGTTGTTTGATTCTATCTTGTTCTTGTCTTTTGTTTAACATGCTAGGCTAGATTTATCTTGTGTTTGCTTAGATCTAATGAAACCTAGCTATTGATTATTGGTTATTAGTGTGTTGTTAGTTGTATTGGATGATTGTTCATCTATGTTAGGCTTAAGAAAACTGGCTAACTTCCTATTCGGTAACTTGCTTGAACGTCTTAAGAAACATGAACCAATGCGTACTAAAGGTTTTTATGGTTGTATTTAATGCACAAGTGAATTCTAGTGATCCCATGTTAGGAGCTTCCTAGCCGGCTCGACATAGGAGTGAAGTAGGAGCTTGTAGAGTTGGGGAAGTACGTACGCCACCCCACGAATGGTATTAAGGAATACACCCGTCATCCACGCAACTAATACACACTAATCAACCGGTAAAAGATAGTTAGGGAGTAAGGAAATCTAAGTAAACACATTTCTCTCTATATAAGTTTTACCACCTTTTCATTTTCAGTTATTTTATTTTATTTGCATTCGTAGTTATTTGGGTTAGTTGACTAGCAACTAATTCCGCCCACTCTTTCAAACCCGAGATTTTACTTGCTTTCATAAAATTATAAAAACATAAAAAAGAATCTTCTCTCACCCTTAGACCTATTAGAGTAATTTTTCATACCTAACGAACACTATTCCCTGTGGAGAACGATCAATCCCCCGTACTTACCACTACACTATACTACATCGGTCAGGTACACTGCCTGGTGGGGTTGTAAGCCTCTTGAGATCCCTCGAGAGGTAAAACCTGTTGTAAGGTTGCAAAACCACGCATCAATCTCAAACGCTTAGAATCCAGTAAATGTGATTGAAACATGCATCTAATTCAAGGCTGCAAAATGTGCAATGTTCAACTAGATTCGGCCACTAAACTTAAGTATTATATATGGGACCTACAACGGCAAATCTTATGGGACCTATAACATCAACGCCAATTAACCACTGACCAAACAAACCAGCATTCAGTGATAATAATTGGTAATCTTAAGATAATATCCACATTAATTGATCTTATAAACTAAGAAATTTCCATCTGATATGTACAAAATAAGAAATTTCCATCTGATATGGCAAATATTTTGTACCATAAAAATGTCTCGCAACATAAATTAACATATCACATGTGATACTTAACATATCACATGTGATACTTACATCAAAACAAAAAAGTTCAGTGAGCATACTTACAAGTAATTAGAGGTGATCAATGGTTTCAATTTGCTGAAGCTGCTCCCACAGAACCTGAAACCGACACCGTCAACTGACCACCACAAAATACTTAACCCCCACTTTACGAATGTTACTGAAAACGAATACTCTGAGACGAACCGATTAATTTGTGGTACATATTACAAAGAGAAGGAGACATCTATTTATAAGGTTTCCTACTTCTAATGTGGGACAACTTTTAAACCATCTAACCACTCGCCGAGTAGTTTGATGCTTGTTGCGTTTGATCTGGCTGCACAAACCCAACAACCTCCCATTTAGAGACTGTTCAAACCATCTCAACAAGCTCCAGTAGTTGATCATCTTCCCTTTAACCTTGTCATCTGTTCTAACCTCTCCGTGCCGCCGGATAAACCTCCAAAAGACGCATCTTGATTTACACTGAATCATTGTATTTCAATACAAGGTATTCTGAACACACTATTAAACTGGGTATAGCTCCATTCTTCCTAGTTTGGCACAACTTCCTCAGTTCTCGAGAAGGCCAGTTGAAGCTTCGACCAGGTCCAATCAATCTGTTGCTTCCAGAACCACAAGATATCTTCTAAGAGTCAGCTGACTCTTCATCTTACCAATATCCGCCATGTATGATCCTACTTCCAACACGACATCGATATCATCAGCCCGTCCGTACATAATTTCAAAACAACATACTCGATGAAAAACTAGCTTATCAAAGTCGTTACATTGGTTTCTGTATGAAAAAAAATTCAGAATTATATTCAGTAAACGAAATTTGGATGCATGATACTTTTTTAAAATTGATAGTTTTACCTGTAATTAACAAGTACAGTAAAACATAACAAGTGCTTCCACTAATATAGTCATTCCTTCAATGGCGTTTCATCTAATATTCATTGAGGCGATTCTAGCGTTTGACAAACAAAGAGCAGGCGATTCTAGCATTTGACAAACAAAGAGTATGTAGCGTTTCGAATTCATTCTTTCACAAAACTTAAGTTAGGCATATCATCAAACATCTTACATGCATCAGATTCAACTATCAATTTGAGTTAGGCATATCATCAAACACCTTATATGAAACAATTAACACAACTAACAACAACAATTTTAGACCTCAAATTTAACGAATCACAACTAAATACCTGTAACTACAAACCTTTAATGAAGTAATTAACTTAATTCAAATAAATTTCAGTTCACAAAGTAATTAACGAATACCTGAGCAGGCTTGTTAAGCGCAGGTGAGGGGTTATGTGCAGAACATGAGGACGTTTGAGCAGATGAGGTTGAGCGCAGGAAAGTTAATTGGGGACTTTCGTATTTAAATTATTTTCTTAAGATGGAAAGTAGTTATTGAAGAGGGTTAAAAGGAGAGAAACTGGGAGAGAGAAAACGCACTAAAGTGTGTTTGTGTGTGTTTTATGAGAGTTTAATCTGATTTTTAGTTTATATACATGACCAGAATACCCTTGCAGTGTAAATGTTGTGTTTAATCTTGACCATTAGATCAAAATAAATGTAAGGTAGGGATTGGTCTCTTTATATGTAAGCAATGTTTCGTCCTCAAATGATCTTGTATCCTAAACAATTACTCTATTAAAGAGCGATTTTGTCATCCAATGCATATCAATAATATCACTTTATCACTATTTAAAAACTAGACGAGTACCTGTGCATAGCAACGCGATTTTATAGCGGCATATATAGTTTTAGTGATAAAAAAAAAGTTTATGTGTTATAAACGAAAAATATTAAAAGTTTGAAGATTTGAGGATTAAACATAATGCTTTGAAACCCGGTTCGACCCAGGTGGTTCAACCGGTTGCACCGTTCCGGTCAAAAATGAGTCAATTTAAACCGGGTCAACCCGACGGGTTGGGTCGAAAAAATGAGTCAAATTAAACCGGGTCAACTCGCCGGGTTTGAATTGTCCCTGGTCAACCCGGTTTTCAATGTCTATTAATAGTTTCCTTTTGAAACATATGTTTTCAACATTTTCTTTTTTAGTTTCAACTTTTCACTTGCTTATAATTAATTGTTTCAACATTTCCCAGTTTTCAATCTAGATGCTTATATTTGTCTTTTCACTTTTTACTTTGACCATTTTTGTTTTATAGATAGTATAGATACTTATATTTGTCGCTAAGTTTGTCACTGAGCACTGACAACATTTCGTGTCGCTGATATGAAGATGAAACATTTTTGGTGTGGATATATTGTTTCTTTTGGCCTTGTAGAAATGTGCATGAGTGGCGCGAGAAATGCAAAAATCACATAATTTTCACGAATAAGATCTAACAAACATATGTGTCAACTAAACATGAAGATCGAGTGTGAAAAAAGAAAACGAAAACATATTATCAATATGACTCGTGCACCTCACTTGCCACATGTGTTTTTGAGATTTTGTTTGTAAAGTTTTTGTGAGTCTAGTACATATATATTTCTCCAATAATGATCTGCATATTCCTTTCTATTGCTGGTCTAGCTTCATGTGGATTCAAATGGTTGTGATAGTGCTAAAAACTATCGCACGCACACTATGTCGGACATTACAATTATCCAACTATCCAACACATTGATTTAAATACGAACTCAAGTCGCAACCATTGCACGGGAAACATCTCACACTACATGGATACTGCTCCATCACTTCTGTTATATTGTACTTTGTTTGGTTATTCATTCCAGTCAATTTGCAAGAAGCTTAGATGGGTGTTTTATAGTAGGAATCCTTTGTGTGTTCTTATTTTATCCTTAGTTTTACTAAATGTTTTATTAAAGATGTTTTGAATACAAAAAATATATGCGTGTCCACTGAGATCATGTTGAGAAGATGCAATTGAACCTTTTTATATACATAATCCTCAATACACAATCCTATGTTATTTATATGTGAAATATATCTATAATTCTGCGTTGACACATCTAACATCATCCACACACAAAAAATCCATGATGCTAATTCGCCTCTTAAGTCAAATTTCAAAAAGAGAATTAAGCTTCATCAAAACAAGAAATAAGACACAAAGCACACTGCCATGAAGGATTTCCGGTAACCGGACTCGATAGACAACAATATATGAGGGCATATAGCTAAACTGATCACTTTCCAAATGCCAGTTTAATTTATGGTGTCATAAAGAAGTGGTGAACTTAAATAGATCCTAGCACAATGAAGGTGTTATTCACAACATATGCAAGGATATATATTTGTATCATTCAAATAAGATCAGGCTACTATCTATTAAAAAAGATAATATAAGTTGATACGTACTAAATTTCTATTATCAACATTTTTTACAAAATAAGTTAGTGAATATAAATTACCGGCCCAATGATCCTGTTACAATCTGAATTCATAACCCAAAATAGCATGAAATAACAAGTTTAGAAACCTTAGCAAAAAACAATCTGTCCATCAATCTGTCCTTATATGCATCGGCAACATATCCTCCTTATTTATCAAACAATTTGTTTAAAATTTGGCTGATCCTCTTCCAAAAGATAACGACAATGACGAGGTATACCTTGGATCTCAAAGTACCTTAGCGAAGGTACATTACACCTAAAGAAGTCAAACGCTTCCTAGCTAAAGGGGCAATCCTTGATTACCAAATTTTGCAATCTCGGGCACCCAAATGATAACTCCACGAGTCCTGCATCTGATTCGCCCACATAACCAAGAGACAAATATCTCAGATTATAACCACACATCCCAATATTCTTCAAACCCTCATCACTCAGTCCTCCAAGCTCCTGAAAGCAGATGCTAAGGCTTTCAAGTTTGTTGCAACCAATTAGTAGAGTTCGGATGCCTTTGTCTAGTACTAGATTCTTCTTACTTGCCCCTTTGTTAAGTAATACCATACTTAAATCAGTGAGGTTTTTCATTTGCCTTCCTATATAGGACATAGTATCATATGTGATAAAAGATAGATTAATATGTAAACATTCCAGTTTAGGACATCCTGGCGCCAGAGCAAGTAGGCCCTTCTCTGTCACAAGCACTCTTGTCACATAAATCTTTCGCAAGTTTTTGCAGTACTTACTGAGTTGTATTAATCCTTCCTCACTAATGAAACCTGTATAAAGGATTTCCAAGTTGGGACAATTCACAATCAACAAATAATTTTGGTTGTAGCCCCCATCATATACATATTGAGTATCCAGTTGTGTTATTAGATGTGCAAAAGGGAGAACAATGTCTTTTCGCGGCCCCATGTGATTCAGTGCTAAATACTTCAGCTTCGGAGGAAATTTAAAATCGTCATATTTATCTTCTCGAGCAATAGGATTCATAACAAAAGCATTATTATCATCAATATGATTATTACCAAATCTACCACCACCAAAATCCTCTAACTTAACAGCATACCCAAAGAACTCCACAAGATCAATAAATTCATAATGTTCACTGATCTTCACAGATACTAAAGACTGACTACAGTTTTTTGCGACAAGTGCAAGATCTTTAACCTTAAATTTAGTAAGACCCGCCTTATATAAATTCAATGATTCAATGCTATTATTATGCAAAGCCAATTCGTGTAACCATCCCCCATCTTTCTCACTAACCGTGCTATTTTCTAAACTCAAAATTCTCAAATGATTACAATACTTACCAATACATAGTAACCCATCAGTCGAAAACCCTGAACAAGAATCAATCTCCAAAACCTTAAGCTTCTCACCACGGGTTCTTGCTATGAGCTCAAGATCCGAATCATGGACAACCAAATTTTGAAAACGAACCACTTTCAAACGCTTAAAAGAAGCAGCGATTTCTTGAACCCATGGGGTGACATTATGATCCCAATTGCATGGGCTAGAGGTTACATTCACAATATGTGGACTTCCTATTAGGGTTAGTGATTTGATAAAGGGAAAGCGTTGATGACACCTTAACGGCGTAGCATAACACAAGTGAGCAGTTACGTGCTTACGTGTCGTAGCATCGACATCATAACACGTATGAGAAACGAATGAGAACGAGTTCCGGTCATTTGCGTCGTGTATGTAATTTACAACGCAGTCTAACACCGTATCCATTGACTGATAGGGACGATTCACCATGTTAATAGTTAATTATTAAAGTATGTAACTAGAAAACCCTAAAACATTTTTTGGGTTATGAATGAAAAAGGGTTTTATAATGATGAGGTAACACCTTGTACTTATCAAATTCTTTGTTTAACTTACGTAAAAAATCTGTCGCTAAAATAACATTAAAAATACATATTTGTCACTATCTTTTAAAATACTTTAATTTGCACTAAACAATTACTCTATTAAAGAGCGATTTTGTCATCCAATGCATACCAATAATATCAGTTTATCACTCTTTAAAAAACCCGTGCATAGCAACGGGATTTTATAGCGGCAGATAGTTTTAGTGATAAAAAAAAAATTTATGGGTTATAAACGAAAAAATATTAAAAGTTTGAGGATTTGAGGATTAAACATAATGCTTTGAAACCCGGTTCGACCCAGGTGGTTCAACCGGTTGAACCGTTCCGGTAAAAAATGGGTCAATTTAAACCGGGCCAACCCGACGGGTTGGATAAAAAAAGGGGTCAAATTAAACCGGGTCAACCCGCCGGCTTTGAATTGCCCCAGGTCAACCCAGTTTTCAATGTCTAGATGCTTATATTTGTCTTTTCACTTTCCACTTTGACCATTTTTGTTTTATAGATAGTATAGATACTTATATTTGTCGATAAGTTTAATTTGTCATTGAGCATTGACAACATTTCGTGTCGCTGATATGAAGATGAAACATTTTTGGTGTGGATATATTGTTTCTTTTGGCCTTGTAGAAATGTGCATGAGTGGCGCGAGAAATGCAAAAATCACATAATTTTCACGAATAAGATCTCACAAACATATGTGTCAACTAAACATGAAGATCGAGTGTGAAAAGAGAAAACGAAAACATATTATCAATATGACTCGTGCACCTCACTTGCCACATGTGTTTGTGAGATTTTGTTTGTAAAGTTTTTGTGAGTCTAGTACATATATATTTCTCCAATAATGATCTGCATATTCCTTTCTATAGCTGGTCTAGCTTCATGTGGATTCAAATGGTTGTGATAGTGCTGCAAACTATCGCACGCACACTATGTCGGACATTACAATTATCCAACTATCCAACACATTGATTTAAATACGATCTCAAGTCGCAACCACTGCACGGGAAACATCACACTACATGGATACTGCTCCATCACTTCTGTTATATTGTACTTTGTTTGGTTATTCATCCTAGTCAATTTGCAAGAAGCTTAGACACTACAACAAAATGTATGACGGGTAAATCAGTAAACCTACTAATATCATCACTTACTTCTGGCTGGTCACGTTATCATCAACAACCATATCATTAATCTCATAATCGTCTACCCTCAAAGAATGTTCAACTTCATGTTCCTGAGTAACATTATCTCCAAACTTACTTAAGTTAATACTACCAAATACCTCATCGATTTCATCTAGTTCAACATCTATAACTGGAAAATGAGACTCTTTAGTAGGCAACTGAGTAAACCTATACTCTTAAGTAGGTATTTCATTTAACCTTGCCTCTTAACTAGGTAAATCAGTAAACCTACTAATATCATCACTTACTTCTGGCTGGTTAGGTATAACATATTCCAATAGTAGCCTCTTAGTACGATTTCTTCTAGAACTACTACTACCAATACGACTAGGATTACTAGCACAAACATCATTGTCCTCATGTATTTCATTAATAACAACACCCAATGACTGCTTTGGCTTGAAATAAGTTCCTACTTTGGACGCTAGATATTCTATGTACACTTCAATGACCTTATGCTCAACTATAAACTGACTTAAAAAAACGTATATCGTCATCACTACATAAAGAATGCAAGCCTACATCAAGATTCTTACTAGGTTCAAGAAAGTTATAAAACATTATCTTTCTATCTTTCCAACCCTGGTCTTGAACCATATCATCTAACTCGTGAATCAAGAAGGTTTCAATATCCACCATAGCAACTATACTTTTCTTACCCCCACAGTACACCCTTCCTAGAAAAAAAATGAACTCACCACCATGGTGTATTCTCATTGTAAACACAGTAGAATGAATTTCTGCAAAAAGTCAAACCATAATTAGAACCTAATCAATAAAAATGTCAACCATATTATACCAAATGGAACAAAATTATTACAAAAAAAAAAAAAAAAAAAAAAAACATACGAATCCTCTTTTGCATTCGCATACAGATCTTTATCACTGATCTCAAAGTCTGTACCCTGTATCTTCCATTTAAGAGTACCCATTTTGTGAAACAAGCATAACAAAATTACGGACCAAAATTTGGGGAAAAGATTAGGGTTTAATTGTGTGCATTTGAGAGAAGTTATGAGATGATTTTTGTGAAAGAAATTATGTGAAAATGTATTGAAAAAGGGAGATATAATAGCAGGAACATTGATATGACAAGTAGTGAGATGGTAGCTAGGAAAGTACCAAAAAGTGATCGGATAAAATTGCACTCGTGTGACCTGCACGTGAGGACCGAGATAACGAGCGAAACTAAAATTGGACCAGCGGCGTAAATTTTTCGAGATCGTAGACTAAAAAAGCAATATCTTTCGTTTTTAAATGTCGTATGAAATCCGTCATAAGTTTAAGGACCAACGGTGAAATTTACTCTAAAACAAACCCAATTTTTAATCCAAAATTATTTTGACAACGTTCTTCATTTCAATAAAAACAAAGCCCGCCAAACCACATTTCCAAAACCCCAAAAAAAAAATTTATAAAAACTTACAAAACACAAATCAATAAATCAAATGTAATCACAATTAATCAGACCATAAACACTTTCAATTGACAATACTAATAATCAATTAATCAATCATAATGGGTGATTTTGAGGCCCCTTCATTCTCATTAGGTTTCGACTTCGATTTCGATGATCTCCCCGAACCCCGAATCACAACCACACCCCCAAATGAAGAAACCATACAACCAAACACATTGAATCGGGTTCCGGTAGCTGATGATGATGATGATGATGAACCTTTGTTTGGATTGCTTATCCAAACTGCTTATATGATTTCGTGAGTGAATTAGCAAATTTAGAACTTTTGATAAGCAAATTAACAGTTTTTCGTAGGTACCCTTTAGTTGTGCTAGTGTTTACTTTGGTGATGTTGATTATCATTGAAGTTTAATGGTAAAGTAATCCGAATCAGATAGTATGAATCAGCAACTTTGAAATAGTTTGTCTAAAAATGATATCAATCAGTTAACATCCGTCTAAACACTAAAATTAACTGATTATTTGCCGTTTCAAAACGTAATTATCAGATATTACGAGCAGTCACTAATGCCTTTTTTAGTAGGTTCAAATTTATTTCATAAAGAGAAAACCAAAGTTTGTGATTCTGTATTTCTTATCAGGATGAGTTTGGCAGCCAATTACATTATTTTGAACTCTAATAGTAACGAAAAGCTGGACTTAGTTTCTGTATGTTGCGGGTGGATGGACTTACGAGTAACCGTTGATAACTTCATTGTGTCTTTTATGTAATATATTTAGTTACATTTTAATCCAAGAAAGATCACAAAGATATCCACGTTGATTAACTTTGCGTACAGGGATGGTATTTGTGCTAGTTTTATGATTTATAAGATTCCATAAACTAATTTGCAGTCAGACGTATCTTAAACCAGTGTGCTAATTACTGTCACGTGCGCTTGTTTATCATTCCCATATTCACTGGTTGTAATTATTGCTAAATGCAGATGAGACTCTTCCAACACAACACTATTCAGTCAGTAACAGTTCCAAATTCCCGCTTACCGGACTAGGTGTTTTGACCAGAGAATCAGGAAAAAGAAAGCAAAATCTCTCAAATGTCTCAAACACGCCAGAATCCGTAGTCACAAGCTGCAGTAAACAATCGTTTCCAAAGTTAACTGTCAGTCCTCTTAGAAAGTTTCAGCTGATTGATTCCGACTCTGATTCTGATATTCCTTCTATCAGTAAAGTTGCTACTAACAAGACCTGCACTAAGTCAGAACCTTATTTGAATAGGGGGCAATCTGTAGGTTTAAATCATCCGAGAAAATTAAGTGAATCACTCGATACTTCAGCCAGAAAAGATTTATGGGAAGATTTTAGGCATGAGAAGAGTTTCCATATCCCGACACCAGCACTGGATGAGGTCTGTGACGAATATTTTAGTTCCATGAAAGATAAAAAGAAAGCTCCGAGTAATGTTGGAAAGAGTAACCTTAATAGTCATGTTATGGACTGTGTAATAGATTTAGATGATCCTCGCCCGCCAGCACATCAGTATTTTTTCCATAATGATTTGAGGATTCAAGAGCTAGTTCGAATTCGTTTGTGTAATTTTTTCCCGTTAAACGATAGAGGTTCTGAGCAGCCCAGTACATCAAATATCGATTACATGTAAGTTAATTCTGCTATATTATTGAAAGTTTTCCGTAGGATTAATTTCATAAAAGATGGTTGTATGCAAATGACTAAATAAAGTCCGATATCATTTCTTATGCTGTCTTTCTTGTGTTTCTAGGGGCCAATTCAGCAATGGTGACAAAACTAAACAAGCTGCTAGAAGTAATAAAGCTGAGACAAGCTCATCAAGGAAAAATTCAAGAAAATCAAAAACTCAAGAAACGTCACAAGGTTTCATGAATCCTAAGGTTAATACTGCGAAAAGGATCACAAAAGATGCTGGCAAAAGAAGGGTTCAAGCGGATGGTCAAGCTACAGGACATTGGTTCACAAATGGCGATGGGAAGAGGGTAAGTAGGAAAGTCCGTGTTTTGTTATTGTAGTCATTTCAAATCGAGAAACTGTTAGAACCAAACATGGATCGGGTGTGGGTTCGGATTGGCATTTCAGAACACCTTAACTAGAGAACGAATGCTTAAGCAGTTAGGTCAACTATGTCAATCCTAACCCGTTTACACATAATCTGAACATCGCCTATTCAACCCATTTTTCTAAACTGGTGGGTGAGTCGACTTGTTTAACCCATTTAACCCGTTACAAACATAATTTATCTAAAACTTTAAAAACTCAAACGGGTTGGCAGGTCAACCCATTTTTCTAAACTGGTGGTCGGGTCGACTTGTTTAACCCATTTAACTTATTTAACCCATTACAAACATAATTTATCTAAAACTTTAAAAAACTCAAATGGGTTGGCGGGTCAACGGTCAACCTGTTTAACACACACAGCCCAAAAAGTGTTTAGACCAGATCCTAACCTGTTTATTTCCATGTTGGGGTCATGTTTCGTGTAAGGAATTGCCACCGTTTGATGGCATCTCTTTATGTGTTGTATGATATAAATAGAATTTTCTTGTACTTTCAGGTTTATGTTGCTAAAAACGGCCAAGAGATGACTGGCAAAGCTGCTTACATTCACTATAAAAAGGTGCTTCTGCTCAAAATATATCTCCTAACTTTCTCACCTTGTTTTGCTTCATTATAATAAACTTTATGTTTACTTATCTTTTGTGTGTAAATATGATATAAAGACTCTTTTGTCCTTTAGCAAGTCTGATTTCTATTATCATTAAAACATTTGCTGTTTTGACAGGAGAGTGGAGGAGGATTTAAAAATAAAAAAGCTAAGAAAACTTCCACCAAGAAGAAATGAGTGTTGACCGCTTGTCTGAAATGTGAGATTGGTATATAATCATGTTGAGAGTTGAGACATTAAGAGTATGATTTGGATTGTTCAAAGGCAGTTGACACTAGTATCTGCCAATCTACAAATGGAAACTTTCAGAAGTGTTGGTGAAGTTTCTGAGGCTGCTTGGTACCGGAAAACAGAGAATGTAAAGTGGAAGCTTTTTAAAATTTAAGTTGTAGTCCATACCTTTTCCCTTACTAATAAACATATTTTTAGATCTGAGTTTAGTGTCTCTAAAAGATGAATTTGAAGCTTTTAAGAACTCTTACTGTTACAAATTGATATCACTCTGATAGAATGAAGTTTGAGTCTAAAGTTTGCTAATTTGAAGCTTGAGTTATGCAAAATCATGTGTGTATTTGATTATTAAATATAAAAGGTAACATTTCATGGTGGTCTTGTAACAAAATGGAGCTTGATTTCATCTGTTTAAAAATTCAGATCAAACTGGGTCAAGAAGATGACCCGTGAAAAAACAGTTCATTACAATGTTAGTTTTCTCCAAATTGTTAGAAGTTATACTTGCATGCTCTCAACTTGTAGAAAGTATTTTTAACCATTTTTGAGGGCTCGTCATTTTAGGAAATATATAACATAAAAAATGTAAGATTGGAAGAAGACTTTATGATGCCAGTGTAATACGGAGTATTTGATGTTACTTGTTCAAAGATCCATCAATCCAATGAGATTAGTTAACATGTCTAACAGGTAATTTTATGGAAGTAAAGTTCATATTGGTTTGTGAAAATAATAAAATGTATGTTGAAGTCAAAGTAAAGAACGAGTGATTGATGTGAGTTTAGCTAAATGAATCTTATCTTTCTTGACCAAATAATAGCCTTATGTTATCGAGTCTTTGTCTTCTCAATATACAGTTAATCATCTTACCCAAGTTTCTTTGCAATTAGTTAAGATAATTCTCTTAAACAACAGATCCGTAGATGACAACTAGAATGGCGTCTACTTCATCTTCTTCCATTCAAAAGAACTTCAAGTATGACGTGTTTCTGAGTTTTAGGGGTGAGGACACCCGTAACAGCTTCGTTGGCCATCTTTATCAAGCTCTGAAGCAGAAAGGCATTGAAACATACAAGGATGATGAGAAGATAGAAAAAGGGAAAATGATCAACGAACAACTAATCAAATCCATCGAGGACTCAAGATTCTACATAATTGTTTTCTCTAAAAAGTATGCTTCTTCATCTTGGTGCTTAGATGAGCTTGTCAAGATTATGGAGTGCCAGAAGACGAGCGATCATACTGCTAACCCTGTTTTCCACGATGTGGAGCCCACCGAAGTACGAAAACAAAGTGGGCCAGTTAGAAAGGCCTTTGCCAAAAATACAAAGAAAGAGGCTGCTCGGAAATGGAGAGATGCCATGAAAGAAGCATCAAATCTGGCAGGGTGGGAGTTGAAGGCGACTGCTAATGGGTAATTTAATTACTTCCTCATACGTGTGTAATATTCTTTCATTTTGTAGGTTTCTAATGCTTTATGTTATAAGTCTGAAGTTAACTGTTAATATAGAATTTGAGCAAGCTAGCTAAATATCGTTTAATGTTACAGGGATGAATCTAAATTGATCCAAATAATTGTCGATAATATATTCAAGAAGTTACGTTCCATTAGTTCGAGTATTGATGGCAAGCTAGTAGGCATGGAGATGCGAATCAATGAGGTTCTTACATCTTTGAAAACCTGTACCGAAGATGTTCATGTTATTGGAATCAAGGGGATGGGAGGTGGGGGAAAGACAACTTTAGCCAGGGCTGTTTATGTTCATATATCAAGTGAGTTCGAAGGTAAAAGCTTTGTTGAAAACGTGAGGGAAGTTTCGAAAACCTCTTTGTCGGGTTTGAAGTCGTTGCAGAAACAAGTACTTTCAGATGTTTTAAATGATCAAGGCATAACCGTAAGTAGTGTTGCTGACGGGAAAGATATGATGGGAAAGATGTTGCGTAGTAGAAAGGTTCTTGTTGTTCTAGATGATGTGGATCATATAGACCAACTTGAGGCGTTAGCTGGTAAGCCTAACTGGTTTAAGTCAGGAAGTACGATTATCATTACAACCAGAGATGAACAAGTGCTTGTATCACACGGAGTGAGCTTGATTCATAATGTCAATCTGTTGTCAGATAAGGAAACACTTTGTCTATTCAGTAGATATACATTTGGAAGAGATATTCCAATTCAAGGGTACGAACAACTATCAGGACAAGTTGTACGTTATGCCGCTGGTCTACCCTTAACGATAAGAGTTTTGGGTTCGTTTCTGTGTGGTAAAAAGGAGCTTGAGTGGAAAGATGGTTTACAAAGACTAAAAACAATTCCGCAGAAGGAAATCCAAAAAGTATTGGAAATAAGCTTTGATGATCTAGAGAATGATTACAAAGAAATCTTCCTAGATGTTGCATGCTTATTAAAAGGTGAGCAGAAGGACCGAGCAATCCAAGTGTTTGAAAGCTGTGGATTTAAGGCTATCATTGGGTTAAGAGTTCTTGAGCAAAAATCTCTCATAACTATATCTGAATATGGGAGCTTAGGCATGCATGACCATATAGAAGAAATGGGCAAAAACATTGTTTTCCGTTTGCACCCCGATGACTCTTGCAAACATAGCCGATTGTGGATCAGTGGGGACATTGAAAATATATTGGCAAGTGATTCGGTAAGTATCTAATTCATTTCTAAGGTGGATAAAACTAACTCATTCTATAAACAAGTTTAACTTTTTTCACTTCTATTTGGCGTACAGGCAAAAGTTAATGAAGCAATAAGATGTATAAAGTTGTCGCCGTTGACACTAAATCTTGAAACTGTTATGAGAGGTCTGGGAAACATGAAGAAACTTAGAGTTCTTTACATGTGTTATGGACCTAATTGGAAAGATAATCAGGTTAGCCAACGCTTTCCACGTTAAAGTATCTTAGTTGGCGAGGTTACCCTTTTTCATCTTTACACGAAACATTTCAAGCAGACAATCTTGTTGGACTTGACATGTCTTTTAGCATAATCGAAAACATTCGGAAAGGGCGAACAAGAAAGGTAGTATAATGGTTGGTTGATTAATTACACGGTACTCATCTCTCCGTTGCACTGAAAAATACCTCATAGAGACGACAGCACCGGGCTGGATCTTGTCAACAAAACAGTGAGAAATGTTGCTTTTCATGGTACAATGCATGACATTTTCCTGAAAGAAAATTAACACACATCAGTTTATCAAGACATACCTATTAGGACATTTACAATGATGCAAAATAATGATATTAATTTCACATTTTCATCTGAAACAACAAAGTCAGTGCTCAGGTATCGACCGTTGATATTATGAACATCCCACGTTCTGCATATCATCACCACAATGAGGCCATCGATGCCTTCTTTCAACTGATCAAGAGTGTAGTTTTTAACTAGCTTTTTGTTGGACTTAGACATGATGCTACAGAAGGTATAGTTGGAAAATGTGCATGGCTCATACCACCCAGAAGATCTATTTATACAGTTCAAGAACATGATAAACATGCAACCATTCAATGAGCAGGAGTTGAAAGACCATCACTTTAGGAAGATGGAAAGCAAGGTGTCTTAAACCACATCATCAATGAGGCTTTATACCTTTCATTATTATTATCAAATTTTTTTGGGTTTAATGCGTAGAAGCTTCAAAATAAGCTCGACCTGCACGAAATTTATGAGCTTATACTTCATATTTGAGTTTCTTGGCTTATGACATTAATGCTCACATGGGAAAAACTTGCAACTCATTCTTTAAGTATAGTTAGATAGATAGGTCTTATGTTGTGGTGAGTTTCGGGTGATGTTCTTTAATCATCAATGCTTTGATTTTTGTGTGTTCTAACTTCTTGCTAGTATCATGATGTTTAAAGAAAATGTGATATTCAAGAAAAGAAATAAAAATAAACATGTTGGTATATGTTAAGAGTACTTTTATTTGTCACTAAGCGCATTTTTGTCGTTGAAAACATTGACAAAAATGCGTTTTAATTTACTTGATATTGATGTATTGAAATGAGAAATAAATATAATTTTGTTGGAATTGTTCTTTTCGTGTTTTACATGTGTGAGTGGCTCGGGGTACATTTGTCACACATCTTAAAGACCATTCGTAATGGATGCACCTTTAACACGTGAATCACACGTCTAGCACCACTACGTCCCCACCTCTACAAGCATGATCAACAAGTTTTGGAGACTTGACCAATTTTTTAGTGTATGTGGGTGTTTAAGTCAAATATGTTTGTATGGTTGGTTCGATGGTTATCATTACGATTGTTTGCTAGTCGATTTGGTGAATGGAGTAAATATTGAGGTGACAATGGCGGATATACTCACCACTACATCTAATATAAAGGGGAGTTGAGAGATGCTTTTTTTTTTTTGCTCTTTTTTTTTTGGAACGGCGGCATATTATTAAAGCTAGCAAAAACTAGAAACAAATTACAAGGAAACTATGAAAGCTAGTGGATTTGCAACCAACCTACCCAACTAAAGTTAAAGTTAGGATTTCTAGATGAAATCCACAAAAAAGATTGAGAAACAATACTATCCCAAAACATCGACTTATTAGGAGAAGAGTTAGAAAAGACCAATCGATTGCGAAAACTCCATATGGACCACAAAAGCGTCCCTCCCACACCTTCAAAAATCCTTAATAAATAACTTGAAGATTAATCATTGAAACAATAACTTTTTATCATTAATAGCTTAAGAATCCTTAATAACTTGAAGATTAATCACTCGCATCGCATTCACATAATAAGATCATAAAAGGTTTTAGAAAAAACCTTATGCGTTGGTATTGAAGGGGATTTAATAAATATCTCAAAAAGTCTCTGTTTGCGTTGTTAGTCACTTTCATTTTATTGTGTTTCGGGGCTTTTACATATCGCATACAAATAGTCATGCAAAATAACGATGTATAGCGACAAATAATTATATTTGCGAACTTGTAGTTCTGGTGTGACCTTTAATGCCACACTTACTGGTTCAGTTTATAGTCATTGCAGGGGAAAAAAAAGTCAATGGGTTAGAAATGGAAAATGATAGAAGTTTGAGCATGAAACTATATTTAAACTATTAATTTAGTAATAGATGTTGTTATCATTTTCATCAAGGGTATATTTGGTATAACCCTCATTCTGAGTTTTAAGTTAAAAAAGTTTTAAAAAAAATTGTCCGTGATTTATATATATGGACGCATACCTGTATAGCGGCAAATATTTATACTTGCACAATCGTGAATTTGGTTCGACTTTTGATGGAAACGCGCGTGTTTTCTAAAATACAAAGTGTGCTTTTTATAATTAATATTGCGCGTGTTTTTGAAAAGTTGTCAAGTTTAAAATTGATCAAACTTAAAATGTATTAAAGGATACTTATAAGTAATTTAGGCGAATTACATTAATTTAAATTTTTAAAATTCAAGATCTTTTCAAGAATGGACATTTCACGTCGTATAGGTATATAAAGTATATAGATATATTTGCTTATTTTTAAAAGGCTTTTGTTTGTGTGTCTTTTGTATGGTTAGTCGATCTGAACTTAACCCCTAAGCCATCTTTTGAATATGGTTAATTATTTCATTCGATGTTATTTTTATCAAGTGGGCTCAAATATTTCTCTGAAATTAGCCCATCAGAATTTTCTTTGTCAGCTGATGGATCAAGTATATATTGGTTTTCAAATCCATTTTGAGTGGCCCAATAAATATGGCCCAACCTTGTATATGTTATGATTCATTGTTAATTCAACATCATTATTTCTTGATTTAAAGGTATCCTAACATTGAAATTTTCATCACTAACAAAATGAAACTAACAATGTCATTCATCATCGATTACTAAATGAAAAGACGAACACGAAAGACATAATTTTGACCCAAGACATGAGTTTTGTTAGCCAAAGAAACTAAACTTCTGAAAATAGCCTATCGTTAAACTTGACCTTTTTGAATGCTTACAGAATCACTAAAGCGAAAGAATCACATATATGTCAAAATCTTAGCACGACATAAATATACTGGAATGAAAAAACACGAATGAAAGAATTTACTACCATACTTGAAAGGACTTCTAGATAAACCAATGTACAAAATCCTATATCTGTATCCTTTGTTGATCACACATTCTATAAAGAATTTAGTAGAAAAATTATAAACTACTAAAGAATTTGCGCTTCTAACAAAAGAATATCATAACCAAATTGTAAAATTCACACGTCTTCAAAAGATTTTCTCGCTGCACTACTGTTCAGAACTATCCTCTCTTTTATGTTCTATCATAATCACAGACTGTCTGGAATGTGTGTCCTGACTTGTGCGAGGTGAATCTGAGCAAGCATGTGAGCGTGCAGGTGGATTTGCCATATCCTTAGTTTTATGAAGAAGAAAAGTCCCGCATAGAATTGTCACGAAACCACATATTTCCGTTGCAATTTCTGATGCACTCTGCGTATTCCAGTCCTGTCATTATGTCAGCAACCACATATATGAACAAACATTCCGAAAATGTTGTACCACTGTGTTTCATCTCTAAAATGTCACCGATTAAGAAAAACAATAGCTTAAAAAAAAATGAGTCGAATGCTTCATACGGGTTGAAGTTTCCCAGTATATTTTTGCTTTTATTATTATAAAAACAATCTAATACTCAAAAATACTGGTATAACTGTTCTGAACATTGTTGTTTCAGGGAAACGGGATTTGCACAAAAGAACTACTTGTATTGACCCTACGTGCCTGACCCGCCCATTTTTCCACCACTACTTTATGCAAAAACATACTAAATTACCTTGAACATGATCACGCTAGCCACGATGGTGAGGCTTGTAAACATGACATAGTATACCGGGGAAATGACATTGGTATTGAAGGTGTCTAGTGCCTGCAAATAGGCATTCCAAATTTATGAACATCAGAATTTCAGGATAAGAATACTAATTTTACAGTAGCACATTTAGGATTTCGAACTGACATAACATAAAATGTTTGGAAATCCTCTACAATAACATTATTGTTATTTATTTCATCTATAGAATTATTGCATAATAATGTAACATAGTTTGGTTTTATTTGTTTGCAAGTAACCAAACAAAATTTAACACGACTCCTTGAAATTTTACTTTTTACACTACAAAAATGAATAACAGAGTATGCACGTCACCATACCTTGTTCAAATAGTTGATTTGCATAACACAGAATACGGCAAGTAGCAGGGTGAAAAACCATGTTTGAAAGTATATGAACTGATTGCTTCCTGAAAATGATAGCTTAATAGCAATTGCTACTGCTTTCACACACATCACCTGCATTCCCATAAACCTCATGAGAACACTATAGATATTACATATCGATTAAGCAAAAAAGAGAAGCTGAACAGGAGACAAACCGTCAATGAGCCCATAAGAGAGCAGATTCCAACATATATGATTAGATGAGTCTGCCCATAACGTGGCACATAACGGTAAATGAGTACACCAACAATAACCAGTACAGTGCACGCATAGACCAGAAAGGCTGTCAACATCATACAATTGTTTGGTTTTCTTGTATAAAGTCATAAGCTATATTCGCTTTGTTATTGGTAGAAGAAAGTCAACATACCTGGCTCAGTTGCGAAGTGCCATACTTGTCTGACTGAACTAACTGGAGTCTCATGTGGAGCATGCAGCACAATTGTGGTCGAACCAAACAGGCAGAGTACACAACCAACTACACCAAAAATGTGCATCCTTTCATCCAAAAGATAATGTGCTAACACTGCGCTGCACAGGTTATGTGTATAGAAACATAAAATTTCACCTTTATATCGATAAAAGCCTTTTCCTAAGTTCTTTAACGATACCCTTAACTCCTAATTGCAAGTACCATTGTCTTTATAAAGAAATGCAAAAGCTCTTACAATTTGGTTTAAAAAGTGTGGCAAATACTAAAATTGCAATTTTGCAAAGAAACGTATGATGTACTACCTGACTATTATACTTAGAGCTCCCAAGGGGGTCACGAGAATGGCTGGAGCAAATGCATATGCTGCAAAATTTGCTATCTCTCCTAAAATCACTGCAAAACGACCGCAAAATAAGAACAGCATAATCATTACAGATTTGAACTTATAACGACAAGATGGGTGGTTGGGTGATAGGTCAAAAAGGTTTCGGGTTAATGGAAGTCATATGTTTATATGGGCCAAACACTCAGAACTAGGTCGGTTTTCAGCCTTACTGTCCATTTTAACTAAACTTTAAGTGTGATTACAAGAACAATATCATTACAATAAAAACTAAATACTTTGATAGAACCAATTTAAGAGATTGTATGCACCCGTCCGATTTTTAGCTAAATCTCTTGGTTTGGCTCATTTGAGATGAAACATAACCCAAATTGACCCATTTTTCAGTTAGAGTTTCATGATCTCAGCCTCTAATTTTAGCAAACAGCGTGTATAGTATGAAGTCGAAAAAGTAGTGTAATTCGACTTCTAAAAAGCCACATTTCAATTGAAAAACAGTGATATGTAAAGATAATGAGGATGCAATTAGAACTTACTGCTCACCATCCCAACCCACCACATAGGTTGCTTCAAGTACGAGTGACCTCCTGAACCTGTAAAACAGTCCTCATTGCAATAAAATTTTATACAACATGATACAATATATTGTTCATCAATAATGCCAAACGGCCCTAACCGCAACAAAAGTAACATGACCTATCGTGGTCAATCTATAATTGTATCTATTTATCATTCTATTTCCCTATAGTATGATACTCATACGATACAAAGGGGTGTTTGGATTAGCTTGTTTTCCAGGCTTATGGGCTTATTTGAAATACTCATACGCTCACCTTTTCAGCTTACGAGCTAATCAACTGAGCTTATGGCTTATTTAAGCTAATAAGCTGAAAAGAAGTAGCCTATGAGCTTTTCCAAATCTATATAAGCCCTCAAATTAAGCTAATCCAAACACCCCCAAAGTTTCAACTAACGTATGTACTATCATAACAAGTTCTCAAACTCAAACCACAAACAACATCAGTAATAAACTTTTTTTTACTTTACAAAATAGTACTAAAACATATAAGGCATTAAAAATTGACCTACACAATTGAACTAGGGTCTTGGATCCACAACGCTTCACGATCAAGAAAAAGTAACATTTCTTTTTTGGGTAATCATGGTTTCCGACCTTTTAGCCGACTAACCAAAAAAAAAAATCAACATCAATAAAAAAATATCTTTTTTACTTTACAAAATACTAATCTTCACATGGGTTCTAAACATAAAAGTAACATTTTCTTCTTTTATGGTAATCATGGTTTCCGACCCTTTGGCCGACTAATACAAAAAAACAATAACAAAAAAAAAATAATAAAAAAAATTCAAACCTGCTCTTGTTCCTAAAACACCAGCCTTCATTAAACCCTTTTTCTTGATAATAAAACTAGAACCAATAAAGATACTAGACACCATAGCCAATATCAACCCATGAACATTATCAGATGATATATCACCCATCTTTACTATCAAGAACTGGTTTCAAGATTTCAGACTTTTTCGCGCCTTTTAGACGAAGAAAAAACCAAACCAATGACCCCCCTTTGATCAAAACTTTTGTTATACTACCATGTGAAAAACAATTCACCACTAATATTTATGAAAAGGGTTTTGAAAAAGATTTGGCTTTTTTTTTTTTTTTTTTTCTTTTTATTTTTTTTTCCTATAAAAAGATTGTTCTAGTAAATATCTATCTGTTTTTTTGTTTGAGAAGTAGAGGGAGGCAACAACGAAATTTTCAGTTATGTGAGCCTGGAAATTCGAAAGAATATTATTTTATTGTTACTGTGATAATATAATATTTTTTTTATTATTATAAAAAATAGAGTTAACTACATTTTTGGTCCTCGTGGTTTACTGGGTGTAACGATTTTGGTTCAATAGTTTGAAAAGCAACGAATCTTGTCCTATTTTCGCTTACCCGTAACACTTTTGGTCCATTTTTCGTTGATTGTTAGTTTAACTAGTTAAAAAAAATGAAATGACTAAAATACCCTCAGATGATGATGTACAATGACTAAAATGCCCTTTCCTTTATTATTATTATTATTATTATTATTATTATTATTTATTATTTTATTTTTTTTTATTATAAACATCACTTTATTAGAAACATATAGAATTTACAAGAAGTTAGTAAGGAGCCGAGATACTAATTGGGCTCCCACTCCTCTATTATTATTATTATTATTATTATTATTATTATTATTATTATTATTATTATTATTATTATTCACCATCTTTATCAAATACATCTTCACCACATAAACACTATCTCCTTCAACATTATTTCCGACCACCTCACAAATTTCGGCCACCACAACAACACATCTATCTTTCTAAAGTTCTTCTAGAAAAAAATTAATCATTTTTTAGAAGAACCAATGCAACTAGTCTCTCCATCATCACTCTTGAATCCACAAGTTTGACCATCCTCTTCACACGATTTACAAAAAGGGCTAAACCACATCAATGTCAATTCCTTCCTTATATCACCATACCTCCTAACTGGTACGAAATAGTCCTAAACTCCTTACAATTTGCTGGTATAACTACTAACAAAATCCATGATGTTTTCAAAGCAAACATTGATTCGCACTTTAACAACAACAATAACAAAAAAAAAAAAAAACCCAACTACCACTCATTTTCTTTTACCATAAAAACTCGAATCGACATCAAACCTACCCAACAAATCAAAAAACAAGCACATAAAAAATAACCAAATACACACAATCATCATCTAAATTTCCCAACTTTCTCATAAACATCTTCTTCAACCGCACCCAAACAAACTAATACCAACCATTTCTTTAATTTTTCCTTATCATCTCAATATACCCATCATAAACACACACGGATCTACACGTAATCAAACACATACACACAGATCTACACGTAATCAAGAATGAAGACGCGGATCTGCAATAAAAAAAGAGATTGGCGGTGATGGTGGCAGGCGGCGAGTGGCTGGAAATGGTGGTGATTTGGAGTGGTTGCGGTCGGATGTATGTGGCGGTGGTGGTGATTACTGGTTTACGTGTGGCAGTGTGTGGTGATGGATAATGGTGTTGGTGGAAACTGAAAAGTGACATTCTGACAAAAGAAAAGAAAATGTATAAGTGTATGTTTGTGTTTGGTCTAACTCAAAGAAAAGGTATAAGTATACGGGTATGTTTGTGCAAAAGAAAAAAAAGAAAGAAAAAAAAAGGAAAAAAAGAAAGTTTAAGTCGTAGGACCCACTTGTTCTTTTCTAATATAATGTTGAAAAGACAAAAATGTCCCGTGAATTAATGGTCAAACATAGTCAAACTGACGGTGTTAATAAAAATGGACTAAAAGTGTTACGGGTCGTCGGATTTAAGACAAGATCCGTTACTTTTCAAACTATTGGACTAAAATCGTTACACCCGGTAAACCACGATGACCAAAAATGTAGTTAACTCTAAAAAATAAAGTAAATTACAAAAAGGGTCCTTGGTGGTATGTCCATATAGCAAGTACAGTTCTTACCTTTTCGAAAATGCAGGCGTCATCCTTGTGAGAAACTATTGTTGCTGATATCGTCTCTGGCCAAAATTGAAATGACTAAAATGCCTTAAAGTGAAAGACATAGTCTCATTGAAGTTAAGGGCAATTTAATCATTTCACTTTGATGCAGGGATTAAATCCGCACCAAAAGTTTCTCACAGAAACGACACTTGCATTTTCAAAAAAGCAAAGACCGCACTTGCAATTTAAACATACTAGAGGGACTACTTTTGCAATTCACTCATAAAAATATATAAAATCAACTTGAACCACAGCTTATCTTAGCAAGTATCCCGCGTTAATTGAAATACCATTTTTGCCCATTAAAATATGTACTAGTAGAAGATTTTATTATTGTTTAAACGTGCATTGATTTTTGGCCTATTTGTCTAAAAATGTATTTCATTTTTTTTATTTTTTATTTTTTGTTGTTGTTGTTGTATTTAACATCGTTTTGATCGGACTATTTAATAACTAACTTTTGAATTCAATTATTCTTAGTATCGATATCAGAAAAATACTTGTTTCGATAACCCAAAATACATCAAGCGATATACAGAATAATCAAAATTCAAAAAATTAGTTATTAAATAGTCTGATTGAAACGATGTTACATACAACTCAAAAAATGACAAAAGATACATTTTCAGACAATTATCCTTTAATTCTTTGTATATTTACTTTGTGAATTAATTTGCACACTATTTCTTTTCATTTGGACACGGCACTTCACGTTTTACATAGCTGTATCACACTTAATCACATTTACATATTGCATTATCCGATTGTAAGTAACGCGTGACAATGAACAATAACGTGTGCAAATCACCTTCCATTTACTTTAGTATAGACCAATGTTTATTTGTGATCATCTAGTGAGTATTTTGTTGCCTTTTATGCAACTTTTTATAGGTGCATTACCTTTTTTGGATTCACATTACTACAGTTATTGGTTTTTAAAGTAAGTTTCATACATTTATTTGCACCACCGATAAAGAAGTTTCATATAGTGCATTAATCTTTTTTGTTTATTGTTTATTGTTTACTGTTTTTTATTTCACCATGTTTGTATAAGCTTTTATGTAAATCATTTATTGACCACTTTAAATGAATCATTTGTAACACATTAATAATAAGATTCTGAATCAATATAGATATCGGCTATGTTTGGCGCACGAGCTTATCGTAGCATGAACTTATTTTTTTTTTAAAATAAGCTACTATTGAAAATAAGTCTCGTTTGGCTGACACGGCTTGAAGGAGCTTGTTAAAAAAATAAGCTACTAAATGAAATGCTAGTTGTACTAGCATGTAAAAAAAAGCTCCAGCCACCTGCTCCAGCAACCAGCTCCAGCAACCCGCTCCAGCGATCCGCTCCAGCTCCTACTTGTGCCAAACATACCCATCATTTACATATTGATCTCAAAATTATTTTCCTCGTTTTTAAATTCGTGTGAAAATAA
Source organism: Artemisia tridentata subsp. tridentata (assembly GCA_021014915.2). Lineage (NCBI taxonomy): Eukaryota > Viridiplantae > Streptophyta > Magnoliopsida > Asterales > Asteraceae > Artemisia > Artemisia tridentata. The sequence goes on from CP139506.1 coordinate 424,351,318, forward strand.
TTACCCATTTGTGAACACCACCAATAAAACATTTCTAAACGGTAAAGATACAATTTTATTGATTTTAATTTCCAGACAATTATTTTTGGACGAAAATAGTATCTAACTTTCAATGTGGCTATAGTATTGTGCAACTATTTATCTAACTTTTGGTATAGTTGTGCAACTATTTTTTAATGAAAAAATATCTTATTATCTATGCTGATGATTCATCTACAAAAATATCTTGACTTTTATCCTTCTTAAAATAATATAATGTCTCAATCATAAGGATATGCACAATCGAACGTAAAATGTCGATCAGTCGCTTTGAGGCGATGAAACCGACCGATATAATAGTCGGTCGCTTGGGTTGTGAAGTATCGGTCGATCGGTCACTTTTTGCAATATCAGTCTTATATTCGACCGATTTTAACACACACACAAAGACATTAAAAAAAAAAAAAAAAAAAAAAAAAAAAAAAAAAAAAAAAACCTTTTCATTGACTGTGTCACTTTTGTCGCTTCTGGTCGCTAGAGAGAGAAAGCTGACGTGACAGCCAGTGACCCAGGTCGTTTGGGTCAACGACTGTGTCCGGCCTAAGTTTATACGTTCTTTGAGCAACAAATGTAACAACTTTTGATGAAACAAGTATGAATAAACAAAGTTTTAATTGCTTCCTCAATCAGCCTTTGGTACAAAAAGATTCTGAATTCCTGGATAGAATATGCCCATGTGTATATCAAACAAGCACTCGTTTGCTTGTAGAGAGAAATTATGATTGGAAATGGCATATTCTTTGTGTATGATTAGAGAAATGTGTTCAGAAGCAAATTATTGAATACTACTTTCTTCTTTAAGCAATACACAAAAGCTATTTACAAAATATTTCCTAAAATGGATAAACATACTCGATTCCTATTTTAAAAAGCATGCCTACATGGTTAGAGCACTTGGTATAATGACTTGAGGTTATGCCATAACTCAGCGCCACGTCAGCGCCACATCAGTTTTAACATTTCAACATTAACTCACAAAAAACATCCCTTATCATAACACAACCATAACACTACCTTTTGGGACCCACTTTTATTTAAATACTTACAAACTACACACACGTAAACATCACTTTTTTGTCCACTAGCAACCAAAACTCAACGTTACCATGGTAACTTGGGGGTTAACGCATGCCCTTAACTCAAACGCACGGTATCATAACTCATGCCATAACTTGCGTTAAGGCCATGCCACATAAGCATAACGCATGAACAAAGTCATGGTACCGAAGGCTCTTACATACATGATACATGTACAAACTCATAAAAAAGTATACTACTTTTGTATAACAAAAATACTAGAATCTAATAATTGAATAGCACTTTTAGCTTTTAAGCAATATACAAAAAGCTATTTACAAAATATGTTCTAAAATGGGTAAAGATACTTGATTATCTTTAAGAATCATACCTACATGGTTCCATACATGATACAAAAGTCTTAAAACAAAAGTGTGCTACTTTGTGTGGAGTAGTAAAATGAGAAATATAATTTAGATAAGAATGATGAAAGGGAACCATAACTACAAATTTTAGTTGCACTTACAAAAATAAATGCATCTCCCTATTATTTCTTCTTTTTTATTTGAAATATGTGTTTATAATTTCTTCTCACTTTTCTCGTTTCAAAATTCTTCTTCCTTCTCGTACTCAAAATTCTGTTTTGAATTATAAATCAAGTAAGCCCAAGACACATGCACCCACCTTATGATTGGGCCAAAAGGGCTTATAATTAAAACCAGCAAACTGAAGTTTTTTATTACACATTTTTGTTGGCCTTTTAATAGCCATGCCATGTCAATGGGATGGGAACCCACTTCAGTGTTCACATGAATACATGATTACCAAATGCATAAATATCAGTAGAATTAATAGCACGATAAGAGATGCACATTGCACAAACTCACAGACCCGTAAGATACATGTACCCAAAAAAAGTCGGAAAATTTATTCAAAAACCAAAGTCATCATTCATCTATAGGAACTAGTTCAAAATGAAAGATACCAATGTCGTCATCCTGGCTCGTGCGATCTTGTTAAAGCAATTAATTGTGCAAATGCATCAAACGAACATATAAAACACTGGCGCACCTGCATTTAGGGAACATTTTGATCAATTTCTAACCAAAGGAAACATATATGAAAAAAGACATTATCAAACAAATCAAATCACAGACCAAAGATAAAAAGTGGCGAGTAGGACCAAACTTCACAGACAACAAAGAATCACATGCATATGTGCATGAATGTATGATATAATCAATAGCGTTGATTGGCATGCCTAATTCGTATGGCTAATTATGTGCCTGATCTTATGTGGCGTCATTCTATTGATTATAGTAGATGGACCCACTTCGTCACAAACAAATAAAACACTTCCACATCCCATTAGGCATGAAATTAGGCACACATTTAGGCCCCCAATCATTTTTCTAATCATATTGACAAATTCAGCAGATACCAACCATAACAGTTATTCACGTATACAGATTAACAAAAAAACGCCTACAAGATAAAACTTAATGTGATTCCATATCTGCAATCCTGAAGCTATAAGATTACTGAATTAAAACATTTCACATGTAATGAATCCGGAAGGAACTATAACATGTTTTGGAGTGTCACTTGTGAGAATGTTTAACCAAAGAGATATTTCAACTCTACAAAGAATCTAAAGAGAAATATGAATTTACAGAACACTTCTATTTATTTACGAATTGTTTGTGGTTATGTAACTTGCCTACTCTAAATCTTGGCATCTTGTGTATTTTTTGGTGGTTCGGGGCAGGGTAGAAGAAAAGGGTGTTTGTATAATAGTTTTGATGTTATAAAAGTTTTGACGATGAAGCAACCCCAAGACCCCACCTTCGAATGCTGGAACCTGCAACCAAACTTTGACAAATATAGAAGACATTGAAATTTCTATGAGATAATATGTTATTCAAATGATGTTATGGAATATTTGTACCGAAAGGGCAGCAGACTAAAGATTTTCAATGCACATTCTGCTGGCCATTTACTCCATTAATTACCCATGCCATGTTCAATGAGAAAATATAATAGTACGATACAAGGATCTAAAAAAGTATGAAAAGTTACTCAACGCCCAAAGTTATCCGGCCACTATATAGGAGCTGATACAAATTGAAAGAAGTAAGGTCTTCATCCTGCCTGTGTGATCTTGCAGAAGTGAATCATTGTGCATTTGCATCAAATAAACATATGAAACACCTTCTTACCTGCATTAAAAAAAACATCCTGATCAAATTTTTGGTCTATGAAGTAAACTTTGTTGAACTGATGCCGTTTTTTGGTTTCTATAACTGAAAGGAGTATATATTTGTATGGTGTAAATATTGTGCTAAATGTGACAGAATTGTGATTAACGATTGTATAACAAACACTTACGAATAATTAGAACAGATAAATATGAACAAATGACATCATCACACAAATCAAACCATAGGCAGTAAATAAGAAAGTGTGAGTGAGATAACTCAACCATGTATTGTTACACATCCATGAATTGGACCAATAGATATTAAAAACAAAGATAAAATTCTACGCCTGTTATATCACGAGATACCAGAACAGCAGGAAAGGTGAGTGTGTCAAATTGCGTACTCAGATTATTACTTGTTTGGTGTTTGAACTTGTTATTTCGTACTAATATATGCTCATTCTAACTTCTCATAATAAAATATTTGGAAAAATACATGTCTAGCTGATATTCGACAACACGGGCATATTAGTAGAATAATAACAAAGTTTAGGTATCAAACGAGTGTTATTATAAGTAAATACACGGCTTAAAATCTTTTATGTTAAACGGGGATAGTAGAGTACACAAAGATACAATTCGAACATTAAACAATATTAAATGTTCATACTTTGCAACAAACACGCTAGAGGCTTAAGTACTACAGTACTTGTTTGAAAAAGGGCTTAATATTGAACCACCAAGCTAATGGTTTTAATTCACTGAGATTCCAGTCATTCCACTTCAGGTGTGCACAAATGGCGGAAATTAAACGAAAAATCTACAATAGTCCCATGCATGCATCTAAAAGAGTAAAATCAAAAGTTATCCTTCCTCCATACGAGCCTAATGTAATGATAGGAAGTCAGAAACCATCCTCGCCAATCGCCATCCTGGCTAGGGTCATATTGTTGAAGCGATCCACTGTGCATATGCATCAAACGAACATATAAAACACTGGCATACCTGCATTTTTCAATACTGTGCTAAAATCTGTCAGAATATAATTAGCAATTGTGTATGTGCAGGAATGAGGCTTTTCAAATAACAAAGTAACAAACAATTGCAACTAAAATAAACTAAATATGAAAAATGACATCATCTGACAAATCCAATCAAAGATCATATGAATAAAAAAAGAGAGCATAATCAAACTTGACAGACAACAAATAATCACATCTTCGTATGCATATGCGTGTGACCGTGTGTAATCATCAAATGGACAAACTATGCATAAACTAACCATATACTGGCATACTGCTACTCGTTTATGCATACAGAATAACAAGAAAAGATATAACAGCCGAAATTAATGTGATTACTCATTTGCAATAGTGAACCTACTGAGATAACTTGACTTTTTGCACTAACACATGCAATGAATGCCCGGAAGAGCCAATCCATAGCTTGTTTCAAAGCGTCACTTGTAAGAACTTATACTAATAAGATGTATGCTTCAACTCAAAGAAAATATTAAATACGAATATGAATAAAACGAACACTTCTTAAAGCTATGAACGCAAAGTGAAAAGTAAATATTGAACTGAAATCAGCCATTATCCCAACACAAAGTGAAAAGGTAAATATTGAACTTACATAGTTGGCTAAGATCCAGAAACAGGTGTTTATTTTCATAATCAATATCTAACAACATTAGATAACAACAAACTAAGAAACATAACAAAGAAAAGTAATAGTAAACACACCTTGCTACTCAAAATCCACGTATGGGTATAGTGGAATAACACTATCGTCTGGATAATCTGTTCTTTGTTCAGCAAGCGAGTAATATGCAAACAAAGAAGGTGGTTGCTGTTGAGTGGCAACAAATGGCATATATTTAATCAACTCCATCCTCCAAAACGGTCGAGCTGATGCAAATATATCATGACCATTTTCAAAAGCACGGTAGTCCTGAATCCACAAGTACCTCAAAGAAGTTACATTTAACACAAAGGTGGCTAATGCCTGTTGGCTAAAGTCACAGCCACTCATTTCCAACTTTTGCAACTTCGGGCACCATTTTGACAATTCTACAAGTCCTGCATCTGAATTTGCATCTGACTTTGCATCTGAATCTCGACAAAATTCAAGTTTTATATGTCTTAAATTTTGACCATATTTTCCAATATATCCCCAACCAACATCAGTGAGCCCTCCAGTCCGAAGGTGGAAACCTAGCTTTACAAGTTTGGTGCAACCTTTCAGCAAAGCACGGACCCCGATGTCTAGTGGTAAATCACTTAACTGCTCTCCTTCTTGACGCAAAACTAAACTAAAATCATAAAGTTTCTTCAAGTTAGCCCCTATACATTTCAAAGTTTCATTTGTAATATCTTTGACAACAACATGTAAACATTCCAATTCAGGGCATCCTTTTGCCAGAGTGGTCAATCCTAAATGTGACAGCTGCCCTTCTTCACCACTTCTCTTAATCTTAAGCCTGCGTAACTTCTTGCAAAAGTGAGTGGCAACTTCCAGTCCGAAATCTCCAATGGTATCTTTCGTATACAGTTCCTCTAAGTTCGGAGACCTATAAAGTATGAGACAATGGTCATCGCTATCAAATTTTGAACATATTACGTTTAACTTGGTTAGTTGATGCGAAAAAGTTTGAATGGCGGCAACATCTAAATGAACCCCGTAATTCCACGTTATGTGTCGTATATTCGAAGGATACTTATAAAAAATATCTTCCTCGTCGTCATTAAGGTATGGATCACCAACAAAATCCACAATTTTAACGCAAGAGCCAAAGATTTCAACAAGATGCTTAAGAGGAATATTCTTAATTTTCAAACAAACTAACGACTCCCTACAGTTTTTCGCAAGGAGAGCAAGATCCTCATAATCATACTTATCCAAAGGCGTCAAGTAATGATTCAACGACTCAAGACACTTATTCCTCAACGCCAACTCATGTAACCATTCCCCATCTTTCTCACTAATAAAACTCAACTGCAAATACAAATTCCTCAACTTACTACAACACTTGGCAACGTGCAACAACCCATCCGTAGAAAACCCCGAACACCTATCAAGCTTCAAAACCTTCAATTTCTCCCCACACCCTTTCGCCAAAACCTCCAAATCGTCATCATAAACAATCATACGCTTAAACCAAACACATTCCAACCGTTTCAACCTCTTCACAATCTCCTCAACCCATGGAGTAACATAACCGCCCCAATCAATCGAAACTAATCTAAACATGATAGCGGGTGGCTGCCCCTTCAGTTTTATCGACTCTAAGTTGGGGAAACGCTTAACTAGACGCGACGGTGGGACGGAGTAGCAGTTTTGGATAGTTACGTGCTTACGAGTCATACAATCGAGTTCGTATAGTTTACGGCAAACTAAAGATACAGAGTTAAGGTCATTTTGGTGAATGTAGGGTATAACACAGCTGAAAACCGTGTCGGTTAAATCGGTATCGAAACGAGGTTGTTTAATATCGTTGTCCATAATTTGGATACAAAAATGTAAGCTAGCAGCTAATACAATCAATTAAATTCGTAACAATAAAGTTACATAAGGCATAGAAATAGATGTACGTAATTAATAAGGGCCTGAATAATTGTTATAAAATCTTAAAGGTTTACCGGTGGGAATCATGTTAGTCATGGAACCAAGGTTCCACCCGCCATGCCTGCCGTAAATGTGAACGGTTTTTTAACTACTGTGTCGGAACAGAGATTGTTTATAGGGGGCGACTTGAACGGTCATATAGGAGCGGAATCGGATGGTTACGCGGGGGCCCACGGAGGGTTCGGATATGGAGTCAGGAATGACGAAGGACGCTCGATTTTAGAGTTTGCTACGGCCCACGACTTGGTAGTAGCGAACTCTTGCTTCAAGAAGAGAGATGTTCACTTGATCACCTTCCAGAGTGGGGGCCTTTACTCCCAGATTGACTTTCTGCTTGTGCGTAGCAGGGACCTTAGAGCATGCAGAGACTGCAGGGTTTTCCCGGGCGAGGCATGCTCATCCCAACACAGATTGTTAGCTCTGGATACACTTTTTGAGAGGCAAAGACATAGACGAGCAGCATTCGGGTTGCCGAGGATACTATGGAAGAAATTGAACTGCGAGGCGGCAGAGTCGTTTAGAGGGAAAGTCTTAGAGGGACTTTCTATTAAGTCGGAGGACTTGATTGCCAGAGACGCGGACCAGATGTGGAACACTCTTGCCTGCATAATTAAAGACGCTGCAAGGGATTCCCTTGGTGTGGCTAGCGGGGTAGGGAGATCCAAGAGGTTCAGCAGCAGGGAATCTTGGTGGTTAGGTGAGGAGGTGCAATCCAAAGTTGCAGCGAAACAAGCAAGGTTCAAAGAGCTCCTTGCATGCCGGGAGGGACACCAAACTGATATTTCAGCTGCAGAAGAGAGGTACAAAGTAGCTAAAAGAGAAGCGAAAAAGGCAGTAGCCCAGGCGAAGGACAAAGCGTACGAAGAGTTGTATAAGAAATTGGACTCCAAGGAGGGAGCTAACGATATATTCAGGATGCTAAAGCCCGAGAGAGAAGAAGGAGAGATTTAGGTAACACAAAATATATCAAAGATGAAGGCGGACGTACCATTGTGAACGAAGAGGATATTAGGAGAAGATGGGGAGAATATTTTTCCTCGTTGTTCAACGGAGGGTATTCGGAAGAGAGAGGAGAAGAAGAGAACCTCAACCGACTACCTGAATGCTACTATTCGAGGATTAGCCAACCAGAAGTGAAGGTGGCAATACAGAAGATGGGAAGAAACAAAGCAGTAGGGCCGGACCAAATCCCCATTGAAGCCTGGAGGTGTCTGGGTGATGAGGGGGTAGGATGGTTGACGTGCCTCTTCAACAAGATCTTCTCCGGAGATAAGATGCCAGAAGAATGGAGACTCAGTGAAGTCATTCCCATCTACAAGAACAAGGGGGATGTGAAAGTGTGTAGCAACTATAGAGGTATTAAGCTACTTAGCCACACCATGAAGCTGTGGGAAAGACTTATTGAGAGAAGATTGAGAAGGGAGACGAGGGTGTCTGAGAACCATTTTGGTTTTATGCCAGGGAGGTCATCGATTGAGGCTATCCACCTTCTTAGAAGTCTCATGGAGAAGTATAGAGAAAGACAGAAGGATCTGCATATGGCATTCCTTGACCTCGAAAAGGCATACGATAGTGTACCTCGAGAGTTAATTTGGAGAACTCTAATCGATAAAGGAACCCCAAGGAGGTACATCAGGATCATTAGAGATATGTATGAGGGGGCTAAGACCAGGGTACGGTCCACAGTGGGGATTTCAGAGTTTTTCTCTGTGAAAGTGGGACTCCACCAAGGATCTGCCATTAGCCCGTACCTCTTCACACTGATTCTGGATGAGCTATCCCGAGAGATCCAAGAGAGCATACCGTGGAGCATGATTTTCGCTGACGACATTGTATTGGTGGCAGAATCGGCGGAAAGGTTAAGCAATAACCTTGAGCTCTGGGGGGAGGTCCTAGAGGACAATGGTCTTCGAGTGAGCAGAGAGAAGACTGAATACATGAGATGTGAGTTTGGGAGGATCGAATCAGGACACCACGAAGATATGGATATTCGTATCGGTGACCGGATCCTTACACCCAAGGAGTCCTTTAGATATTTGGGTTCGATGATCCACAAATCAGGGAGGATTGATGAGGATGTCACTCACCGGATTAGAGCTGGGTGGGCGAGATGGAGGGCGGCATCGGGTGTCTTATGTGACAGAAACGTCCCTTTAAAGCTTAAGGGCAAATTTTATAAGGTGGCGATTAGACCGGCTATGCTGTACGGGGCTGAGTGTTGGCCTATCGCCAAAGCCCAAGCAAACAGGGTAGAGGTGGCGGAGCTGAGGATGCTAAGGTGGACTTGCGGTAAGACCTTGATGGACATGATCCCGAACGGAGTTTTCAGAGCTAAGCTTGAGGTTGAGTCTATTATTTCTAAAATGAGAGAAGGAAGGCTCAGGTGGTTCGGGCATGTGAAGAGGAGGCCGCAATCAGCTCCCGTGAGAAGAGTCGAAGCCCTAGTGGTGAACGGGGTGAGAAGGAGGGGTAGACCCAAACTCAGATGGGAGGATAGACTTAAGCTCGACATGAAGGAGCTGCTCTTGTCCGAGGACATGACCTCAGATAGGAAGGCGTGGAGGGATAGAATTAGGATCTGTGGGTAGCTTAGACTAGGTGTGTTTGGGTTGCTTTGCCTTAGCCTTAGGCCCCGTGCGTTGCGCTGCTTTGCTTTGTTTGGTTGCTTGGCCGTTGCTTTAGGCCCCGTGCGTTGCGCTGCTTTGCTTTGTTTGGTTGCTTGGCCGTAGCTTTAGGCCCCGTGCGTTGCGCTGCTTTGCTTTTTCTTGTTCTGTGTTCTTTGTTTTTTTTGCTTTTTGTACTTTGTCTTGCCTCTTTAGGCTGGCCTGCTTTTCTTGTTTCCTGGTCTTTTCTTTTGTGCTTTCTGTTTTGGTTTGCGTTTTGTTTTAGAGCTTTCGCGGGTTTTGCCTGCTCTCGTGCATGCTTGTTGACTGCTTTGTTCTCTCGTTTGCGGTTCTGCCTTTGCTGTCTCACGCGCACACATGCACTTGCCGGAGGTCTCTTTGGAAGCAGCCTCTCTATACCCGGGGTTTTCCTTGGGGTAGGGGTAGGGTCTGTCTACATTCTACCTCCCCCATACCCTGCCTTGGCGGGATTGGGTTTGTTGTTGTTGTGTACTTGATTTAAAGTCAAACACATTAGATATGTCTGTCTGTCATATGTATGTTGTTTTGGGCTTTTGGCTGACTTATTTGATTTTGGACTTATATAAGAATTTTTTTTTTTTTTTTTTTTTTTTTTTTTTTTTTTTTTTTTTTTTTAATTATGAATCTTTTTGGTTTTTATCTTTTATTACGGAGTATATAATAAAACAAAACCCTTAGTGGGAACTTTTTCATTTCAAAAAAATCAAATCATACCTTATTTGGTAATTCTTTTTTAAATTGATTTTTTTCCCTTAATTTTGAAAAATAATTAACTCTATTTCTTTCCTAATTTAGCTAAAAAAGTTTTAAAAATCGTTTTTATATCATATATGTACAAAAAACATGTAAATACACATGGGCCTGGGTGATATTTTTAATAATTTTAGGCCAAAACTGTAATTTTGAAAAAAAAAAGGCGGAAGTATGAAAGGCCAAAAATCCCATTGAAAGGTTTCTCATATTATTTTCTGCAATTCCAAAGGCGGAAGTATCATAACCAGTAAAAAAAGCCCTCATCTTATTTTCTGCAATTACAAATCTGACACGCATCCATGTGATTAATCAAACCAAAAGAAGGTCTCAAAGATCCATGATCTATTAAGGTTTATAAGATATGATGCTAATCGTTAAATGAAACTATATGGTGATACAGTGCGATCCACCAAACAATTTGGAGAGCAGCTTCTGGTAGATGTAGGCACGCACCAAAACAAGAAGAGGAAGAGTTTAAGGTTAATTGTTATAATAAGTTTATGGTTTATTGATTTAAATTTGATTGAGATTTTGTGTTATTAAAAGTTTAATTTAATTAAGATTAATTGTTCTGTTTTTTTTTTTTCCTTAAATCTTTGTTTTCCTTTTGACTGATTTTACTACCATATGATAAAGAATCTAAATTAATGAACACCATATGAACCAGCTTCTTTGCATTGTTACATTGCATATGATATGTTATTCCAAATTTAAGGTTCCTTGCAGTGTTACAAATTTCAGGTTCTTTGTTACAAAGAATGTTGTTTTGTTTTAATTTATTGGTGTTCATAAATTTTTTAATAAGTTACAGTTGTTTAAGTAAGTTTTTACATATTGTAGGACTTAACTGTTATTTTTTTTTTTAAAAAAAAAACCTCCAACCCTTTTTATATTGTATTACAATTACAATTAGAATGATAATAGGACCTAAACTAAAGCCGGCTTAAACCATTATATAAACTCAATTGATAGCCCCGGATTTTTATTCCCACGAATTCATCATCAGAGATATCTGCATCTCATTCAAAAAGTAGAAGTAGATAATTGGTTGTTTTGCTTATGTTGTGAATATGTGATAGTTTAATAAGTTGTTGTTGTCTTAGTGTTTGGCAAATTATGAAAATAGCGTATTAGTTGTTGAATGATCATGAGGATGTTTAGGATTGCTTATTGTTATTGCGTAAGCAGTTAAAGAATTAGTGTTAGGATTTGTCGTAAAAAAATGCAATTAGACACCAGAGAGTAATAATTGGTTCCAAGATAATGATTGGTTTGAAGTTTCAACTAAATGTGTTTTAATCAAGGGGTTTAGGGTTCATCTCAAATCTATGTCGGTATGGTTTTGAAGCTTCATCTCTTTTTGTTCGTGTGAGCACTTACCACCAGTTGTAGTGTTTCCTATGTGACCCAGTATGCGACAATAAGCAAAGCCAAAATCTAAATCATGATCACATTGTATGCCCATTTAAGAAGCAAAAATAAACACACTTGAACATCATTGGAAGTTTAGATCTCAACTATGCAGCAGCAACATGTGTCACAATGCTTAATATTCTTGACATGAAATGGGTAAAATTAGGTTATGTTTTATATGCATCCATTTTAACCCGTTACCCACATACCCACCATTTCAGTTACATGAAAATGTGTTAACAGATTGGGCTACAATTTTATCTATAATACGTTAACTGATACATGGCAAACGGGCTTAAACATGTAAGAAGCCTAGATAGAATAAGGTTAAAGAGGTGTAGGTGGTCGCTAAGGTTCATATTTTTAAACATGAGGTTCAAGTAGACTTCTTATCTAATAACCATGATTCTTATATGTTCATCTTTAATAGCTGGTCGCCTAAAGTTCTGGAATTTTAATGGTAGGTTCATGGTCCAGGGCAGAAACTGACACCAATGTCTCATACTGGACATACGCTTGGTACACCAGAAGCTAAAGTTAGCTCGAGAAGAAGTGACGTTAGTGTCGGTGGAGTGTAAGGAGTTTATTAAGAAGAGAAGGAAAGTTGTTGGGGCGTTGTGAGTGAGAAGTATAAGAAAATGGAGAAGGAGTTGCAGCAAGCGGTTCAGACTCTGGATTTTGAGAGGGCGGAACGGGTTAGTGATGGACTTGTGTCGGCTGAGAGGGATAGGGAGAAGCTTTTGTGTAACCACTGTAAGAATTTCACTATATACTATTATAATACTTATCCTTTTTCTACGTATATTTTTTTTAATTTATTATCTGATTATAACTATTATCTAATGTGACGTAGATCACATCCTCGATAAACGTGCTCGCACGCAACCCAACCTTAACTAATTTAATGTTTATCTATATAAACATCTTTGACCTAAAACTTTATGATGTTTCATTTACCACTTTACATTAATTCGTTAACGTACATTTAAAACTAAACGTTTCTCATCCCATAAGAGTTTTTATGAAACCCTAAGCTACCATAACAACATGTGAGAATAACGAAACCCTAGAAATACTAAAATATAACTTATCTGAGTAATGTACAAGTTACTAAAGCATAAAAATCAATTATTAATAAGAACACTATATAAACCTTAAAAATAATTATTTTAAAAAGCATATTGTGTAATAATTTCATGTATTAATTTTTAAAATAAATTTATTAGAATGATTAATTAATTATACAATCCTCTAAACCTATTGTACAACCCTCTAATGCACAAAACCTTAAAAACACATTTAAATACTTTAAAACCTGAATAAAATTTACATAAAAATTATACTCTCTCCGTCCCTAAATAAGTGTCTACTATTGACTTTTAAAGTCTCCTCTTTTTAATTTTGACCTTAAATTATTTTATTTGTGTTATGTAATACTTGATGCAAAATACATAAATGGATTGAGTTTTAAATGTATTTTCATTGGTATAATTTTCATTAATTATTAAATAATACAAATGAAATAATTTAAGGTCAAAGTTGAAAAGAAAATACTTTAAAAGTCAATTCTGGACATTTATTTAGGGACGGAGGGAGTATAACTTAAGAAAATATTAAAAATGTATTTTTCTTATTTTCTAAAACTTAGTACAACATTTCTAAGCCTAGAGTACAACTCTCCAAAGCACCAAATTATTTTCTTTTGATTTTCTATAGCTCGATATACATATATATATTTAGAAAACCTATAAAATCATTTCTAATTAATACACAAACCCTAAAAGCCCTAACTAAAACCCTAACCCTAGAGTACCACATGCCAAAGCTTAGTGTACAATCCCATAAATCCCAATTCGAGCCACCCATTTCCATTTCCTTTTGCCTAGTTCGATTTCAACCAAAAGCAAACCAAATCCTTCTATTTTCTTAAACCCTAAGTACACACATGTGCTAAACCCTAAACCTCCACATCTCTCCTCTTCTAGAACTAACACACTTGTGTGGAGGGGGGATTTCCACATCTCCTCTTTTCCCCTCCAACCACATGGCGCCACCAATAAGGAAACACATCACCCATGTCTTCCATACAACTCCCAAGAGAAACCCTAGAAGCATATAGAAACCCTAGTTCACTCCTTCTATAAATAGCCAAGCCCTACTCTTCCATACCTCCCACACACCACTCGATACCATCACCTCAGCCTACACACACCATCCCTACTGATCCTACAGCCTTGATATAAGTCTTAGAGCACTCTAGGAAGCCAAGAAAGAAGGAAGAACTCTTGTGCATCATTTCCAAATTCACTTCGCCACAAAACTTGCCCTAATCGAACCATATAGCTAGGTAAGTTCTAAACTCATTTCATTATCTTTCATATGCTCTAAATACTCTTAAGATAATAATTAAGTGACCTCTAATAATAGTCTAACATGAAAACTAAAAATCTCATTTTCTTTTCTTTCTTTTGTTTTTGTTCGAACAAAACAAACACACCCTTATATTTTTATTTTTGATACAAACCCAATAGATGTTAAAACATGATAAAAATAAGCTTAAATATACTTAATATACTTATGTTATACATTAGAAACTAACTAGAAACCCTAAAGATCAAAAACCTAATTTTCTTTTTCTTTTTCCTTTATATCGAATCACACAAACACCCTCTTAATTTATTTTTATAAACCAAGAATATCTAAAACAAGTTAGAAAGCATCTAGATATGTTGTAGATACAAAAAATAAGCTAAGATTTCTAGTTCATAAGATTGAAGACCAAAAACCAAAATATTTCTTTCCTTTTTGTTCCTGTCGAGACCAACAACAGACCTCAGTTTTGGAACCTTAAATTCGACTATCAAATGGACACTAAAAATTCTAAAATTTTGTCAGAATCAAGATCACATAACTATCAAATTATAGGAAAAAGAACGGAGTAAAATGATTAAGTTTTCATCAAGATATCACATTTTCTTTCTGCTTGTTTTTCTGCCCAAAATTTCGAACAAACGCACCCTAATAAAAATTATTTCGAGCTCGTGAGCTCGAATCACGAGTAGAAGTTATTTGTTACCAAATCAACAGCTAATGAGCAAATACCAAATTGCCATTCACCAAATCTAACCAAATTTTCCACCGACCCATTCACTAAGAATCACCCAATCAAAACTTAGCATATTTAAATACTAATTCAAACCATCGGCAATATCTATGAACGATCGAATCAAAAAGCGAATCGACAAATACGAAACCCAAACCCACGTACAAACTCGATTCTTCAAACCCAATTCAGATTATCCTAAATCCCAATCAACTAATCGATCCAAAAAAACAGAGATTATACAATCTCTACATAAACCGATCAATTCAACATACAAATTCTAACTATCCCTAATCCCAATCAACAAACACCTTCAACTTTTCAAATGAGCACAAGCAAAAATCGATTGAACAATAACAAAACAAACACACCTGATGTACCCAAGATTAATCGACAACAACCACCAAACATGAAACAAAAATCAGACCTGGTGTCTCTTCAAATTGAACGAATCAACAAAACACCAAGCAGAAACGAATCCAAATGATATCAAGATATTGAATCTTGAAATCAACCAAAACAGCTGATGTCGATTAGAAACACAAAACAGTTGCAGCTTGCTTCAATCGATCGAGTGGCTCTGATACCAATTTGTTGGGATTTAGGAGGGATATTCATGGGGCAAAAGGGAAGAAGGACCAGCAGCAGTAGCATAAGCAAAGTACAGCAACAATTCAAGATCGAAGGTTTGGTGAAAAACAGATCTTTCTATTATCAAATTATGAAGTACAAGTCTAATACCAAGTCAAAGTCTATATCTGCTTATGATATATAGAAAACATAACCGACATACAAACTTAAGTAAAAATATCTTACTACTTAAGATACTACCAAAAAGACCAAAATACCCTTAAGATAGGAGTTGAAGTCAAAATATCTAACACATACAAAATGCAAAAACCCTTTTTAAATTTAATAAAATAGCAAATTAACCAATTACTTTCACATTGGTAGATTGCTAGACTTGTTTAATAGGGCATGTTATCCTAACACCCCCTATAAGGTGTGTTGCAATCATTGGATGCATCAAACTGTTGTACTGTTTACTTCGCGGGCTTGTACGGTTGACCATAGGGGGTGTTAGGATAACACAACCCTTGTTTAATAAGTGATGGCTTTTGTTCGACCAGTTTGATGTTTTGTTAAACTTGATGTACTTTTAATTTGATTGACTTGGTTTTGTCCTATTATCAAAATATATAAAAATAAAAAGTTTTAGTTATTAGTCGGTAAGTTTAGACAACATTTGCAGAATGTGTGGGTTGTCATTCGCTGTCGGTCGAGCAAAAGTATAATAAGGCTGGTCACAGTCGATGACCAAAGTGACCTGGGTCACCGGCTGCCACGTCAGCTTTCTCTCTTTGGCGACCAGACATGACCAAAGTGCCACAGTCGATGACCGACTTTTTTTTTTGCCTTTTTTTTTGATTAAAAAAAATAAAATAAAAATAAAAATTACATATATTATTCAATTAAACATTAAAAACATTTAGTAAATTATTCAAATAACAATAAAAACATTACAAAAACTCTCCATCGTCGTCCTCATCGTCACCATCACTACCGTCTTCGTCTTCATTCCCTTGATTGACTTGATTTATGCGATTTCTCCAAATGTGTTTGATCATATCAGATTTTAAGTTTAGATGAGTTGATGAGTCCATAAGCTCTTGGGTAACTACTAACGATTCTTCATGCATTCTTAAGGGATCGTGATCACGATGGCCCTCATCTTCGAACCATGTAGGAAATATCGCCCGCTGCTTGTGTCGAATGATCATATTATGTAATATGATACATGTATACACAATATCTCGGAGATCCTTTTTATACAACCCTCGAGCCGGAACTTTAAGCATTTTCCACTTCTTCTTCAACACACCAAAAGCCTGTTCCACATCTTTCCTTGCTGCTTCGTGCTTCCTCTTGTACAATATTCTTTTTTCATCACCCGTGGGAGGATTTGAAATGGACTTAATAAGAACGGACCATTGTGGATATATCCCGTCAGTAAGATAATATCCCCTTTTATATTGTACATCGTTAGCCTCGAATTCAAGGTCTGGTGCTCTCCCAGATTTGATATCATTGAAAACAGGGGAACGACGTAAAACGTTTACGTCGTTATTCATCCCGGAGACACCAAAGAACGCATGCCAAATCCATAAATCTTGGGAGGCGACCGCTTCCAATAAAATGAATGGATGTGGCCCGTGATCACCCCTAGCATATTGACCTCTCAAACCATTTGGGCAATTCTCCCACTCCCAACTTGTACAATCAATGCTTCCCATCATCCCAGGAAACCCATGCTTATGCTCGTGATGAGCATATAATCTTTCAAGGTCAGTATACGTGGGCTTTCGCAAATACTCAACACCATATAACTCCATGATAACATTGCAAAACTTACAGAGACAATCACGGGATGTTGTTGCAGCCACTGCTAGATTCTCGTCAAGAGAATCAGGAACGGCCGCGTATCCCAATTGACGAATTGCCGCAGTACACTTGACCAATGGGCTAATACTAGGTATGCCCCTAGCATCAAGAGTTTATTGAAAATAAGGAGAATAATCGGTTACCTCTCGAACAATTTGTGTGAAAAGTTCTCGGCTCATTCGCAATCGCCGAGAGAATGTTCTTTCGTCGAACAGCGGGTTTTCGGAGAAGTATGCCGCCACTAAACGATCATGAGCACCCTCATGATCCCTACGTATGTACCTTCGTGGAACTTTTGGCTGTGATGCTTGGTAAGCGTTCCAAGCAAACTTCCCGAACTCCATAAACTCACTCAGAACTTCATCATCGTCGGAAGACGAAGAACCGAATAATAACTCGTAAGATATAATTAAAAAAATGTGTTTGAAGATATTGATAGAAATGTTGTTTGTATATGGATGAGAAGTTGTTTGAATTATGTGTTTAGAAGTGTTTTTGAGGTTGGTATTTATAAGGTTGAAAAAGTTTGTTTTTTTTTTTTTTTTAATGCAACGTATATATGGTTTAAAAGTCGGTCGAATTTTAGACCGACTTTGGTTTTGATTTCCAGTCGACCGATATTCGACCTTTGCTCCACACTCGATTTGACCCATGTGAATATCGGTCACTTCATGTGACCGATCGATATTTTACGAGCGACTGTGACAAACCTAAGGTGATCCCTTTTTTAGTTTTTTCAGGGTGGGTCAAGCAAAATGTGCCATTTTGAACCACAATTATGCTAGCAATGAAAAAAAAACAAGAAATGATTAATATCACTGCAAACATGTTTAATTATATGTCTAAAATTGGCTATAACAGAAACTCACTTTATTCACAAACGAATAAGTTATAGCCATGTAATTTTAAGGATACATTAAACATACTATTTTTTTTTTTTTTATTATTATTATTATTATTTTTTTAGAATGGCATCACATTTGAAATCCGACCCCCCGAGTTAAACCATCCAAACGGGCAGGCCCCGAAACCCGAACCACAAGGATACATTAAACATACTTTTAGTCATCACAAGTATTCATAAAAATAACTCATACGCAAGCACTCAAAATGGGCAATTGAAAAATATATAACCTAAGTAGAATAAGGAATAGAAAAGAAATAAAATTATAGTTTTACAAATTCATGGATATCGTTTTGGCATCGTAAGAAGTCGTGCACTTGGGGGTCCATATGCCCATTATTGGTTTAATTTTTGCATATTGAAAGAACGAGCATGGAAGCCCGCGCATTGCAGCGGGTTGTTCAGATAGTTGTTTTTTGTTGTATGATGTGTGTTTTACATTTTGTAGGTTCATAATTATTTCGTGATGTATTTAGTAGATTTATTTATTATTATTATTATTATTTTTTGTTATTTCAGAGTCATGAAAAATTGACCAATTAAATCATTCAATTCCTTCGAAGGATATTTCTAATGGAATTAGCACAGTTTCTCTATTCATCAAAATCTTTAAGCAAATGGTGCACCAACAAGCACAACATAAAAAGCACGAAACGTAGCGTATTTGTCAAAAATATTGATTTTTGAAAATATTGCAAATTTATACTCGTTTTTATTGTAAAAATGATTTTTCGTGAACAATGGCGCAAGTTTCGTTAATTTTCGAGTCCGTTTGGTACGTCGAATGGGTCCCACAGTGTTTATTGTAAAAGTTTAGCCATGTTGGCAATATTAGTCCCTCCGCCCCACTTTTTCATTTCACACCCTCACAATTCAATTTTCATTTTTAACCCTCCCTCAAAACTATAAAAACTCTAATAATAATAATATATTTCATTTTAACTATTTCACTCTCTCTCTTCTCTCTCTCTCTACCCACCGCCGGCCACCTCACTTCCGGCCACCGCCGTCATTTCCGGCGACCACCATGCCGGAATATTTTCCGGCGACCTTTTTCCTTTGCCGAATCGATAGATCGGCTTATCTATTACCTTTCTAGAGATTTTGAGCCCTTGGCTCCCACCACAACCACCGTCACGCGCCACCACCGCCTCTGCCTTCACCACCGAGCCACCACCACCTACTCTAGCCACCTCCTCTTTCGGTAAAAACCCCTCACGCGCCATTTATCTTTATTTTTCTTAATTTATGTCGAAACCCTAATTTCTATTTTCTTTAAAACCGATTCTACTAATTCTCTTTTAATAAAACGTTTTAAAAACCTTAAAACCATGTGGATGTACGACTTTAGCCGTGACTCGGTCTCGACTCGGACTCACCGAGTCAACTCGTGTTGGCTCGGGGTGAGTTGTTTATTTATTCATTTAATCTCTTTTATTTTCTTTATCATTTTTGTGATGTTTGTTGACTGTTTTAGTTTGGGTCTCGGGTTTGTTTGCTTCATTTTCTTTTATTTTGTTGTTAATATTTGAGGTTAAAGTTGGGTTTGGATTTGAGGTCCGTATGGGCTAGTTTGGTCTCGGCAGTCGAAGGAGAGCCAAGCCGTGACTCACGGCGAGGCATGGTGCGTAGATAAGTTTAGGATTTCGTTGTGTTCGGTTGTGTTTGGATTTGGATATGGATTTGTTTGCGGATGGATTTAGGATTAGTTGATATTGTGTTGTTTGCGTTTGGACTTGGGATTGATATCAGGTCCATTTGGGTTTGTGGGCTGGGCTGCAAAACTGTGTACTCTGCACTGTAGCAAGCACTGTACAAAAACATTGTAGCAACATTCTGACGTTTTAATATATTAGATAATAAGTAGGAAAACTATGTTTATATAAGGATGAGTAGCAGCTACTGCTGCTGTTACAACAAACGGACATGTTTGTTAATTGTTATTATTGCATCTGCTACTACCACTAGTCAGGGCTGTGAGCAAGGGGAAAAGGGTGTTTGGGTGCTTCTAACATTTGATGTCAAGTCTTCTTTGTAATGACACTAAAAGGCTTACAGCTAACACAAACATTATTATATGTTGATGGCTTCTATACATCCTGTTGGTTTTAAATATCTTGACATTCAAATAAATAAATAAACATCAAAGCACGTAATAGTGGAAGCAAGGATCATATTAACATGTATAAAGTAATACTGAAACATAAAGGAAACGTACCTTGATCTTAGCTAAACAAAGATCAAATCTTCTCTTTTTCTTCACTTGAACAATCAAACGGATTAACGTGGAACCCCTTACTTTTTTGTTCCACAATCCAAGATTAATATCTAAAGTAAGATATTAACGAGCTCTCGGACACACGTACTATTACTCGACTAACGAATGATGCTAGTGATTGAACACGGTTAACCAAACTAACTTTGTTAACAAGAAAAGCAAAATCGATCCAACCTTAGGGTTTGGATCCGATCGGTATTGCTAGGGAAGAAGGGAGAGAATTTTAGGGTTTTGATAGCAATGCACTAGTCAAAACCCTAAGCCTAATGCCTTGGTATTTATAGGCTAAACCTATCTTGGAGCACAAGACAATACATGGGTCGACAATGGGTTGCCAACCAATAAACCCAACCGGCCATACCCACAATATGGGTTTCTAGATCCTTCCAAATCTCCTTTTTCACTAATAGTCCTTTAACTATTAACTTAACGACCGTTAGTCAATTCGGTTAATTACTTAACGTCCGTTATCTTTCATTTCGTGTCCAAATAATTAAAATACATAACTATTATATATATTAATTATTTACGTTAGTCATTCATACGTAAAGTGTGCAATCCCTCGTTCCTGAGTTTGAATCTAGTCATACACGATAATATTTTTCCATTAAAACTCTAACAGCTCCCACTTGGAAATCTATTAAAAGTGTAATGACATTGGTTAGCGTCTAGCAACACGCCAATGCCCCCAGAACAACTCGGGTGGTGGTTCTCCTGGAAAAAACCATTCGATGATAAATCATCACAGGCATCCTTTTGTTTCTAATACCACATTAATAAAGATATGGATCTAAGTCATTCTTTATTAATAATTCTGTTTCTCGTTGTTTATGATTAAATAAGATTACCAAATCTTCTGAACTATTCGGGGAGATCTTGGGTGTGGCCACACATACATCTTACCAATCCTACGAGGGGCCCATCAGTATTAAACTCCAAACAGTTTGAAGGAACAAATTCTATCTTGACTACGAGCATAACACATGCACTTCGCAACGCTTCCCAAAACAATCCGTATAGCTACCAGTTACGTATAGCGTTAAATTGAATCAAAGAAATGCACTACATGCATGACAGTTATCTGGCATCTCAAGTCTGAGGATAACTATATACTCATGATTTACTTAATGACAAGATCCATAAAGTAAACTCATGTGGCGGGATTAAGTCCTATATTCAAACAATTTGAATATCATGTGAAATTGGTATGACAACGCATCAACTCAACATACTTTCAAGTATATTATATCAATACTCAGATTTACCTTAATTTAATGTTATTCTCATATCATTAACCGGCAACGGACAATTTAGAATATATAAATATATTCAAGGATATAAACATGCAAATATAGGATATATTATTAAGAAAATGATGAACAAACATAACCATTATTTTTATTCCATTTAAAATTAATAACTGTTTTACAACATCCCTTATCCAAACACTAATCACAGATATGCATGAAACTATCAGCTAAACGAAGTCCTATGCCTTCAGAAAGTTCTTTAAGCTTTCCTCCAGGTAGAGCCTTCGTTAATGGATCTGCTAAGCTGTTATCTGTGTGAACTTTGAGTAATTCGATCTCGCCAATATCCACTTGTTCCCTAACATAGTGATATCGAATCGGGAAATGTCTGGTGCCCTTCATGATTCCAGGTTCATTGGCAAATGTAATTGCGGCTGAATTGTCATAATACATTTTTATAGGTCTTTCGATTGAGGGCATAACTCCAAGCCCTGAAACGAACTTCCTAATCCAGACTGCTTCCATTGCAGCTTCTGAGGCAGCAATATACTCGCTTTCTGTAGCAGACATCGCAATAGTGCTCTGCTTCTTGCTCTTCCAATCCACCGCTCCTCCATTGATGACAAAGACGTAACCCGTCTGAGACTTCGTATCATCTTTATCACACTTCCAGGATGCGTCGCAGTAACCTGTAACACACAGCTCTGCTTCTGGATTTCCCCCATACACTAAAAACATATCCTTCGTAGATCTCAAATACTTGAGAATATGTTTCACAACTATCCAGTGGAGTTCACCTGGATTCTGATGATATCGACTGGTAATGTTCTGAGCAAATGCCACATCGGGCCTTGTACATCTCACCGCATACATTATAGATCCCACAGTCGAAGCATAAGGGACTCTTCTCATGCGTGCCACCTCTTCAGGTGTTGAAGCACAAGCTTTGCTACTCAAGCCATGTTCTACTTGCATTGGCAAAAATCCCTTCTTGGAATTTTTCATACTGAATCTCTTCAGTATCTTGTCAATGTAAGCACTTTGACTTAAACCAATTAATCGCCTTGATCTATCTCTATAGATCTTGATTCCAAGAATGTATGCTGCTTCTCCCAGATCTTTCATGGAAAAACATTTTCCAAGATAGGCTTTCACCTTATTCAAACTTGGAATGTCTTTACCCATGATCAATATGTCATCGACATATAGAACTAGGAAAATAACACCACTCCCACTAGCTTTGTGATATACACATGGCTCATCATGATTCTGAGTAAATCCAAACCTTTTGATTTCCTCGTCAAATCTTTTATTCCATTGACGTGATGCTTGCTTCAATCCATAAATGGATCTTTGAAGTTTACATACACGGTTTGGAAACTTTGGATTCACAAACCCCTCAGGCTGCGCCATATAGATGTCTTCATCTAGACGACCGTTTAAGAAGGCAGTTTTGACATCCATTTGCTAAATCTCATAATCATAGTATGCAGCTATGGCTATGAGAATCCTAATAGCCCTAATGTCAACTACAGGAGAAAAGGTCTCCTCGTAGTCAACGCCATAAGTTTGGGTAAAGCCTTTAGCTACCAAACAGGCCTTATAGGTGTGTACATTTCCATCCATGTCAGTCTTCTTCTTGAAGAGCCACTTACTCCCAACTACCTTGGCATTGGGAAGAAGGTCTACTTCAATCCAGACTTGATTGTCCCTCATGGATTGCATTTCCCCATTCATAGCAATCTGCCATTTTTCCCTTTCAGGATCATTCATGGCAGCTCTATAATTAGCAGGCTCTCCAAGGTCCCCTAATATAGTTTCCTCAACCTCCATGTTAAGACATAGACGGTTAGGTGCTTTCACAGTCCTTACGGATCTGCGAATGGGAATCACTTCAACTTCAGGTGGAGGACCCAGACTATCCGGTTCCACAGGAAGTTCGCTAGTGTTTTCAGAAGGTAATGTATCCTCTTGATCATCTTCCAGATCATAGAGCCTCCCACTGAATTCTTGAGATATCAGATCCTTTTCAAGAAATTCTGCATACCTAGCAACAATTACCTTTTGTTCAGGTGGGAAGTAAAAGTAGTAACCCATTGTTTCCTTTGGGTATCCTATAAAGATACATTTCACAGATCTTTGTTGGAGTTTATCAGCTGAGTCACGTTTAACAAACGCCTCGCAACCCCAGACCTTAAGATAAGACAAGTTAGGCGTTTTCTTAAACCATAACTCATAAGGTGTCTTATCTACCTTCTTAGTTGGAACCATGTTTAATATGCGAATCGCAGATTCCAATGCATAATCCCAGAAAGATAATGGCAGAGTAGTAAGATTAAACATAGATTGCACCATATCCAATAATGTACGATTCCTTCTCTCAGATACTCCATTTTGTTGTGGAGTATATGGAGATGTGAGATGCTGAACAATTCCATTCTCACTTAGATAATCTTTAAATTCTTGACTAAGGTATTCACCACCTCTATCGGATCGAAGAGCTTTAATCTTCTTTCCGAGTTGCAATTCTACTTCAGCTTTAAAAACCTTGAATGTGTCAAATACCTCATGTTTATGTTTAAGGAAATAAACATAACCATAACGGCTGAAATCATCCGTGAAGGTTAAGAAGTAGGTAGCACCTCTCTTTGACGTATGTCTAAGTGGTCCGCATACATCCGTATGTATTAAACCAAGTTGATCATCAGCCTTTTAAATACGGTTATTAAAAGGTTTCTTGGTCATCTTCCCAGATATACAAGATTCGCACTTATCAAATGATTCATCATTGATATCTTGCAAAAGCCCATCACGTTGCAGCTTTTTGTTAAACCAAGATCAAGCCCATCTAGGATCAGTAATATTGATATGCACAGCGGAATAATTAAGAACACGATCAACATTACTAACAAGGTTTTCTTTATTAAACATAAATAAAAACCTACTACTACTAATGAACGCGTAAACACGTTTCATTCGACTCTCATTGAAGAGTTCGACTGTTTCTCTTGATTAAGTTGCTGTAACCTAGACGCCTACCCTCTTTATATATTAGAGGGAGGTTACAAAAACCCTAGCTTACTAATAAAGCTAATTATTACATATTAGGTCCTCATTGTTTATTCTTTCTTCATTCTTGCTTGTAGGTTTTGTAATCTTCAAATCTGTAATTCCCAACAATCTTCCCCTATTTGATATTACAAAACAATCTGCATGAAGAAACAATGCTAAAACATGTCATCACAAATAATAAGCTGCACATCATAAATCTTCTTCCCCTTTTTGTAATCATCCAATAGGGGTCTTGTGCATCTCGTAAACGCTTCCCCTCAAGTGATGCATGTAGATGGTTAAGTATTTTTGAACAATAAGCTTCGCCTTAAAAATATATTAACCATCTCTTGAATCATGAACTCAGTAGCATAGATCATTTCTTCCTTCAGTTCGAAAAAGACATCATGTAATAAAATGTCTTTGGATAATTCTTATAGTCAATATATGCATGACGATCACATGCAATGGCCGATAGTCTCAGTGAGCTCAGACGGATCAACCAGAAAACACTCAATGCTTATGATTATTCCTTTTAATAATCATATCATGAACTGTATGGTATCATATGCCCCCCAAAATATTTGTAAAGAGCGTGTAACTGTTCCAATCAAGAATTATATCATGAACTGAATCTCCAAAACGAACTATACATCAAATGGCTTCACAATATCCTTATCTGGTTTAGTGCAAACAAGACATGTTTATTACACCTCAGTTATGGATCACCGTATGGTCCCTACCTTCCTCACCATAACAGCCCATTGATCCCAGATCAAATCACATATAATAATGTGTGTGGTCCCGGACCAAAACACGACATCATTATGTTATGTACTAAACGACCTGTAAACACAAAACCAAAATAAAAGTAGCCAAGCCATAAGCATCACATCGTTCAAGATCCAAGGGCGTCTGTGGACCTACTATACCAAATATAACGAAAGCAGTATAAACTGAATCAACCAGCACTAGCAGCAGAAACCACCAGCAGGAACCATTATCAGCAGGAACAGCCAGGAGGAACCAACCAGCAGAAACCAAAGCAACCAGCAGAAATCGATCAGTACTATTTTTATATATATTTGTTTTTTACCAAGAGCAGCAGAATCCGAGCAACAGAAACAATTCAAGCGTAGCAGCAGTATCCATGTGAGAGCAACATACATGAGCCAAATTAAAATTCACCAATCACTATCAATTATGAATCAAACCAGATCTATATGCAACTCTAGATTTTCACTAGATATGCTTCTGATTCACTGAATCTGCTCAAAAACTCCTACTGACTTCTTCGAATCTGCTCCTGAAACATCGAATATGCTCCTTCTTCAAAACCAAACCTTGTAGATCCTAGATATCCAGAGCCCCCGCTCTGATACCAATTGTTAAACCAAGATTGTCACAACTCGTAATTTCAGGTCATTTTCCAAACCCCAACAAATTACTATTCATGAGTTACTATTCATCAATCACTATTCACCAATCACTATTCATCATTTCACTATTCATTATTTTTGAAGTCAGTTTGAGACTTTGAGAAGTCGTCAAAATTTTTACTATTCACATGACACTATTCATTCCCGGAAGGAAATCACTATTCATGGGCATCATTCATCATGTTGTAAACCAGGTTTACGGGTATTCAAATGCGCGTAACCAGTTAGGTTTAGCTGCGTATTCATGCATCATCAGTAAAGGCACATCATACGGACTAGAGTAGTCTGCATATCATCAGTAACATCATTTTCATATCAGTTCATGCATGGGTTTGTGTGATTTTCATTAACGTATGCTTAATTGTTTAATTAACGTTACCACTCAGTCATTTCTACTAACAGTAAACCCAATACTCCCGACAATGAGCCTAATATATTTTCAAGCTAATTATAATGATATAGAGATTATATTATTACTTTACCCGGTGTTTTTAAAACAATCGCTATATTTTTCGTTTGACGCTTATAACTCCGTCGGTTTACGAAATTTCAATCCGATTATCATTCTAACACCTGATTCTTGCAAGGAACATGATTTTACAATTTTTACAAATTCGTCGTACCTCATTTCACCTCGTCACGAGTTATTTCTAGTTAACTCGGTACCCGATAACACTCAATGTATACACTAATCATCCAATATCTAAACAAATGGGAGACAAGTATCTTATTAAACATCAAATCTCTTCTAATCTACCCATGTGTGCCGCCCCTACCCCCCCCCCCCCCCCCATTTAGCTAAATACTTCCAAATCTCATTAATGCATTTTCCTTGATTTAATTCCAAATCCCACTAACACAAACACATACAATACATAACCATTTAGCTAAGAAAGATCAAAAACCTCTTCCACCCCATCTACCCCATTCGGCCACAACCAAGAACACCATCTCACATCCATCACTTTTTCAAGAACAAGTCATAATCATACTCCATTTACCTTCCTAGTTATGGATTTGTGATCAAACCTCAAGTTTATTACTCATTTCTTACCAAAACTCATCAAATCATCAAGTAAGTTTCAAGAACATGTTTTGATCATTTTATACTTTCATTTGATATATATGTTCATGTATTTTCAAGTTATATTAGTCATCCATGCAAGTTACTTATGTTTTACATACCACTTTTGAACATAAACTCTCTAAATCACTAGATCTATAAGTTTCACTAATGATCTCATGAAATCCACCAAGGTTGGTGATGTTTAGGACCCCATGACACCCTAAGAAGGTGTATGGTAGGATTTTCGAACTTGTGGAGTTGATTTGAGTTAGTATGATCAAGTTTAGAACCAAGGAAGTGAGTTTTTAACAATCTAAAATAGGTTCTGTCAAAAACGAAACCGTGGCCGCAAGAATCACTAAAAACCGACTTATAACAAAGGAGATATGATTTTTCAAAGTTAGACGACGAAAACTAGTTTTCTGAAAATTTAGTTGCTGATCGCCGAGATTCAAAGGACAAAACGAGGCGTTAGACGTGATCTAGACGACCCGACCTACTGAGATTATGTTAGTTCATGTTTATACGAAGCCGTGGATGTAAAGAACGTAGAAAACGAGCTTGTAACGGCCGAGTTATTCACGTTTGAAGCCCGACGTACCATGTTTATTTTGACAGCCACTATTAGAAAGTGTTTTAAGTATTAAAACTAGTGTTTTGCGAAACATAACATTGTTAGCCGATTTTCTAATTGATCGAGGCGTGTACAATCAAAAGTTAAAATAAAAGACATTTATACATTGTTACAAGGTTTTCAAAACGTCGAGTTTGATCAACTAACACGTAACGTGCAATATTTCGCGACTAGTTTCACGAAGCCAATTTGGACATATTTTCACAAGTTAAGAAAAATATTAAATTGCTATGAAAACGCTACATTTTGCCGATATAACACCAAACGAGGATCGTGGAGTACCGTTTCAACATGTTTACGCGAAAAGTAGTTTATAACTTAACGAGACGTCAAAAGTGTATTTTTCGTCGATAAACGTTATTTTCAAAACTAACAAATGGTATCGTTAACATACATATTTGCATGTGTTGCATTGTATCATTGCTTACATTGGATCACATCATTCATAATAGGTCGCGGTTAGAGACCGAGCTTTATTTCATCATATCCATCATTGTCATTGTTGCTATATCATATCAGGTGAGTTTTCATAGCCCCGTTTTAAATTGTTTATTGATTTCAAAACTCTCGGGGGAGAATACATTGCACCATTTTTATATGCGGACCAAAGTATACAAACTCATTACATTGCTTAAGTTACATCATTGCCCAGATTAAAGTCCCCTTTATTATCATGAACCGTTAATTGTTAGCAAGCGAGAGTGAGTGAATAGATCTATTGAGGGTGACTCCTCCGTTCGGGTTGGTAGCGCCAACTTGTCAAACGAACGCATTTCATTTCTGTCATATTAGAGTGATTGGCAAACACTCAGTTGGGGCATTTCATTCAGTCTAGCTTCGGGGTCATGAGCTTAAGAGCTAATGTATCATTTTTATGTGGCATTATTTTGTCATACACTTTATACTTGTGGTATCCGTACAATATTTCATTTACATAAACCTATGATCTCACCAACATTTTTGTTGACCATTTTTAGCAATGTATTTTCAGGTAATTAAGGTATCGCATGTTGGCTTGCATATGGACATCATGGAGTCGCGGAGTCGACGCGTCTCACTTTATATTTTATGCACTTATCCATCGTTTGAATTGTATGAACTTGTTTTATGAAAACTTGTTTCACCTTTTGGGACCTAGCTTTATAACTCTGAATGTTTTAAATAATCAAATGATGTATTTTCTAAACGACACTTTAGGTCGTTCAATATAACTGCAACTTTGGTGCTATGACCAGTCGTGCCCCAAAATGACTTATTCCGCTGCAAGTCACTAAATTTGGGGGTGTGACAGATTGGTACCAGAGAAAAGGTTATAGCGAACTAGGTTGTCCATTATATCCTAGACTATATCTGCACCATCATAGCATCTCATCATTGTAGCATAAGTGCATATTCATTATATCACATGTAGTGATTGCGATTTCATACATATATCATTTCATCATAACCCACATTATGTAAATGTTTATTTACTTTTATTTCACATCTGTTGTTTCAGTGATGTCTTCAGATTCACACCCTATTGTTATATCGTCTGACTCTGAGTCAGCGGACGATACTTCCTCACTACCCTCCATCATACTAGAGTCGGTTACATCATCCCCGATACCCACTATCATTTTATCATCAGTGGAGCCTACTCCACAGTCTTCACCTGTGATGTCAGAGGCCGAGACAGAACCCTTTGAAGAGGGGGAAGTCGTGCCTACCCCACCACTGTCACCTGTGATCCGTCGTGGTCCTAGAGTTGTACCAGTTATCCAGCCATGAGAGTTTGTACCCTATGGTCAAGTTTACCGTACATATCCAGGTGGGCCGCGCATGAAGCGCACTGCTGCTAAGCGGGTTCATCGTCTCACTGTCAGGTCACCAGCTGCATTTGTATCCCTACCACCACCATCATCACTTACTTCATCTCATCCACTCCGTCGCCGCTTGACAGCGAGGATGAGTGTGGCATTCAGCACACCACCACCATTATCACCTTTACAATCCTTATCATCATTGTCTCCACCATTGCCATCCCTATCAGCACCACAGAGGCCATCAACACCAGTTCATACCAGAGATCCTACTCCTATGTCAGACCTACCGCTCAAGAAGCGGGCTCGTCTTGATATCTCATCACCAGATACTTCAGATGCCATAGAGACAGCACCACCCAGCAGATTCGAGGTTGGTGAGAGCTCGAGGGCTGCTGCTGACAGACTACTTACTGCTGCTACATTTGACTCGCGACTAGATCAGCTTCAGGGAGAGATTGAGAGGGCATTGTCTCATCTAGACGAGACTCCAGTGAGCCGTATTGAGGCTATTGAGGAGGAGGTCGAGGGATTGATCCAAGGCAGGGTTGCCATTGATGTGTCACACCAGGGTTTAGAGACTCCTCAGTTGGAGAGTACAGAGCATATCACACAGCTGAGGCAGGAGATGCCTGATTTGTTTGACAGAGCATAAATGTCCCAGGATGAGCATCATCGCCAGGCCGGTGAGTTATCTTCAGTTCAGGCTAGGTTGTCTGCATCAGAGACTAGGGAGACTGATCTTCAGCTTCGAGGTCAACACCTAGAGGAGATCGTGGTTGCGATGTCTAGGGATCTTCAGAGGATTTTCCGCATGCTAGATGGAGCACCCGAAGGAGGTGCCTCGTATTAGACTGTTATCATGTAGCTTGTACATTATTATCCTAGTCCCGGGGTGTGGGACATAGTTAGTACTTATTGTCTTTTGCTTTTAGTACAAACAAATATATCAAGTGTGACTCTACTATGCAGGATTTTCGTTGTGCTATTTTATGATATCGGTCTGCGTAACAGAAATTTTCATGTATTATATTCATGTGCGTTGTGATTATATCTATGATGTTTCGTTGTGGTTTCATTGTATTTATACATGTTGTGGTTGTATTCATACGTGTTGTGGATGTATATACATGTTGTGGTTGTATATATTGTGTATGATGATCGTTTTCTATTGTGGATTCTCATTGTTGTTATTTTTTGTGATAGTGAAGAATTATGCCACCCAAAAGAGCCACCACTGCTATGACACTTGCTGAAGTCAGAAAGCTTGTTGCCGACAGTATCGAGGCAGCATTGGTTACAGAAAGAGCTGCCGTAGCTGCAGCTGCTGCTGAAGCCGCTTCGCGGGCAGAAACCGCGGAAGCCGCAGGAACAAATACCAATGGTACAAATGGTCGTAAGTGTACGTACAAAGATTTCAAGAGTGGTGATCCGGAAAAATTCAAAGGCACTGAAGGAACCACTGCCATGATCCAATGGTTTGAAAAGACAGAATCAGTATTCCTTCTATGCAACTGTCCGGAGGACAACAAGGTTAAGTTTGCTACTAGTACACTCGTTGGGGAAGCTATGTCATGGTGGAATTCGTATGCAAAGCCCATGGGAATGGAGAATGCTCACAAGCTTACATGGGACGAATTCAAGAAGTTGCTGACAAAGAAGTTTTACCCACGAACAGAAGTGAAAAAGATGGAAACAGAGTTTTATGAGCTAGTGGCAGCAGGTAATGATATTGAGGCATATATCAGGAGATTTCAGGAATTGGCAGCGTTATGTCCGACAATGGTCCCGGACACTGAGAAGCTATTAGAGAATTTCATTGGAGGATTACCTCACAACATCCGAGGAGATGTGATTTCTTTTGACCTACAAACATTGGATGAGGCAATCAGAATGTCTCAGAAACTCATGGCTCAGATAGTGAAGAAAGAAACTGCTTCAAACAACAACACCAACAGCAACCGTAACTACAACAACCGTAACTCCAACAACAACTACCAAAACAACAACAACTATAATAGCAACCGAAACAATTCCAATAACAGCAACAACAAAAGAAATCAGGATAACAACCAGAATAGCAATGTTACTCAACCACCACCCAAGAGACAGGAAACTGCAAAGGCTTATGTTGCAGGTCAAGCTGAGAAAAGAGGTTACAATGGTACTTTACCCAAGTGCAACAAATGTCAAACCCATCATAATCCTGGAAATTGTCCGAATCCGTGTGGAAACTGTAAGAAAGTTGGTCATTCGACTATGGATTGCAAAGCTCCGATTGTGGTTGATAATCAGAAGCCCCCAGTAACATGTTTTGGATGTGGAGAATTTGGACACTTCAAGAATAAATGTCTAAAAGGAAAGAATCAGGGAAACAATAAACAAGGTGGAACAGCTAGAGGAAGAGCTTATGTCCTTGGAGGAGAAGATGTCAGGGAGGACTCGAATGTCGTTATGGGTACGTTCCTCATTAATAATCGTTATGCATCCATACTATTTGATTCAGGAGCCGATAGAAGTTTTGTTTCTACTGCATTTGCACCATTACTCAACATTGAACCAACCGCATTAGACACTCCATATCACATTGAACTAGCTAACGGTAGTTTAGTTGGCACCGACAAAATCATTCGTGGTTGCACTCTCAATTTTCTCAATCACCCATTCAATATAGACCTCATGCCAGTAGAACTTGGAAGTTTCGACATTGTTATCGGAATGGATTGGTTATCTCAACATCATGCCAGAATCATCTGTGATGAAAAAGTTGTTCATCTTCCTTATGATGGCGAAACATTGGTCGTTCGCGGAGAACGCAGTGGGACTAGACTCAGCATCATCTCGTGCATTAAAATAGAGAAATACATAAAGAAGGGTTGTTATGCATTCTTGGCTCATATCACAGAAAAGATGTCGGAGGAGAAGCGACTTGAGGATGTGCCAACAGTTAAAGATTTTCCAGAAGTCTTTCCAGAAGACTTACCAGGACTGCCACCTACTCGCCAAGTCGAATTTCAGATTGACTTAGTGCCGGGAGCCGCCCAGTTGCGCGAGCACCTTATCGACTTGCACCTTCAGAAATGCAAGAGTTGTCGAACCAATTGCAAGAACTCTTGGATAAAGGATTCATTAGGCCGAGTTCATCGCCTTGGGGAGCACCAGTTTTGTTTGTAAGGAAGAAAGATGGATATTTCAGAATGTGCATTGACTATCGAGAGATAAACAAATTAACGGTGAAGAATCGTTATCCACTTCCCAGGATCGACGATTTGTTTGATCAGTTGCAAGATTCCAGTTATTACTCCAAGATCGACTTGAGATCGGGTTACCATCACCTTAGGGTTCGGGAAGGAGATATCCCGAAGACAGCATTCAGAACACGCTATGGCCATTATGAATTTCAGGTAATGCCGTTCGGACTAACCAACGCACCAGCTGTATTCATGGATCTTATGAACAGGGTGTGCAAGCCATATCTAGATAAGTTTGTGATCGTATTCATTGACGATATCTTGATTTACTCAAGGAGTGAAGAAGAGCACCGAGAACACCTCAGAACAATCTTAGAACTACTCAAGAAAGAGAAACTGTACGCCAAATTTTCAAAGTGTGATTTTTGGATTAGAAGAGTACAATTTCTTGGTCACGTCATTGATAGTCAGGGACTACAGGTTGATCCAGCAAAGATTGAGGCAGTTAAAGATTGGACAACACCAAAAACTCCCACAGAAATTCGTCAATTCTTAGGACTTGTCAGATATTACAGAAGGTTCATTGAAGGGTTTTCCAAGATAGCTAAGCCACTGACCAAGTTGACACAAAAGAACCAGAAGTACAATTGGGGAGAAAAGCAAGAGACCGCTTTTCAGTTATTGAAAAAGAAACTTTGCAGCACGCCAATTTTGTCATTGCCAGAAGGGATTGAAAACTTTGTGTTATATTGCGATGCTTCACACAAAGGACTTGAGGCAGTGTTAATGCAAAATGAGAAAGTGATAGCTTATGCATCTCGTCAGCTTAAGAAGCATGAGAAGAACTACACTACTCACTATTTAGAGTTGGGTGCCGTGGTTTTCGCACTCAAGATTTGGAGACATTATCTTTACGGAACAAAGTGTGTAGTATTTACAGACCACAAAAGCTTACAGTACATTCTTGATCAGAAGGAACTTAACATGAAGCAACGTCGTTGGTTGGAACTACTTAGTGATTATGACTGTGAAATCAGATATCACCCAGGAAAAGCCAATGTTGTGGCAGATGCACTCAGTCGGAAAGAGAGACTCAAGCCTTTGAGAGTCAGATCATTGGGAATGACATATCATTTCACACTACCATCAAAGATCCTCGAGGCCCAAGCCGAGGCACTCAAGGAAAAAAAACTTACCCAGTGAAACACTTAAAGGAATGCAAGATAATGCAAACGGTTTAGTAAGGAGATCAGATGGAACATTATGCTACAAGGATAGAAGCTGGATACTCTCTATGGTGGAATACGAGAGTAGATCATGCACGAATCACACAAGTCGAAGTACTCCATTCATCCAGGTTCTGATAAGATGTATCAGGATCTCAAGAAGCTTTATTGGTGGCCCAATATGAAAGCAGAGATAGCTACGCATGTCAGTAAATGTCTTACTTGTGCTAAGGTGAAAGCCGAGTACCAGAAGCCATCAGGATTACTTCAGCAACCAGAGATTCCCCAGTAGAAGTGGGAACGCATTACAATGGACTTTGTCACTAAACTTCCCAAAACATCAGGAGGTTACGATGCTATTTGGGTAATAGTTGATCGTCTCACCAAGTCAGCTCATTTCATTCCAATCAAAGAGACTTATACTATGGATCAGCTCGCCAGACTTTACATCAAGAAAATAGTCTCAAGGCATGGTGCACCAATTTCCATCATTTCCGACAGAGACAGTCGCTTTACTTCAAACTTTTGGAATCATTGCAAGATTCATTGGTCTAAGTTAGACATGAGTACCGCCTATCATCCTCAGACCGATGGTCAGAGCGAGAGAACAATTCAGACATTGGAAGACATGCTCAGGGCATGTGTCATTGACTTTGGAAATGGTTGGGCTAACCATTTGCCATTGATCGAGTTCTCTTACAATAACAGTTATCATTCGAGCATAAAAGCTGCACCATTCGAGGCACTCTACGGTCGTAAGTGCAGGTCCCTAGTTTGTTGGGCCGAAGTTGGTGATGTACAACTAACAGGTCCAGAGTTGGTCAGAGAAACAACAGAAAAGATAATTCAGATTCGAGAAAGACTCCAAACAGCCAGAAGCAGACAAAAAGTTACGCCGATGTTCGACGCAAACCATTAGAATTTCAGGTTGGAGACAGAGTCATGTTGAAGGTCTCGCCTTGGAAGGGCATGATACGATTCGGGAAACGCGGTAAGTTGAACCCGAGATACATTGGGCCGTTCAAGATTCTGGAAAGGATCGGTCCGATAGCGTACAGACTGGAGCTTCCGTCAGAGCTCAGCAATGTACATAACACGTTTCAAAGTCTCAAACCTCAAGAAATGTCTTTCAGACGAAACGCTCGTAATCCCATTGGAAGAAATTCAGATCCATGATAAGCTTAACTTTGTGGAAGAACCAGCAGAAATCATGGACCGGGAGGTCAAACAGTTGAAACAAAGTCGAATTCCGATCGTCAAAGTTCGCTGGAATTCTCGCAGAGGTCCTGAGTTTACTGGGAACGGGAAGACCAGATGCGACTCAAATACCCACATCTTTTCACCGAGACCACTCCAGAGAACAACATCAGCTGAATTCAGGGACTGAATTCCTTTTAGGGTGGTCGACTGTCACAACTCGTAATTTCAGGTCATTTTCCAAACCCCGACAATTTACTATTCATGAGTTACTATTCATCAATCACTATTCACCGATCACTATTCATCGTTTTTGAAGTCAGTTTGAGACTTTGAGAAGTCGTCAAAATTTTTACTATTCATATGACACTATTCATTCCCGGAGGGAAATCACTATTCATGGGCATCATTCATCATGTTGTAAACCAGGTTTACGGGTATTCAAATGCGCGAAACCAGTTAGGTTTAGCTGCGTATTCATGCATCATCAATAAAGGCACATAATACGGACTAGAGTAGTCTGCATATCATCAGTAACATCATTTTCATATCAGTTCATGCATGGGTTTATGTGATTTTCATTAACGTATGCTTAATTGTTTAATTAACGTTACCACTCAGTCATTTCTACTAACAGTAAACCCAATACTCCCGAAAATGATCCTAATACATTTTCAAGCTAATTATAATGATATAGAGATTATATTATTACTTTACCCGGTGTTTTTAAAACAATCGCTATACTTTTCGTTTGACGCTTATAACTCCGTCGGTTTACGAAATTTCAATCTGATAATCATTCTAACACCCGATTCTTGCAAGGAACATGATTTTACAATTTTTACAACTTTGCCGTACCTCATTTCACCTCGTCACAGTTATTTCTAGTTAACTCGGTACCCGATAACACTCAATGTATACACTAATCATCCAATATCTAAACAAATGGGAGACAAGTATCTTATTAAACATCAAATCTCTTCTAATCTACCCATGTATGCCGCCCCCTACCCCCCCCCCCCCCCCCCCACATTTAGCTAAATACTTCCAAATCTCATTAATGCATTTTCCTTGATTTAATTCCAAATCCCACTAACACAAACACATACAATACATAACCATTTAGCTAAGAAAGATCAAAAACCCCTTCCACCCCATCTACCCCATTCGGCCACAACCAAGAACACCATCTCAATCCATCACTTTTTCAAGAACAAGTCATAATCATACTCCATTTACCTTCCTAGTTATGGATTTGGGATCAAACCTCAAGTTTATTACTCATTTCTTACCAAAACCCATCAAATCATCAAGTAAGTTTCAAGAACATGTTTTGATCATTTTATACTTTCATTTGATATATATGTTCATGTATTTTTCAAGTTATATTAGTCATCCATGCAAGTTACTTATGTTTTACATACCACTTTTGAACATAAACTCTCTAAATCACTAGATCTATAAGTTTCACTAATGATCTCATGAAATCCACCAAGGTTGGTGATGTTTAGGACCCCATGACACCTTGAGAAGGTGTATGGTAGGATTTGCGAACTTGTGGAGTTGATTTGAGTTAGTATGATCAAGTTTAGAACCAAGGAAGTGAGTTTTTAACAATCTAAAATAGGTTCTGTCCAAAAACGTGTAAACTGGAAAACTCAGTAACTTTTGGTATATTTTGGCCTTCATATTCAGAAAGTTCTTTCAAAAACGAAACCGTGGCCGCAAGAATCACTAAAAACCGACTTATAACGAAGGAGATATGATTTTTCAAAGTTAGACGACGAAAACTAATTTTCTGAAAATTTAGTTGCTGATCGCCGAGATTCAAAGGACAAAACGAGGCGTTAGACGTGATCTAGACGACCCGACCCACTGAGATTATGTTATTTCATGTTTATACGAAGCCGTGGACGTAAAGAATGTAGAAAACGAGCTTGTAACGGCCGAGTTATTCACGTTTGAAGCCCGACGTACCATGTTTATTTTGACAGCCACTATTAGAAAGTGTTTTAAATATTAAAACTAGTGTTTTTGCGAAACATAACGTTGTTAGCCGATTTTCTAATTGATCGAGGCGTGTACAATCAAAAGTTAAAAGAAACGACATTTATACATTGTTACAAGGTTTTTAAAACGTCGAGTTTGATCAACTAACACGTAACGTGTAATATTTCGCGACTAGTTTCACGAAGCCATTTTGGACATATTTTCACAAGTTAAGGAAAATATTAAATTGCGATGAAAACGCTACATTTTGCTGATAAAACACCAAACGAGGATCGTGGAGTACCGTTTCAACATATTTACACGAAAAGTAGTTTATAACTTAACGAGACGTCAAAAGTGTATTTTTTGTCGATAAACGTTATTTTCAAAACCAACAAGTGGTATCGTTAACATACGTATTTGCATGTGTTGCATTGTATCATTGCTTACATTGGATCACATCATTCATAATAGGTCGCGGTTAGAGACCAAGCTTTATTTCATCATATCCATCATTGTCATTGTTGCTATATCATATCAGGTGAGTTTTCATAGCCCCGTTTTAAATTGTTTATTGATTTCTAAACTCTCGGGGGAGAATACATTGCACCATTTTTATATGCGGACCAAAGTATACAAACTCATTACATTGTTTAAGTTACATCATTGCCCAGATTAAAGTCCCCTTTATTATCATGAACCGTTAATTGTTAGCAAGCGAGAGTGAGTGAATAGATCTATTGAGGGTGACTCCTCCGTTCGGGTTGGTAGCGCCAACTAGTCAAACGAACGCATTTCATTTCTGTCATATTAGAGTGATTGGCAAACACTCAGTTGGGGCATTCCATTCAGTCTAGCTTCGGGGTCATGAGCTTAAGAGCTAATGTATCATTTTTATGTGGCATTGTTTTGTCATACACTTTATACTTGTGGTATCCGTACAATATTTCATTTACATAAACCTATGATCTCACCAACATTTTTGTTGACCATTTTTAGCAATGTATTTTCAGGTAATTAAGGTATCGCATGTTGGCTTGCATATGGACATCATGGAGTCGCGGAGTCGACGTGTCTCACTTTATATTTTATGCACTTATCCATCGTTTGAATTGTATGAACTTGTTTTATGAAAACTTGTTTCACCTTTTGGGACCTAGCTTTGAAACTCTGAATGTTTTTAAATAATCAAACGATGTATTTTCTAAACGACACTTTAGGTCGTTCAATATAACTGCAACTTTGGTGCTATGACCAGTCGTGCCCCTGAATGACTTATTCCGCTGCAAGTCACGAAAGTTGGGGGTGTGACAAAGATCAAGCCCATCTAGGATCAGTAATGTTGATATGCACAGCGGAAGAATTAAGAACACAATCAACATTACTAACAAGGTTTTCTTTATTAAACATAAATAAAAACCTACTATACTAATGAACGTGTAAACACGTTTCAATCGACTCTCATTGAAGAGTTCGACTGTTTCTCTTGATTAAGTTGCTGTAACCTAGACGCCTACCCTCTTTATATAATTGAGGGAGGTTACAAAAACCCTAGCTTACTAATAAAGCTAACTATTACATATTAGGTCCTCATTGTTTCTTCTTTCTTCATTCTTGCTTGTAGGTTTTGTAATCTTCAAATCTGTAATTCCCAACACTTTTGCATGCGAGTCTTGCCTATGTGGGCAAGTCGACAATGCCAAAGATAAGAAGAATCCAAGACATTCTTGACTTTCTTATTGTTGATGCTATACATCGAATTATAATCATTATGTTCATTCATATTGATCTCAAACACACCATTCACAGCAACAGCATCAAAATAAAAAACATTATTTAATGAAACAGAAATTTTATTGCCAGAAATAGTATGTTGAAATCCCAAATTCAATAAACAAGCAAAAGAAATAACACCTCTAACAATAGATGGTGAATAATGACAATTATTTAAATTTAGTATCAAGCCCGAAGGCAAAACTAATTCAAGTATTCCTATGGCTTCAACTACTGCTTGTGCTCCATTGCCCACTTGCAGAAATTTCTCCCCATAGGCGAGTCTCCTTTGCACTCTAAATCCCTGTAGCGTATTACAAATGTGAATACCGCATCCAGTATCATATACCCAAGAATTTAATTTACGAGTTAATGAAAATAATTCAATCATAAAGAAATTACCTGAAGTACTGGCTTGCCCAGTCTCACCCTTCAGCTTTTTCTGTCGCAACTCCTCGAGATAAAGAGGACAGTTCCTCTTCCAGTGTCCAATCTCGTGGCAGTGATGACAACATTGATCCTTCTTATTGGGATTAGGCTTGTTCTTCTTAGGGGCCTTTTTAGGTTCAGGCTGATAGGCCAAAACTTGTTTACCTTTATCAGCAGCTTTACCTTTTCCCTTATTCTGTGCTTTTGGTTTTTGAACCCTACCCCTCTGTATTGCTAGTACTTGTGGAGTAGGAGCCTTATCCTTGCCCGGTAGACCCTTCTCATAATCAATGAGCATTGCGAGTAATTCAGTTATAGTCTTCCATGAGCAATGCATGTTGTAATTCTGAACAAAACCCTTAAAGTCCTTGTTAAGGGACCTATTGATTAAGTTCACATAAACATTTTCGGTTAAGACATAACCCATAGTATAGAGACGATCGATGTAATCTTTCATCATCAGCACATGATCTCGCACGGGTTTACCTTCCTCTTGCCTACAGCTATGAAATTTATCGATCAAATCATAAAGTTCAACAGCAGGAGGTACCTCATAGGTTTTCTGGAGTTCTTCAAGCATATCTTTAGGAAAGTAATGCTCAAACTGTTTTTGCAACTTTGGCACCATGCTATTAAGCATTAAGCATGCTACCTCATTATGCAAATCGAACTCCTTTTGCCAATCAGCTTTGACCTTATCAGATGCATCATCAGCTGATCTGCTAGAAGTGGAAGTACAAAAGCTGGTAACTTGTCGTACAATAATCGCGAAACAATTTTCCGACTCCTAAATTTATGGGAATTACATTTGCCAAACAATTTGCAATGTAAGCATGTTTCTTCCCATCTCATGCTTTAAGTCTCAAGGTCTCACTTATAACTTAATTAAGTCGTCTAATTTAGAAACATGTAAATTCACATAATTTTATTACACTCAGTTGATCTGCTGGCAATAAAAGCATGTAATTTACCTTGTCATTAATATCTGTGTCAAGGTCTCACTTACGCCAGATATTAACTTCAAGTGTCTCTTATAATTAGATAGCATGTGACTTAAATTTTAGGGTATTTATTTTGATGTGTCAATCAAAATATGTACAAAGAAGCATGCACTCATCTTTGTATCATAAGTTTTCAAAACCATTTTAATTACCAATTAGCTAAGAGTTAAATCAACAAAGTTTTAATTGAGGAGTTGAGTAACTTACAACTTTGCCTTAAGATGATTCGTACATATAATGGTGTACTTGGTAAGTCTAATATTGACGCACAGGCGAGCGGAGAGACAGAATGGAGTCTCTTTAAGGCCACAATTTAATGCGAAACCAACCTTATACCCACTTTATAGTTTGTCAATATTAGGTCCGCCGCTTCGACCATTTGTACAGTTGCATCAATCAATTAAAAGTTTATGATTCTAAATCTTATAAAAACATGTTGTAAATTATTAAATTGCTAGTCTCGCCTGGGAGCAAATTACCGTGCGAAGTGAACCACTGTCGGCACATAAGACTTGGCAATAAATAATTTACCACATCATAAGGTTTCATAGTTATTAGGTCCATTTATTTTTTATACCAAAAATCACCCTCTTGTTTGCTTACAATTCAAGGATAATTTAAACAAATAAGACAAGTAATTTCAACAAAATTAAATAAACACAAATAACGCATATAATCTTAACAATTAAATCATATAGCCACATGCAAACCTTTTGATAAATCCTATTAATAATCTATATGTGAATTAACTATGTATATTATTAATAAAACTCCCATTGGTTTTCGAGCGCATTGTACCCAATGGACCACAGACGCCAACAATTGACCGCGTAAGTTTTAATAATAATACACCACATTGCACACAACCGATTCATTAATTTATTTATTAGGTCTTCCCTAATTTTAGAACTATCTAAAACATGTAACATATAAAACAAACCCTAATCCATGATTTCTTTGCATGAAAAAATCATGGATCAACCAGGAACGTAACCCTTTATTCAAATAATCACATAAACACATGTTCCTAATTTAGGGTTACAAAACTAACTTTTTAATA
Source organism: Artemisia tridentata subsp. tridentata (assembly GCA_021014915.2). Classification (NCBI taxonomy): domain Eukaryota; kingdom Viridiplantae; phylum Streptophyta; class Magnoliopsida; order Asterales; family Asteraceae; genus Artemisia; species Artemisia tridentata. The sequence goes on from CP139506.1 coordinate 424,392,847, forward strand.
CAAGAGGGTCGACCCCCCCCCCTAAATTATGGCTCGAATTTATTTTTAGATCTAGTAATAAAACCCTAAAAAAATTCGACTAATAAACATGTAAATCTAAACAAGATTTGATTTTATTATGTGTTTCGATAATTACAATTACATGTTAAACGGCTCGTGATGCCACTGTTGGTTTTAAATATCTTGACATTCAAATAAATAAATAAACATCAAAGCACGTAATAGCGGAAGCAAGGATCATATTAACATGTATAAAGTAATACTGAAACATAAAGGAAACGTACCTTGATCTTAGCTAAACAAAGATCAAATCTTCTCTTTTTCTTCACTTGAACAATCAAACGGATTAACGTGGAACCCCTTACCTTTTTGTTCCACAATCCAAGATTAATATCTAAAGTAAGATATTAACGAGCTCTCGAACACACGTACTATTACTCGACTAACGAATGATGCTAGTGATTGAACACGGTTAACCAAACTAACTTTGTTAACAAGAAAAGAAAAATCGATCCAACCTTAGGGTTTGGATCCGATCGGTATTGCTAGGGAAGAAGGGAGAGAATTTTAGGGTTTTGATAACAATGCACTAGTCAAAACCCTAAGCCTAATGCCTTGGTATTTATAGGCTAAACCTATCTTGGAGCACAAGACAATACATGGGTCGACAATGGGTTGCCAACCCATAAACCCAACCGGCCATACCCACAATATGGGTTTCTAGATCCTTCCAAATCTCCTTTTTCACTAATAGTCCTTTAACTATTAACTTAACGACCGTTAGTCAATTCAGTTAATTACTTAACGTCCGTTATCTTTCATTTCGTGTCCAAATAATTAAAATACATAACTATTATATATATTAATTATTTACGTTAGTCATTCATACGTAAAGTGTGTAATCCCTCATTCCCGAGGTCGAATCTAGTCATACACGATAATATTTTTGCATTAAAACTCTAACACATCCGTGACTACACATTAAACATGATAGGTATTATGTTATCTGAGTAACACTTGTTCCAGGGTAAAAAGAAATTTATTTATTCTGTAACAAGAGCTACTCAACTAACTTACACGGATTCTTAGCTTTTTAACTTTTTATAAGATTAAGTTTATCTAAAATAGTGATTAATCAAGTTATTCACTTGAGTTGAGATCCCTAAAGAACCATCATTTGTCATAGAACCATTCAACCAATCCCAACCATCCAATCCAATTTGATCCAAAGGCTGAGATCAAATCATATATTTACACTTGAAGGGCAAAAAAGACAATTATAAAAAAAAAAAAAAGAAAAAGAAAAAGAAGGTAACCTTCATTTTCCCCAAAATAATTTGGGAAAAAAACACACACAGACAAACACTCTCAATCCAGCACCGATAACCACCTTCCATCACCACCCTCAACCCACCATCACCACCTTCAATCCGCCATCACCACCCTCAACCCGCCATCACCACCTTCAATCCGCCATCACCACCTTCAATACGCCGTCATCACCGTCAATCGACCGTCAATTTTAGAGGTAAATCACAATATTTGATTCAGCAAGTTTTTAGAGGTTTAAAATAAAACACATGTAATTCAGCTTATTTTGATGCTTACTTAGATTTTTAGGGTTTTAAGGTAATGAAAATCACATGTGATTCACAATATATATATATTTTTTTTATAGCTATCAGTGAGTTTATTTCGTTGTGCATATTATGTTTAGTTGAGTTATGAAGTGCACTAGTATACTAGTATCGTGTTGCTGAATTTTTATTAGGGAATGTGATGTGAGTCAACACACTCATTTGTGTTTGTTTTTGTCGTGAATATTATGCGTTAGTTGTAGTTGATTTATGAAGTAATTTGCTGTTGTTGAATACGGACAACTGGAGTGAGAAGGCCATTCGTCGCAAGACAACTGGAACTGGACGTATGAGGTACATGCGTAATGTGCCCCGCAGGTTCAAGAGTGGTTTTAGAGAAGGTGATTTTCATTGCTTTTATTTGTATAATGGTTAATTTTGTTTATTGCGAGTTAAGTTTATGAATATGGTGATTTTATTTGTTTAGGCACTCAAGCTGCTCCAAGGAAGATCGCTGCAGCGTCTGCTTAACTTCTGTGAGTGTTGATTTGAAGTGATTTCTGCATTGCCCTTGTATGTCACAAAGCTTAAGATGGAATGGGTCACAGTTCTTCCATGGTTGAATGTGTTAGCAAATAGAGAAAGTCGTGAACTAGTGATTCAAGTAACAAGCTTTTTATTAACGGGATCAATCTAATCGATTCAGTTATGGTAAACAATCCTTTCTTTGGACTTCGCTGATAAATCATAAAGCATTAGATTGGAAAATTTAAGTTAAATCTCAGTAACCAAACACATGTGATTCTACCAGAATCACATGTGATTCCACCAGAATCACATGTGATTTCCAGAAGAATCACATGTGATTCTGAAGAAGAATTTGGATTAGCTGAAAACAACGGCCAAGAAGATTCTCGTGGTAAGCTATAAAGTTTCTTCCATATGAAACTCCAATGTAATTTATGTTCTTATAAGGGGTAACAAATTGCACGTAAAAGGAACTTACTTTCAGTCAATTTCTATGTTAGGAACATAATCAACAATTATCTGGTATAATTTTATAATCAAGGGACCTGTTCTGGGTCCATTTTATAAACGTATAATATATGTCCTTAGATGCTGATTATGAAAGCATGTTCCTTTTAAATGCACTGTCCCCTCTTTTTATGTCTCCATACACCTTTAGAGACAAAGATTGTGCATTCAGATTCTGATGTCTACAGTAAAATATATAGTGGAACTGAAAAGATTGTTTCCAAACTGTACAGCGAACCAAATATCAACTTGGGTTTTTAATATGAAAGATTATAGCCTAATAGAATGTCATTTTAATACAGTTGATTAATTTTTTACTTTATACGGTCGTCATATGCATTGGTTTTCCAGGTGGCACCCAAGAGAAGGTGGAGAATCAAAACGGAGAGCTAGAGAAGAAAGACAAAAAGCGCCAGTTGGCGAGAGTAAAACTTCCAAAAAGAAGAAAAAGAAGGAAAAGGCTTCCAAGGATGCCAAAGAACAAGTCTCAAGTGTGCCCGATAGCGGGAATCCAGCATCTGAAGCTACTGGATCAGAGAAGGTTGAAGGTTTATCTGGGATTGATGTTAAGGAGAAGATAAAGAAAGTGGCTGCTGCTAAAAAGAAGAAATCTAACAAGGAGCTGGATGCTGCTGCCAGAGCTGCTGCTAGTGAGGCGGCGGCAAGGAATGCAAGGCTTGCAGCTGCTAAGAAGAAAGAGAAGAACCACTACAACCAGCAGCCTGTGCGTTAAGTGAAAGTATAGATTCTACCAGAATCATATGTGATTCTACCAGAATCACATATGATTCTAAGTTTATCATACATGCATAGGAAGATCAGAACTTTACCAGAATGCATATGTGTGAGTCTTAGCTTTAGCCATTGAGTGAGGACTGAATTACTAATTCTGTCTAATGTTGATCATTTGAAATTACCTCAGTATTTGATTATTCAAAGGCTAAAAGTTAATGATAGGAAAAGATCAAATCATGTGAAAATGGTTGTAGATGACTATGTGATTCAATTCAAGTTGACATGCCATCGCATTATACAGAATGTTATTTTCAACAAAAATGTTAATACATTTAGCAAAAATGAGCAGTTAAAAAGATCATTACAACGTAAGATTATTACAACTTGTTCATCAGTTACCAAAAGACTACCTACCATTAACATGTTCTTACCACTATGACTATCAGAACTACACCAGGAAAAAAAAAAAAAAAAAAAAAAGCCTTTCTCTGAAGAGATCAAGATTGTAACTTCTGCACATTGGATATAGTGTACCTCTGCTACAACATCTTTTAACAGCTTCTCAGCCTTTTTTTAAGCTTTGTAAAAAGCCTATTAGCTCCACAGGCCTCGTGGCAGAATTCGGATCAGCTTCAGCATCATGTGTGATCTGAATCCTTGCTCCCGAGTCGTATTGCAAGGATCGAATAGTGTCTACAGCCTTGCCGATAATAGCACCAACCTGCATCAAGTAACAAGCTTTACAACTCTTCTTGCCTTCTAGAACGTGAAGTAAAAAAAAAATAGCAATTAACCAAAGAATTTTATTTATTTGAATAGCTAAATTAACAAGAGTAACATAAATTAACTAATTGAATCACAACTTGTGTATGAGTAAACAAAATAGCAATTAACCAAATAATTTTATTTATTTATGAGTAAAATCACTTGTGATTTGTGGTAAATCACATGTGATTTGTGGTAAATCACATGTGATTTGTGGTAAATCATATGTGATTCATATAAACCTTCAAGAGAATATATGTCCGATATTCTGAGCAATCCCATTGCGACTAAGGTTCCTGAAGGAGAAAAAGTATAGGGATTAAGCATTACAGAAAGTAGTTAGATAAACTAGCGTCATGTTATCCTGCTTCGGGCTCTTACATGTAATTCAGATTATACATCAACGCAACTGAATACGGAATATTTCCACTTAATTTGTTGTTGGCAAGATTTCTGCACATTTAAAAAACCGTATTAGCATTAAAACAACGTAATAATCATAATCTATGAAGAAAACAAGAAAGATCTGGTAAGGTTAAATCTTACAGGCTAGTAAGATTTGGCGGTAGCTGATACGGTAGTGCATCATGAATATTGTTTCCGCTTAAATCCCTAAAACAAAAAGCCGTAAATAAGAATCAGAAAACCAGAACGCGACAATTTGCAATACTAATGTTTTCAGAAATAAATATGTCCTCCTTACAATGTTTTAAGTGACGCAAGGCTCGACAACATGTATCCCAATGTCCCATCAATACCCAAATCAGCAAGTTGACTGTCAAAAGAACAAACAACATTGAAACCAAACATTAGCACAATATATATTCTTCGGATACAATGTGTGTAAAAATCAACGGTTAAACTCACATAGAAACGACAGCCGTGCCCTCGCACGTAACCCCTTTCCACAACTCAGCACATGGATCGCCAGCATTGGATTTCCAGTTCGTTAGCTGAGCCGCATTGTTTAAAGAAGTATATAAAACCCCAAGCGCTTGAACTACAAAAAAAAAAAAAAAAAAAAAAAAAAACAAACAAAACTACAGTGTTATTCCCAGCCTCAATTTTTTAATTTATTTATTTATTTTTATTTATTTTTTGAACTACCCAACCTCAATTTGTGGTAAATCACATGTGATTTGTGGTAAATCACATGTGATTTATGGTAAATCATATGTGATTCATATAAACCTTCTATTAGAAGAACAAAGATACATAGAATAAATGATGCTTAACTAGGGTAATGAATATCTGAAGTCAGCCCCGCAGTTGAGCTCTAAAATATATACGCCATTTATAGTTAAGAAAGCAAGAGGATTTTAGATAATCTCAAACCTAAGAATGGATACGGTATCAGTTAAGCTATGAAATTGCAAAACTCTAAGATTTGGAATTTAATAAATCGACTTGTTGTGACCTGCGTGATCCTATTGTACAATTAATCTTGAAATATGATATTGCATATCTTTATCTTAACTTTTGATGCTTCTGTGATTGATCAGTTGTGGTTCTAATATACTATCTTAACTAATTTTGATACGAAACATGGTTAGCATTGGGTGATTTTTATTAAGTTCATAGCTAAGTCGTGCGGCATTTGCTCATGTAGACATATGATAACCGGCGTTACTAAAGCATCTTATATAAATAAAATTTGACAATAAAATTATGATCGAGTTGTAGATTTACTCGCCTCTCATTTGTACGCCATATCGGACCAGCATTATCCATGATAACTCTCAACAGCTCAAGCGACAACATCTTTCCCCTCAACAGAATATGATCATCCGACTGGTCCTGAGAAGAGAATTTCATCGACAACTTGCATAAATTCTTAAAAACCGCAACCCCATCATCCTTTATCTTCGTATAACCACTCAAATCCTCATCCACCTTATCACCACCCGCTTCATCGCCTTTTTCATCCACATTGTCATCATCCCGTTGCATTTCAGTTGGTGACAACGGAGATCCAGCACCACTACCATTACCATTATGATTAAGCTCAACAACACTAGCATTGAGCTTAACTACCATATAGCATGTGATTTTCTGGCTATGATAATCAGCAAACTTACAGACGGCCTGCCCGTTTGGATGGTTTAACTCGGGGGTCATGAACTAAGCATTTCTCTAATCGACATTTCATCAAACACCTTTCGTGCACAACCCGAGCTTCAAACCATAGCCACACATAACACTTAATTCACATCTATCACACTATAATATCACAAATCTCCACAACAACACCTAATATTTTATACGAAAGTAGCTACATAATCATATAAATCAACTCACAAATACGTAAATACCTTCGTTTTAACCTTACTCACTGCTATTTAATCGACTAACTCCATTATTCATAAGATTGACAGTTTACGGCGGTTCACGGCGGCGGCTTGACGGATTTGATGGTAATGATGTCGATTATTTTAGAGATTGAGATTGAGAGTGAGGTTATTGAATGAGAGAGATTGAGATTGAGATTGAGAGTGGTTGTGTTAGCAGGAAAAAGAAAGGTCGGGAATGACCACATTGCCCTTATCCTTAATTGAAAAAAGAAAAAAAAGAAAAAAAATGATTTATAATAACCGTGGATGGTAAAATAGATGGACCGACGAGATGCATTGGTGGGATCTATGGTAAAATTTGGATCTACACGGATCTTTTGTCTTATTCACTTATTTGGAAAAAATTGTGGTTAATCACATTTTTTAACAATGTTAAAAGAATTAACCATGCTAAAAATGTTTATCATTTGTTGTATTAAACGAGTAACATAGGTCCACACGCTGTTGCGGTAATTTTTTCGTGTACATGTTTGATATACAGATTATTATAACTTCTAACTTTGTGTGTTAATACGTGGTGTTGTTATTTGAAGGTGTAACAAACATAAAAATAGAGATTATATTATAATGAAAACACGAATGCAATAACAGTTTGTACATTCTACTTGTACATACAACATTTACATAGTACAAAACTTCAAAATAAGATAAGAGTGGCGATATTGTAAATGAAGATAACGAGATTTGGAAGCCCGCGCGTTGCTGCGGGGCGTCTGCATACAATAAATTGAGATCGGGTTTGCCGTGTTAAGTGAACTTGCACATAATAATAATCATCAAATACTAAATATCGCCTAAACATACACAATCAAAAAAGAAAAAAGACACCATAGTAGAAAAGTACTACTTCGACTACACATTATGTTAACCACTCATTCTCCTACAAATTATCATTCTTGCAACTTCAACTTTCATTTTAAAGGCATCTTCCAATTCCAGCAGCTTTGTAAAGATCTATATACTTGATCGTAAACAACTCACCTTTATGATTCCTATCCCACCAACTCTTGAATCCAGATTTTAGCCACAACCCGACATCTAAAAACACAGGATTCCCAGATTCATCTCGTTCTTGCTTCTGTGCATCAGTTCTTGGTATGATATCTTGTCCAACCCCTTCTACCAAAAATATGAAAATACATCAAAATAGATATGAGTAACAGTGTCTATGGGCATCGAAATGTAACTAAAGCATCTTAAGAAATTACATTGGGCACTTAAGTTCGAGAATAAGCACTACGATAGTTCTGCTAGACATATCTTATCATATTTTAGGGAGCCTTAAACTGTGAGACCACTCAATAGTTACTGAAATACATTTGTTGAGTGCAGAGAACAGCGGGCCACCAAATAAGATTGATAGCCAGAATTGTTCTTAGCCATAATCGTAATCCTTTTTACTTGAGCATTCGTTACTCGTACAAATTAGTCACATAGATCTTTTATCAAAAAAGACCTTTACACTACATATCATGTTGGGTCCATTCAGTACCTAAGCGTCCTGAAACAAGGATTTGAATACAAATTATCCTAAGTGTCAAACAACCGTAAATGCTCTCATGTCACTGAGTGAATAGTCACTCAGTGGGTTATCTTCAGGATGCTTAGGACGAGTCTAAGAAGAAGGATTCACCATTCAGTGAGGCGGAACTCCCTAAGTGTCACCTAAGCCAAAGAAGAAGATAATGGGTTCAGTGAGTGATGACAATAACTCACTGAACCCCAGTCTCCTCAACAACTATGAAGAATGAAGATTGAAGACTGAAGAACCTGAAGTCTGAAAGAAAGGCGGGACAAGGCGGGAAGAGTTTGAAAAGATAAGGAGAAGTCTTTATCAGGCCAAAGTCAAACTTTCCATGAAAGGCTTTAGAACAAGAGAAGTGTCATCACTGTTACTCAGAAAGCACAATTGTCTTATACCCAAAATAGGTTCTTGTAACAGGGACAAAATACATTAGTATTTTGTCCTGATTAGCTAGGTCATTCTTTTTGTCTTTTAAGTCACGGGTGCTCTTTTATACTTGTGTATAAATAGGATCATAAGGGAGAAAAGTGGACAAGTTTTGTGCACTTAATGCTTAGACATTCACAAAACCACTTTTCTCCCCCAAAGAGCAACCTAGTCCCTGAGATAGCTCAGTGGTTCCTTATAGTTGCCACTTAATCTTAGCTTAAGTTTAGTGAGGAGACAATACCATACTTTGTCATTTCAATCCCAAGTGTTTTTTTCGCGAACACTTGGGTATAGATTCTTTTGATTAACTTCTAATAAGAATTTAAACGTTGAAAAACTCTTGTGTTTATCTTTTATGTTTTACTTATTTTGCTTTGTTAATCAATACATTACTCAGTCATGGAACATGATTAGCTTAACTTTGTAATTAATTCTAATTGTGTAACGGGAACAACAAGTGGTATCAGAGCCTCTGGTTTATAAAATCTTTCAAAACTAAAGAGTGCTCAAAAAGGTTTTTAAAACCAAGATCCTACCATGGCTGATAGTAATGTGCCCCAGCTAGTTGACAAAAAGGGAGGAAGCTATTCAGCTGTTGCTAGAAGCTGGTAAATTTAGCAAGTGGAAAAAGCATATGCTTTGCTACTTGACTGGTATGGAACCATACTACATCACATGTATCAATGAAGGTCCCTTTGTCCCTAAGACTGCTGAAGGGTTACCTAAACCTGAAGCTCAGTGGACTATCGATGAGAGAAGGGTGGTTAACCAATACCAACGCCTGAAAAGCATCATTATATCATGTCTTCCTGACGATACAATGGAATCAATCATTAACTGTACAACAGCCAAACAAACTTGGCTTGACTTGGTTCATAGCTTTGAAGGTCCCTCAGATACCAAGGAAAACAGGATTATGGACCTGAAACTTGAGTATAACACTTTCAGGGCCAAAGACTCTGAAAGTCTCTCTCAGACCTATACCAGATACAAAACCTTGATAAATGAATTATCAAATGATGGTGTAGTTTTGTCTAAGCATGAAATCAATGTTGGCTTTGTCAACAGTCTCCCTGAGAAGTGGTTAAACTTCTCTCAGGGCCTCAGGAATGCTAACCACATTCAAACCCTTGAGCTCCCTGAGATCTATGAGAAGTTTGTCTATGAGGACAACTTAATCTCTAGGAGATACCCGGACTCAAAGAAAGCTCTTGAGACCAAAAAGGCCCTGACAACCATACCCATATCAACTGCCTTTTATTCTAATGGTGTTGTGTAGGATTTCCAAGAGAACTCTGATGATGAGGCTGATGAGAGAACCAGTGAGGAGTAGCTTAATGATTTACACTTAGAATTTCAAGAAATGGCACTCCTTGCTAATTCAAAATGGTTTATTAAAAGAAATCAGTCAAACTTTTCTAAAGCAAAAGCAAATGAAACCATTGAATGTTTCAAATGTGGTAAAAAGGGTCATTTTGCAAAAGACTGTTTTTCTAAAACCACCTCAAAACCCTCTTATAAATTCTCTGGAAATAGTTCTTCTTCAGGAACTAGCAAGTTTCAACCAAAAATGCTTCAGTCTACTCAACATTTTCAAAACAAAACTGTTCAAAATGGTCAAAAAGACTTTGAAGCTAAATATAGAAAAGCTAAAGCTAAATTTGCTCTTCTTGAGGCCAATCCCTTAGTGTCTCAGGCTGCTCAAACTTCTAAACCTGTTCAAACAAACAACAAGGTTCTTGTAGCTGAAGCCTATGACTGGGATGAAGAAGAGGTCTCCTCAGATGATGAAGAAGTAAGAGTGATGAAGCGAAAAGTGTACCGCTTTTAAGGGGTCATTTAAGCCCTAAATCCTATTTATTTGATCAAATATTGCCCTAAATCGTTCCTTTTGTCATTTTAGGTACTTTGGAGAAGAAATCTGGAAAAGGAAGCATTTTGGACGTTTTTGGAGCATAAAAGTGAAGAAAACGACAAAGTCTCAAAATCGGCTGGAAAAGTACCTTTGACGGCGTCAGGGCTTGTTCCGGACGGCGTCAAGGCTTGGCAAAAGAGGTGGATATGAAAAATACACATGATAAGCCAGGGAGTTTTACAAAGGAAGTCTGACGGCGTCACCCTTTAAGGTGATCAAGGCCATCACGGTTTAACTTAAAGAGAGACGGCGTCAAGCCCATTTCTGACGGCGTCAACCTTTGATAAGCCAGAGCGGATTTTGGAGCACTAAAGAGGGACGGCGTCAAGAAGGCCATCCGGGAACCCTAGACACGGCGAGGTGACGGCGTCAAGATCTATAACGTGACGCCGTCAGCTACTAAGTTCTATATATAGTTTTGCAATTTTTTGTCATTAGTGTGTGCAACTTTGTGAGGAGAAAACCCTAAGACGAATTTCTGCCATTTTTAAGGGTTTTTATACCCTTGGATCTCCCATGTTTAATTGAAGATAAGTATTCATTTAATCAATCAATATGTCTATGTGTTGTTTGATTATATCTTGTTCTTGTCTTTTAATTAACATGCTAGGCTAGATTTATCTTGTGTTTGCTTAGATCTAATGAAACCTAACTATTGATTATTGGTTATTAGTGTGTTATTTATTGTATTGGATGATTGTTTATCGATGTTAGGCTTAAGAAAACTGGCTAACTTCCTATACGGTAACTTGCTTGAACGTCTTAAGAAACATGAACCAATGCGTACTAAGGTTTTTATGGTTGTATTTAATGCATGAGCGAATTCTAGTGATCCCATGTTAGGAGCTTCTTAGCCGGCTCGACATAGGAGTGAAGTAGGAGCTTGTAGAGTTGGGGAAGTACGTACGCCACCCCACGATTGGTATTAAGGAATACACCCGTCATCCACGCAATTAATACACACTAATCAACCGGTAAAAGATAGTTAGGGAGTAAGGAAATCTAAGTAAACACATTTCTCTCCATATAAGTTTCACGACCTTTTTATTTTCAGTTATTTTATTTTATTTGCATTTGTAGTTATTTAGGTTAGTTGACTAGCAACTAATTCCGCCCACTCCTTCAAACCCGAGATTTTACTTGCTTTCATAAAAATATAAAAATACAAAAAGAATCTTCTCTCACCCTTAGACCTATTAGAGTAGTTTTTCAATCCTAACGACACTATTCCCTGTGGAGAACGATCAATCCCCCGTACTTACCACTACACTATACTACATCGGTCAGGTACACTGCCTGGTGGGGTTGTAAGCCTCTTGAGATCCCTCGAGAGGTAAAACCTGTTGTAAGGTCGCAAAACCACGCATCAAAGAGTCAGTGCACTGATGGCACTTTCAGATAATGATCAGCTGGCTGTTGGAAAAAGCCATGCAAGAAATGGAGAGTGGGTTAACATCACCATGAAAAAGGTAAATATTTTACTTTCTATGGATGATGATTCTGATTGGTAATCTTACTTGAATTACATTAATGTTGATCTTAAGTTTGTTGAAGAGCAAAGACTTAATTTGTTTTCAAAATATAATAATCTTGTTCAAGAATTAAATAAGTGTAGAGATGAATTACTTGTCTTAAAACAAGCCAAGCTAGAAGTTGTTACACTTCAAATTCAAAACACTGAAATTTTGAAACAAAATCAAGCTCTTCAAACTGAACTTAACAAAGAAAAGACTATCATTGAAAGCTGGACAAAAAAGAATCATAAAGTCTATGAAACTGTTAGTCTTATTCCTAGTTCTAACAAGAAAGTCATAGGAGAAGACCAACTCACTGAATCCCTCAGTGAGAGTCATAGTGAAAAGGCCTTTATACCAGCTGGCATATCTTTTGAGCAAGAAATGAAACCCAAGTCTAGTGACGAGAAAGTGGTTCACACCCCTTTTGAGGATGAGACGTTGATTATTCGGGGTAATCAAAGCAAAACCAGACTAAGCATAATATCCTGCATCAAAACCATGAAGTACATTGATGAGTGTGTAAATACTCATCATTTTATGCCCATTTTAGACCCTAAAAATACCAAAAACACCAGAATAGACCATATTATACTGCAAATATCCTTGGTTTATGTTTTTATGTATTTCAGGTACAAAAGGGTCGAAAACAAGGCAAAAACAGACAAAACCGTGCACAAGATTGGAAAAAATTCAAAAGCCGAGGACGGGGAAGAAATTTACGAGTTTGGACCAAGATATTGCTTAAATTGTCAAAGTCAACCCTCAAGATTGTCAACTTGTCAAGATTGGACCTTGGATTTTCAGATTGTACAACTATGGTCCTTTAAAGTTAAGCAAAATCCAAATCTAATCCTTAACCATTAAAACCTTAACCCTTTATAACCTAAACTAATAAACCAAAAATCCACTCCACCAGCCCATTTCCTTTTATAAACCCAACCGACCCTTTTTATTAATAAAATGATGAAGCGAAAAGTGTACCGCTTTTAAGGGGTCATTTAAGCCCTAAATCGTATTTATTTGATCAAATATTGCCCTAAATCGTTCCTTTTGTCATTTTAGGTACTTTTGAGAAGAAATCTGGAAAAGGAGGCATTTTGGACGTTTTTGGAGCATAAAAGTGAAGAAAACGACAAAGTCTCAAAATTGTGCTGGAAATTACCTTTGACGGCGTCAGGATTATCTCCAGACGGCGTCATGGCTTGGCAAAAATGGTGGATGTGAAAATTACTCATGATAAGCCAGAGAAATTTGCATGGAAATTCTGACGGCGTCACGATTTAATATGATCAAGGTCGTCACGGCTTAATTTAGAGAGGGACGGCGTCACGCATAATCCTGACGGCGTCAAGCCTTGATAGGCCAGAACGGATTTTGGAGAGCTAAAGAGGGACGGCGTCAAGAAGGTCATCCGGGAACCCTAAAAGCGGCGAGGTGACGGCGTCACACTCCATAACGTGACGCCGTCAGATCTGAAAGTCTATATATAGTTTTGCAATTTTTTGTCATTGGGGTGGAACTTATTGGGGAACTTTGTGTGTGAAAACCCTAAGATGAATTTGGCAGCTTTTTCAAGGCTTTTTGCCTTGAGATCTTCCATGTTACATTGAAGATAAGTTATCAATTAATCATTCAATATGTCTATGTGTTGTTTGATTCTATCTTGTTCTTGTCTTTTGTTTAACATGTTAGGCTAGATTTATCTTGTGTTTGCTTAGATCTAATGAGACCTAGCTATTGATTATTGGTTATTAGTGTGCTATTAGTTGTATTGGATGATTGTTCATCTATGTTAGGCTTAAGAAAACTGGCTAACTTCCTATTCGGTAACTTGCTTGAACGTCTTAAGAAACATGAACCAATGCGTACTAAAGGTTTTTATGGTTGTATTTAATGCACAAGCGAATTCTAGTGATCCCATGTTAGGAGCTTCCTAGCCGGCTCGACATAGGAGTGAAGTAGGAGCTTGTAGAGTTGGGGAAGTACGTACGCCACCCCACAAATGGTATTAAGGAATACACCCGTCATCCACGCAACTAATACACACTAATCAACTGGTAAAAGATAGTTAGGGAGTAAGGAAATCTAAGTAAACACATTTTCCTCCACATAAGTTTTCACCAACCTTTTTATTTTTGTTATTTTATTTTATTTGCATTTGTAGTAATTTGGGTTAGTTGACTAGCAACTAATTCCGCCCACTCTTTCAAACCCGAGATTTTACTTGCTTTCATAAAATTATAAAAAACATAAAAAGAATCTTTCCTCAACCTTTAGACCTATTAGAGTAGTTTTTCATACCTAACGAACACTATTCCCTGTGGAGAACGATCAATCCCCCGTACTTACCACTACACTATACTACATCGGTCAGGTACACTGCCTGGTGGGGTTGTAAGCCTCTTGAGATCCCTCGAGAGGTAAAACCTGTTGTAAGGTTGCAAAACCACGCATCAAGTTTTTGGCGCCGCTGCCGGGGAATAGTTATTGTTTAGGTTGAATTTTTTATTTTATTAGGTCTACTCACTAGATTCCTTTCTAGTGAGATTTTTATTTTATTTTATTTTAGGTTTTCTTTAGTCTATCTATTTTTCTTTGTGTGTTTGTTCGTAATTTCCATTGACTCTTCCGTTCACCATTATGGAGAACGCGAATCCACCATACTACCAACCACGTAATTCACCCACTCCATATGACATCTTGATGTTTAAACAACATAAAGATGAACCTCTCTATGATGCATGGACTCGTTTTAAATATTTACTCCAAAAAGTCCCTCATCATAACTTCGATTTTTGGTCCCTAACTCAAATCTTTTACAATCATGTCGACCGACATGCCCAAAGGGACATTTACCATATTGCCGGCAGGGATATTAGGGAATTAAGTGCTGAGAAAGCATGGGAAGCTATTGAGAATTGTGCCCAATATTATTATATGGTAGACAACCCAACAAACATTAATACAAGTCAATTGACCACAAATTTCAAGGATCATGAAACAAGTTTGTTTGGGGATGAGGGTAGAGTTGAGCCACCTAGCTGCATGTCATGGTTAGGCACTACCATAATACAGGGTGAACACTTAGGTGATCTTGATGTGATGGAGTATCTAGCCGAGCATGATCACATTGATCAAAAAGACCTAGGTTTTATGATCAATGACGATGAATCTCAAGAAACACATGATGAATCTTTTGGGCAATTTGAATATAGCAGTCAGAATATTGAGGATGATCCTTATGATTCGGACATTGAAGTTGAGATGCCTATTGAAGCACTTGAGATACTTGGTAAAATTTTAGGGTTAGATCCTACTAAAACACATGATGAGGATATAGGTGATCTTGACATAAGGAATGATGAGGTAAGTAACATAAGCCCACCAGGTACCCCACAAGTCCTACCATCATTTGAGGCATACACACCACCGGTGACTTACCCGGAAGATGTAGAAGAGACTATAGGAACCCCAATAGAGGTAGAACCTTTGAACCAAACACAATTAGAGGATATAGGTTTGAATGCTTATAGTGATCACAACCTTACTCTTAGTTCTAGGGGATTTTCTAGTTTTGATGAACCGGAGCCTCAACCAAAACCGTTACCTAATCTTCCATCCTTAGATGTGAACTTAGGAATTGAAAAAGATCCCGATCCACCCATCAAACCATGTAGTCCGGGTAATATTAAGATTAAGGTAGTAGACTCTAGGCCTTGTAGAGAGGAAGCTAATATAGGAGTGAACTATGACCTTACATACTTACATCACCCATTCATGATTGATCACAAGAAACATTATGGGTTTAAACCGGGTTTATTAGGTCAAGATGGATTCC
This sequence comes from Artemisia tridentata subsp. tridentata, assembly GCA_021014915.2. NCBI lineage: Eukaryota > Viridiplantae > Streptophyta > Magnoliopsida > Asterales > Asteraceae > Artemisia > Artemisia tridentata. The sequence goes on from CP139506.1 coordinate 424,408,534, forward strand.
CAACTAGGAATCTCTCGAAGTTGATAGATGATGATCCCTTTTTAGGAGAAAACTTTAATTCACCCATTGGCCAAAGTGAACTAGGTAAGGTTATGATGAAAGGAGCACACCCCTTTGAGCATATAATTCATCCACCACTCTTTCCTCACGTGGCATACTCCTACCGAGCTGGTGTGGATCGCTACTATCACCCGCACTTAATCCTAAGTGTAGGGAAAACCTCTCCTTTATCCATTAAATAAGGGTAGAGTCAGGCTCATGACTCGAACAAAAACAAGCGCTTCTTGGGAGGCAACCCGAGCTTTATTTATTTGCTTTGTGTGTTTATTTGTTTGTTTGTTTGATTTTATTTGTTTCCGTATGTATGTTTAATTCTTATTCTTATTGATTCATGTTCAAAAGTAATTTGTGAAAATGCTTTATTTTGTTTTTAACTTCGTCTTAACTACATATAAAGGTATTTTGCAAAAGTTAAGTGTAAGGGAAATCTAAATCGGTTTATTAGAACACAAATTAACATGAATCGTAATAATAATAAATTAACATACATATTAGTGTGTGTTTGAGTCAAATGCTTGTATCGAGTCATAGTGATGTTTTGCAGGATTTCCAGGAAGTAAGGTAAAGGTTTTTCCAGAAATTTTCCGGAAACTTAAAATGAAAATTTTTGTCAGGTCATTTCTGACGGCGTCGGGGTTTATAACCTGACGGCGTCAGATTTAATTTTCAGAAATTTTTGAAAGTTTTGTTTTCATAAAAAGTTTTTATTAAAATCTCCAACTTATAATCTCCAGGAATCTGCAAAGTTATCATTCCACAAGCATTATATCCTTATATATAGATTTTATCCCGCCGATGTTATGCAGGTTTTCGTGTTTGTTTTCTCAGGTTTAACAGGTTATTTTGGACAAGGAGATGTTTTGAATCAAGCTTATGGCGATGCATTAGTCATGGAGCTTCAACATTACTTTGGAAGAAGATTTAACCGTATTATTTCATTATCCACCGAGCGAATCAGGGGAGTATTTGATTTCAATCTTTTACTTTATGCTTTTACATCTTGTTATTTGAACATTGGGGACAATGTTCATCTTAAGTGTAAGGGGGGGGGGTAAAAGTACGATTTTAGAGAATGCTATTACGCTTGATTTTTGTTTGTTTAATAGTAGATGTGTAATAAAACTGAGAGAAATACTTGTTAAGGTAATTTTAGTGCCAAATTTAAAATTTTTTACAACATATAGGAGTGAAACTTTGATCTTAATGAGCGTCTCACGGATAGGAGTTATATGACTAGCACAAAACCGTACCACTAAAAAAAATTTCTACCCCCAAATATGTGAGGTTCGCCCCTAGAATTGGTAGGAAAAGCATTTATGCTATGATGTGTGTACCGGTAGCACTTAGATTCTAGAACTTGCGTTAGGACCATTCCAAGGCCACAAGTGAGACTACATTCGTGTAGTTAGATTTACTACATGATAAGAGGCATTAGGATTAACCCATTGTTTTACACCTGTGTTTTTGTCATAATTACGTTGGCTACATTGGTCAAGTAATTCTCCCACACCCTTTGCGTTGTACTCATTTTTAGTACACGATACCCCTAGTACACCCCTCAGAGCCTATCTTTTCGTTTCGACCTTTAAGCATTTTACTTAAAGGAAGAATTTGTTACACCCCACTAAAATGTACACCCAAATCGCCTTAGCCTACCTTGTATGCACTCATTTTTAGTGCATTATTGTTTCAACATTTGTTTAAACCCCAAGTTAATTATCTAATTGATTACATGGTTGCTAAGTCGAGTCATATCCTTGTACATATTGTTTTGGGACGATTGGGACTCATGGGTAAAGTACTAGTGTAATGGAGTAATGGGGAAGAACATCATTTATTACCCCATATGTGCTAAATGTTTTAAAAGTACTCCAAATTTTTCAATTATCTTAATTCGAGTCATTAGAATAGTTATTTGTAAAGTTATGTAAAAATTCAAGTGTAAGGGGAATGCAATGCCCCTATGATGTATTATTTTGGATGGTAGGGCAAAAGTGTATGCAAAAAAAAAAAAAAAAAAAAAAAAAAAAAAAAATCAAAAAATCAAGAAAAATACAAAAAAAAATGAGAAAAAGAAAAATAGAAAAAACATACGGACTACCATCCCGTTTCATTTTATGTTTTTGTTATTTTCTTTCATTAGCTTAAATCGAGTCGATTCTTGGCTTAGCAACATTGTATAGTACATGTAATTGATCAAGATCTTTAACTCGCCACCAGTAAAATATCTTTTATCCAACAAAACCGTGTTTTCCTTTTCCCTACACCTAACGTTATAACCCATGTAAAAGCCCTCTTTGATAGTTTATCTTAGGTGCTTACGCCTAGTGGAGGAGGTTTTTGATCCTTTCCCAAGCCTATGGTAATCTATTTTCTATGACAGGTAGTGAGAGATATTATCCGTTTTCATTTATGAGATTTATTTTGATGACACTTGAGAGATGTGAGTATCTAAACACTACTTGTGAGGTGCTAGTTTGTAATCTCCGTGCTTATTATGATTAAAGTGGAACGAATATTTGTTGTAATTACTTTTATGTTAGCATTAAATGACCCCTAACTTGTATTTTGATTAGAATAAAAGCGCATTTGCTTGAGGACAAGCAAATCTCAAGTGTAAGGGTATTTGATGAAGCGAAAAGTGTACCACTTTTAAGGGGTCATTTAAGCCCTAAATCGTATTTATTTGATCAAATATTGCCCTAAATCGTTCCTTTTGTCATTTTAGGTACTTTTGAGAAGAAATCTGGAAAAGGAGGTATTTTGGACGTTTTTGGAGCATAAAAGTGAAGAAAACGACAAAGTCTCAAAATTGTGCTGGAAATTACCTTTGACGGCATCAGGATTATCTCCAGACGGCGTCATGGCTTGGCAAAAATGGTGGATGTGAAAATTACTCATGATAAGCCAGAGAAATTTGCATGGAAATTCTGACGGCGTCACGATTTAATATGATCAAGGTCGTCACGGCTTAATTTAGAGAGGGACGGCGTCACGCATAATCCTGACGGCGTCAAGCCTTGATAGGCCAGAACGGATTTTGGAGAGCTAAAGAGGGACGGCGTCAAGAAGGTCATCCGGGAACCCTAAAAGCGGCGAGGTGACGGCGTCACACTCCATAACGTGACGCCGTCAGATCTGAAAGTCTATATATAGTTTTGCAATTTTTTGTCATTGGGGTGGAACTTATTGGGGAACTTTGTGTGTGAAAACCCTAAGACGAATTTGGCAGCTTTTTCAAGGCTTTTTGCCTTGAGATCTTCCATGTTACATTGAAGATAAGTTATCAATTAATCATTCAATATGTCTATGTGTTGTTTGATTCTATCTTGTTCTTGTCTTTTGTTTAACATGTTAGGCTAGATTTATCTTGTGTTTGCTTAGATCTAATGAGACCTAGCTATTGATTATTGGTTATTAGTGTGCTATTAGTTGTATTGGATGATTGTTCATCTATGTTAGGCTTAAGAAAACTGGCTAACTTCCTATTCGGTAACTTGCTTGAACGTCTTAAGAAACATGAACCAATGCGTACTAAAGGTTTTTATGGTTGTATTTAATGCACAAGCGAATTCTAGTGATCCCATGTTAGGAGCTTCCTAGCCGGCTCGACATAGGAGTGAAGTAGGAGCTTGTAGAGTTGGGGAAGTACGTACGCCACCCCACAAATGGTATTAAGGAATACACCCGTCATCCACGCAACTAATACACACTAATCAACTGGTAAAAGATAGTTAGGGAGTAAGGAAATCTAAGTAAACACATTTTCCTCCACATAAGTTTTCACCAACCTTTTTATTTTTGTTATTTTATTTTATTTGCATTTGTAGTAATTTGGGTTAGTTGACTAGCAACTAATTCCACCCACTCTTTCAAACCCGAGATTTTACTTGCTTTCATAAAATTATAAAAAACATAAAAAGAATCTTCTCTCACCCTTAGACCTATTAGAGTAGTTTTTCATACCTAACGAACACTATTCCCTGTGGAGAACGATCAATCCCCCGTACTTACCACTACACTATACTACATCGGTCAGGTACACTGCCTGGTGGGGTTGTAAGCCTCTTGAGATCCCTCGAGAGGTAAAACCTGTTGTAAGGTTGCAAAACCACGCATCATAAAACCCCAACCCAATACCAGTTTGACCCAGAGTCAAACCCTTCTTCTTCCCATACCACCCCGCCAAAACCATACCACCATACCCACAGGTTTCTCTGCATTCCCCATCACCTCAACCCCCCTCCTCCTGCTACTTCACATTAATCCCACTTGCTAAACCCATATCCCCACACCCCACATGGCCTGCTATACCACAAAAGCAGTCAACCAAGTTTCTCGCCAAAATGAAATGGATGAATGTGATGATTTTAAACCAATCAAACGGCTGGGATTTAATCAGGAGTGAGGAGAGAAGCTTTTGAGATAGCTATAAAAGGCAGTGAAGACACAGAGTGAAGATTGTCACAGTTTTAGACCATTCGTAGTGTAATTTATTTTCAAGTCAAATTAGAATAAGCTTTTAGGTTTAATCATCTCATGTTATTGTAATCTTAAATTCAGTTTCAATTTCAGTTTCAAAAGAGTTGTACCATTTCAGTTCTAATTCAAATCCAAGTTAATGTTAATTAAGTTATTCAAAGTTGTTGTTGTTTAAAAGCTTCTCTTTTAGTTTAATAAGCTAGCATAAGCTTGTGACATCTTATTGTTAGTTTATTGTGCTTAGTCCTGCTTTAATTTCAAATTTTCCAAAAAAGTCAAAAAGTCAACAAAAAGTCAAATAAGCAGTTGAGTGGGAATAAGCTGTTCTGGAAAGCTTAATTAGGGTTAAAGCTTGGTTCTGATAAGCTGGGCTTATCCCTGATCAATTTCCTTGGTTTCATATTCCTATCAGTTGTAAGCAATTTTCAAATCTTCTTTGCATTATTTTCTAGTTTACTGTTACATAGCTTATTTTAGCATTTATCTGCTTATTGGTAGTTTAAAAGTGTTTATTATCTGTTTTTAAAGTTTAGAATAGAAGTTGTTTTAATTTTACTTAAAAACCTCATAAAAGCCAAAAATAGCTTATATAGATAAGAGCTTATTTCAGTACTTATCAGTATTGAAAATATGCTTTTCAGTACTTAATTAGCTTAGTGTAATCTTATTATACCAACAGTTAGTTCAAAATAGCTTGTTTCATTTAAAATCCCAAGACAAACCCTCTAGTAAGGGGTGTTTGGTTTAAGCTTATTTGAAGGGTAATATAGCTGACCACTATTCATTGACCATTTGCTTAACTTTGATCTTGCTTAAAATAGACTAGATAAGCTGTTTTTAAGTTCCCTTAAGCCCATTAAATAGGAAACATGGTTTTCAGTGGATTGTGGTAATTTATGGCACCAAAATGATCAAATAAGCCATAATAAGCCACAAGCTAATTTGGACCTTGTCTCTAGCATTTCTGTAGTCCCTTTAGTCCATTTAGTGAACACATAAAAGAATCCCTTAGGTTTGTGCCCTCTGCACACAACCTGATCTCACAAACCATAGCAGACTAAATTTTTCGTATTTTCCATTCTGCATCAAATTTCTTTTATTTTTCATTTCTTCATCTTAAGTCCAATTAAGCTGAAATTTGGCAAGCATATAGTTTGTTGGCTTGTGTACTTAGTCATATTTTTAGTTTATATTTTAGAATTTTTTTAACCAACTTTTCAGTAACTTGAAAAGTGCCTTTTTAGCCTGTTCACACCAAAATCAGCAGCCCATTTGTGGCTCTTTGGCTTATTTCAGTGCTTATTTGTCATCCCCTACTGCTTATTTGCCTTGTCCCATAGCTTTTCTGGATACATTAGTTTAATCATAGTTGTTTCAGTCAACTTAGCTTATTTCAATCCCTTATTAGCTTAAAAGTTAGCTTGAAACCATTCAAAGTTCTAGTTTAGTTTAAACACTAACTGTCTGCTTATTATAGCCTGTTTCCAGCTTATTTGTGAAGTTCTAAAAATAATTCATTTACAAAAGTTCTTAGTTAATAGCTTATTAATAAGTTTGTATAGAAAAATCAAAAAAATAAAATAAAAGCAAAAAGTGACAGACCTGGGATTCGAACCCTGGTCTGCTGATGCGTGGTTTTGTAACCTTACAACAGGTTTTACCTCTCGAGGGATCTCAAGAGGCTTACAACCCCACCAGGCAGTGTACCTGACCGATGTAGTATAGTGTAGTGGTAAGTACGGGGGATTGATCGTTCTCCACAGGGAATAGTGTTCGTTAGGTGTGAAAGGCTACTCTAATTAGGTCTAAGGGTTGAGGAAGATTCTTTTTATGTTTTTATAGTTTTTATGAAAGCAAGTAAAATCTCGGGTTTTGAAGGAGTGGGCGGAATTAGTTGCTAGTCAACTAACCCAAATTACTACGAATGCAATAAAATAAATAACTGAAATGAAAATGTGGTGAGAAACTTATGTGTAGAGAAATGTGTTTACTTAGATTTCCTTACTCCCTAACTATCTTTTACCGGTTAATTAGTGTGTATTAGTCGCGTGGATGACGGGTGTATTCCTTAATATCATTCGTGGGGTGGCGTACTTACTTCCCCAAACTCTACAAGCTCCTACTTCACTCCTATGTCGAGCCGGCTAGGAAGCTCCTAACATGGGATCACTAGAATTCGCTTGTGCATTAAATACAACCATAAAAACCTTTAGTACGCGTTTGGTTCATGTTTCTTAAGACGTTCAAGCAAGTTACCGAATAGGAAGTTAGCCAGTTTTCTTAAGCCTAACATAGATAAACAATCATCCAATACAACTAATAACACACTAACAACCAATAATCAATAGCTAGGTTTCATTAGATCTAAGCAAACACAAGATAAAATTAGCCTAACATGTTAAACAAAAGACAAGCATAAGATAGAATCAAACAACACATAGACATATTGAATGATTAATTGATAACTTATCTTTCAATGAAACATGGAAGATCTCAAGGCTAAAAGCCCTGAAAAAGTAGCTAAATTCGTCTTAGGGTTTTATCCCAAAATTCCACACACTAAGCTCTCCCTTAATGACAAAAAATTAGAAAACTATATATAGATTTTTGGATCTGACGGCGTCACCTTATGCATTGTGACGCCGTCACCTCGCCGCTTTTAGGGTTCCCGGGTGACCTTCTTGACGCCGTCCCTCTTTAGTTCTTCAAAAATCCATTCTGGCCTATCAAGGCTTGACGCCGTCGGACCTTGAATGTGACGCCGTCCCCTTATGATTTAAGCCGTGACGCCCTTGATTTAGTTAAAGCGTGACGCCGTCAGAATTCACATGCTATCTCACTGGCCCGTCATGAGTAAATTTCACGTCCAACTTTTCTTGCCAAGGCATGACGCCGTCCCATGTTAATTGTGACGCCGTCAAGAGTAACTTTTAGCCGATTCTTGAGACTTTGCCGTTTTCTTCACTTTTATGCTCCAAAAACGTCCAAAATGCCTCCTTTTCCAGATTTCTCCTCAAAAGTACCTAAAATGACAAAAGGAACGATTTAGGGCGATATTTGATCAAATAAATACGATTTCGGGCTTAAATGACCCCTTAAAAGCGGTACACTTTTCGCTTCATCAAATACCCTTACACTTGAGATTTGCTTGTCCTCAAGCAAATGCGCTTTTATTCTAATCAAAATACAAGTTAGGGGTCATTTAATGCAAACATAAAAGTAATTACAACAAATAATCGTTCCACTCTAATCATAATAAGCACGGAGATTACAAACTAGCACCTCACAAGTAGTGTTTAGATACTCACATCTCTCAAGTGTCATCAAAATAAATCTCATAAATGAAAACGGATAATATCTCTCACTACCTGTCATAGCAAATAGATTACCATATGCTTGGGAAAGGATCAAAAACCTCCTCCACTAGGCGTAAGCACCTAAGATAAACTATCAAAGAGGGCTTTTAAATGGGTTATAACGTTAGGTGTAGGGAAAAGGAAAACACGGTTTTGTTGGATACGGGATATTTTACTGGTGGCTAGTTAAAGATCTTGGTCAATTACATGTACTATACAATGTTGCTAAGCCAAGACTAGACTCGATCTTAAGCTAAAAACGAAATAACAAAATAACAAAAATATAAAACAAACATAAAATAAAACGGGATGGTAGTCCGTATGTCTTTTCTATTTTTCATTTTCTCATTTTTTTGTGTTTTTCTTGATTTTTTTTTTTTTTTTTTTTTTTTTTTTTTTTTTTTTTTTTTTTAACATACACTTTTACCCTACCATCCAAAATAATACATCATAGGGGCATTGCATTCCCCTTACACTTGAATTTTTACATAACTTTACAAATACTAATCTAATGACTCAAATTAAGATAATTGAAAAACTTAGAGTACTTTTAAAACATTTAGCACATATGGGGGTAATAAATGATGTTCTTCCCCATTACTCCATTATACTAGTACTTTACCCATGAGTCCCAATCGTCCCAAAACAATATGTACAAGGATATGACTCGACTTAGCAACCATGTAATCAATTAGATAATTAACTTGGGGTTTAAACAAATGTTGAAACAATAATGCACTAAAAATGAGTGCATACAAGGTAGGCTAAGGCGATTTGGGTGTACATTTTAGTGGGGTGTAACAAATTCTTCCTTTAAGTAAAATGCTTAAAGGTCGAAACGAAAAGATAGGCTCTGAGGGGTGTACTAGGGGTATCGTGTACTAAAAATGAGTACAACGCAAAGGGTGTGGGAGAATTACTTGACCAATGTAGCCAACGTAATTATGACAAAAACACAGGTGTAAAACAATGGGTTAATCCTAATGCCTCTTATCATGTAGTAAATCTAACTACACGAATGTAGTCTCACTTGTGGCCTTGGAATGGTCCTAACGCAAGTTCTAGAATCTAAGTGCTACCGGTACACACATCATAGCATAAATGCTTTTCCTACCAATTCTAGGGGCGAACCTCACATATTTGGGGTGGAAAATTTTTTAGTGGTACGGTTTTTTGTGCTAGTCATATAACTCCTATCCGTGAGACGCTCATTAAGATCAAAGTTTCACTCCTATATGTTGTAAAAAATTTTAAATTTGGCACTAAAATTACCTTAACAAGTATTTATCTCAGTTTTATTACACATCTACTATTAAACAAACAAAAATTAAGCGTAATTGTATTCTCTAAAATCGTACTTTTACCCTCCCCTTACACTTAAGATGAACATTGTCCCCAATGTTCAAATAACAAGATGTAAAAGAAAAAAAATAAAAGAATGAAATCAAATACTCCCCTGATTCGCTCGTTGGATAATGAAATTACACGGTTAGATCTTCCTCCAAAGTAATGTAGAAGCTCCATGACTAATGCATCGCCATAAGCTTGATTCCATAAACATCTCCTTGTCCAAAATAACCTGTTAAACCTGAGAAAACAAACACGAAAACCTGCATAACATCGGCGGGATAAAATCTATATATAAGGATATAATGCTTGGAATGATAATTTTGCAGATTCCTGGAGATTATAAGTTGGAGATTTTAAAAAAAAATTTTATGAAAACAAAACTTTCAAAAATTTCTGAAAATTAAATCTGACGCCGTCAGGTTATAAACCCTGACGCCGTCAGAAATGACCTGACAAAAATTTTCATTTTAAGTTTCCGGAAAATTTCTGGAAAAACCTTTACCTTACTTCCTGGAAATCCTGCAAAACATCACTATGACTCGATACAAGAATTTGACTCAAACAAATACTAATATGTATGTTCATTTATTATTATTACGATTCATGTTCATTTGTGTTCTAATAAACCGATTTAGATTTCCCTTACACTTATCTTTTGCAAAATACCTTTATATGTAGTTAAGACAAAGTTAAAAACAAAATAAAGCATTTTCACAAATTAGTTTTGAGCATGAATCAATAAGAATAAAAATTAAACATACATACGGAAACAAATAAAATCAAACAAACAAATAAATAAACACACAAAGCAAATAAAGCTTGGGTTGCCTCCCAAGAAGCGCTTGTTTTTGTTCGAGTCATGAGCCTGACTCTACCCTTATTTAATGGATAAAGGAGAGGTTTTCCCTACACTTAGGATTTAGTGCGGGTGATAGTAGCGATACACACCAGCTCGGTAGGAGTATGCCACGTGAGGAAAGAGTGGTGGATGAATTATATGCTCAAAGGGGTGTGCTCCTTTCATCATAACCTTGCCTAGTTCACTTTGGTCAATGGGTGATTTTGAGTTTCCTCCTAAAAAGGGATCATCTTCTATCAACTTCGAGAGACTCCTAGTTGGGAATCCATCTTGACCTAATAAACCCGGTTTAAACCCATAATGTTTCTTGTGATCAATCATGAATGGGTGATGTAAGTATGTAAGGTCATGGTTCACTCCTATGTTAGCTTCCACTCCACATGGCCTAGAGTCTACTACCTTAATCTTAACATTACCCGGACTACATGGTTTGATGGGTGGATCGGGACCTTTTTCAATTCCTAAATTCACATCTAAGGATGGAAGATTAGGTAACGGTTTTGGCTGAGGCTCCGGTTCATCAAAACTAGGAACTTCCATAGAACTAAGAGTAAGGTTGTGATCACAAGTATTCAAACATACTTCTTCTAGTTGTGTTTGGTACAAGGGCTCTACCTCTATTGGGGTTCCTATAGTCTCCTCAACTTCTTCCGGGTAAGTCACGGGCGGTGTGTGTGCCTCAATTGATGGTAGGACTTGTGGGGTACTTGGTGGGCTTATGTTACTTACCTCATCATTCCTTGTGTCAAGATCACCTATATCCTCATCATAGGTTTTGGTAGAATTTAAACCTAACATTTTCCCTAGTATCTCAAGTGCTTCTCTAGGCATCTCAACTTCTATATCCGAATCATAAGGATCATCCTCAATATTCTGACTGCTATATTCAAATTGCCCAAAAGATTCATCATGTGTTTCTTGAGATTCATCGTCATCGATCATAAAACCTAGGTCTTTTTGATCAATGTGATCATGCTTGGCTAGATCCTTCATCACATCAAGGTCACCTATGTGTTCGTTTTGTACTATGGCATTACATGACAACCACTTAGGTATCTCAACACTAATGTATTCATCCCCAAACAAACTTGTTTCATGATCCAGGAAATTTATATTCAATTGACTTGTACTAACGTTTGTTGGGTTGTCTACCCTATAATAATAATGGACACAATCTTCTATGGCATCCCATGCTTCTTCAGCACTTAATTCCCTAAAGTCCCCATTGGCAAAATCCTCAATGCGCATTTGGTCGTATTGGCCAACACGATAGTAAAAGGTTCGGGTTAGGGATGCTAAAGCGAAACTATGATGAGGGAATTTTCGGAGTAAATTTCTAAAACGAGTCCATGCATCATATATGGGTTCATCTCGATATTGTTTGAAATTCGAGATGTCAATAGGGTAGAATGGCCTTTGTGGTTGGTGGTATGGTGGATTCGCGTACTCCATAATGGTGAACGGAAGAGTCAATGGAAATTTCTTTTACGAACAAAGACACAAAGAAAAAGATAGACTAAAGAAAATCCTAGAAAAAGAAAATAAAAATCTCACTAGAAAGGAATCTAGTGAGTAGACCTAATAGAAATAACAATTCAACCTAAACAATAACTATTCCCCGGGCTGCGGCGCCAAAAACTTGATGCGTGGTTTTGTAACCTTACAACAGGTTTTACCTCTCGAGGGATCTCAAGAGGCTTACAACCCCACCAGGCAGTGTACCTGACCGATGTAGTATAGTGTAGTGGTAAGTACGGGGGATTGATCGTTCTCCACAGGGAATAGTGTTCGTTAGGTGTGAAAGGCTACTCTAATTAGGTCTAAGGGTTGAGGAAGATTCTTTTTATGTTTTTATAGTTTTTATGAAAGCAAGTAAAATCTCGGGTTTTGAAGGAGTGGGCGGAATTAGTTGCTAGTCAACTAACCCAAATTACTACGAATGCAATAAAATAAATAACTGAAATGAAAATGTGGTGAGAAACTTATGTGTAGAGAAATGTGTTTACTTAGATTTCCTTACTCCCTAACTATCTTTTACCGGTTAATTAGTGTGTATTAGTCGCGTGGATGACGGGTGTATTCCTTAATATCATTCGTGGGGTGGCGTACTTACTTCCCCAAACTCTACAAGCTCCTACTTCACTCCTATGTCGAGCCGGCTAGGAAGCTCCTAACATGGGATCACTAGAATTCGCTTGTGCATTAAATACAACCATAAAAACCTTTAGTACGCGTTTGGTTCATGTTTCTTAAGACGTTCAAGCAAGTTACCGAATAGGAAGTTAGCCAGTTTTCTTAAGCCTAACATAGATAAACAATCATCCAATACAACTAATAACACACTAACAACCAATAATCAATAGCTAGGTTTCATTAGATCTAAGCAAACACAAGATAAAATTAGCCTAACATGTTAAACAAAAGACAAGCATAAGATAGAATCAAACAACACATAGACATATTGAATGATTAATTGATAACTTATCTTTCAATGAAACATGGAAGATCTCAAGGCTAAAAGCCCTGAAAAAGTAGCTAAATTCGTCTTAGGGTTTTATCCCAAAATTCCACACACTAAGCTCTCCCTTAATGACAAAAAATTAGAAAACTATATATAGATTTTTGGATCTGACGGCGTCACCTTATGCATTGTGACGCCGTCACCTCGCCGCTTTTAGGGTTCCCGGGTGACCTTCTTGACGCCGTCCCTCTTTAGTTCTTCAAAAATCCATTCTGGCCTATCAAGGCTTGACGCCGTCGGACCTTGAATGTGACGCCGTCCCCTTATGATTTAAGCCGTGACGCCCTTGATTTAGTTAAAGCGTGACGCCGTCAGAATTCACATGCTATCTCACTGGCCCGTCATGAGTAAATTTCACGTCCAACTTTTCTTGCCAAGGCATGACGCCGTCCCATGTTAATTGTGACGCCGTCAAGAGTAACTTTTAGCCGATTCTTGAGACTTTGCCGTTTTTCTCACTTTTATGCTCCAAAAACGTCCAAAATGCCTCCTTTTCCAGATTTCTCCTCAAAAGTACCTAAAATGACAAAAGGAACGATTTAGGGCGATATTTGATCAAATAAATACGATTTCGGGCTTAAATGACCCCTTAAAAGCGGTACACTTTTCGAACCCTGGTCTGCCCACTCAACACACACACTCACTACCGTTTTGCCCTTGGGTCTTTTGCATTAAACATTTACAAAGTTTAATCCTTAACCTTGTTTTCCATTATAAGCTATTTAAACTGCTTTGCTTATTCACAGCTTATTTCAATAACCTGTGATTATTTTGGTATTTTTCCTAGCTTAAGTTTACTTTAAAGTATTTTCTCAAAAATTTCCAGATTTTTCTTAACAGTTTTAGTATTTTTAATAATTTAACTAGTTTAAAATAATTTTTAATTCATAATAAAAAATAAAAAAGTCAGAAAAATACAAATCTTTTTTCTAAAATTTTCTTTTATTATTTAGGATTTAAGAAAAATAATTTTGCACTTGTAGGATTAGTTTTTTTTAATATTTTGGTTTTAGTCCCGTTTTTAGATTTCCCGTTACGCGTTTTTTATATAAATTTTGTTAATCTTAATTTTATTTTGAGAATTTGTTTCTCATTATTTAATTAGAATATAAAAAAGCAAAAATTCCATATCATCAGTCACTCTAATCCAAACCATACACGGTTGTCCATTCACTCCTCGCTGGGACACGACCCGGGTAATCACTTACCCGGTATCACACACATATCACAAACGTGAGTTTTTATAAGTTAACCTTTTTCCTAAAGGGTTGATTTGTCTTTACTCACGTGTATCCGTCGTCTGATATTATTTATATACACTATTTAGCACGGATCATACATCAACAGAGGATGTCAAGCGTTTTTAGCTCATGTAACTGAGAAAAAGACGAATGAAAAACGACTAGAAGATGTACCCATAGTACAAGATTTTCTGAAAGTATTTCCTGAAGAGTTACCTGGACTACCACCTGTTCGTCAGGTAGAGTTTCGGATCGACTTAGTACCAGGAGCGGCGCCAGTAGCACGAGCACCCTACCGTTTAGCGCCATTGGAAATGCAAGAATTATCCAATCAACTACAGGAGTTATTGGATAAAGGTTTTATTCGACCAAGCTCATCGCCTTGGGGAGCACCTGTCCTATTTGTCAAAAAGAAAGACGGATCTCTTAGGATGTGTATCGATTATCGGGAGTTGAATAAACTTACTGTAAAGAATCGCTATCCATTACCAAGGATCGATGATTTGTTTGACCAACTGCAAGGATCAAGCGTTTACTCGAAAATTGATTTAAGATTAGGTTATCATCACACTGGTACAGATATTACCTTTCGTCACACCCAAAATGCGTGACTATATGCATATAGTCACACACGTTTTTTTGGGTGTGTGTGACAAAAAGTCGCGCCACCGTAGGTATCATATGGTCACATTGTTTAGTTTGTGGCCGTTTTCATTGAAAAAGAGTGACCAAAACCCGAATATGTGTGACTAATTAGGCACAAGTTTTGTTGGATTCATCAGTATGTGTGACTATTTCCCATCCTATGGCCACATGAAAATATAATAAATGTGACGTTTGTGATGATTTAGTCACACAACGTGTGTTGTTTTTTTCTTGTTAGTCACATACAATTTAAAAAACAGTGGCCAAAAGTGTTAATAAGTGTGACCATATGCTGTTTAAAGTGAAGAAATGTGTATTTTGTGTGACTATTGATCATCCAATGGTCACATGAATTCTTAGTTTGTGTGGCCTTTTGTAATACTTAGTCACACAAAGCATGTTTGTTTTGGGTATTTAGTCACATACAATTAAGCATAAAGTGGCAAAAGTGTTAATAAGTGTGACCATATGCTGTTTTAAGTGAAGAAATGTGTATTTTGTGTGACTATTGATCATCCAATGGTCACATGAATTCTTAGTTTGTGTGGCCTTTTGTAATATTTAGTCACACAAAGCATGTTTGTTTTGGGTATTTAGTCACATACAATTAAGCATAAAGTGGCCAAAAGTGTTAATAAGTGTGACCATATGCTGTTTAAAGTGAAGAAATGTGTATTTTGTGTGACTATTGATCATCCACATGAATTCTTAGTTTGTGTGGCCTTTTGTAATATTTAGTCATAGAAAGCATGTTTGTTTTGGGTATTTAGTCACATACAATTAAGCATAAAGTGGCCAAAAGTGTTAATAAGCGTGACCATAAGCTGTTTTAAGTGAAGAAATGTGTATTTTGTGTGACTATTGATCATCCAATGGTCACATGAATTCTTAGTTTGTGTGGCCTTTTGTAATATTTAGTCACACAAAGCATGTTTGTTTTGGGTATTTAGTCACATACAATTAAGCATAAAGTGGCCAAAAGTGTTAATAAGTGTGACCATATGCTGTTTTAAGTGAAGAAATGTGTATTTTGTGTGACTATTGATCATCCAATGGTCACATGAATTTTTAGTTTGTGTGGCATTTTGTAATATTCAGGCACACAAAGCATGTTTGTTTTGGGTATTTAGTCACATACACTTAAGCATAAAGTGGCCAAAAGTGTTAATAAGTGTGACCATATGCTGTTTAAAGTGAAGAAATTTGTATTTTGTGTTACTATTGATCATCCAATGGCCACTTGAATTTTATGTTTGTGTGGCCTTTTGTAATATTTAGTCACACATCAAATTAAACAAAGAGTGACCAATAATGTTGATAAGCGTGACCATAATACGTGACTGCATCTTTTAGTCACAGGGTTATTACTGGTATTTTTAAGTTAGTACTGTTGGAGCAGATTTGCTACTGCTAGTACTATGCTAGTGCTGCTGGAATGAGTATATTATATATATAAAACAGAATCATAAACAAAAAGAAATTTGAAATTGAATAAAACTCGAATGTATATAACTGAACAGAATATACAATTGTAATTTCGTACATAATCAAATTCTCAAGTACCATAATTTAAATACTTTTGACTCTTCACCGGCCTAGCTTGCTTTAGGGCTTCAATAGAGACATTACTTTTGCGCTTCGATGGTGCTGTTGGTCCACAGTTGTTGTCACTTTTCTTTTGCATTGTAGTTGGCAGTGTAACCTGTAGTAACAAAAGACGCTTGTATCAAACATTGAATTATATATCAAGAATTATATATATGTATGTTGAAAAAACACATGTATGTACCCAAAGCAACGATATTTGATTTCTTTAAGTGCCACAGTTTGCAGTTAAATGGCTTAAAAAAAGAATTTTTGCATGTACATATCAGAAATTATTTAAACAAAAGAATAACAAGAAACATGTTGAAATACATACTGTTGGCAGTGCTTGTGTTGGAGACACATTTTGTTCTGATTGGGAATCTGGAGGCCCGTTTTGTCGTGACTTAGGCTTTTTCTTAGGTCCGACAGTTTTAGCAGGTTCCTATATGTATATATAAAACACGTTACATTATATAAACAAAAGAATAACAAGAAACATGTTGAAATACATACTGTTGGTACTCCTTGTGTTGGAGACACATTTCCTTGCGATTGGGAATCTGTAGACCCTTGTTGGCTTGCATTTGAGGCTACTGGAAATTGAGATGACAAATTTAACTGCACCCCTTGTTGACTCAACTGTGCCATCAGTTGAGTAAGTATTCTTTTTGTTTCTGTAATCTCATTGGACAATTTCTTGATCTGGTCATCAGATTCTTTCTGCAAAAAAAAACATAGGAAATGTTGGGATTAAAAGTATTCTTGATGCTGTTAGAGTAACTGATGCTCTTATTTGTATCAATGCTGCTCAGATGGAGTTAGTGATGCTCATGAACTTCAATTACAAATATGGCTAGTGTTTACCACTGCTAGTACAAAATTTACTACTGCTAGTTCACATTTAATCCTGCTGGTATATAAGCATAATAATAGAATTTGCAGTCAAACTTACAAGTGTATCTCCCACTGATGTGATCTCATCATCTGGAAATTCACCATCGTTGTTTACCCTTCCTTTCAACCACATTATACCACGCGGGGGTTCTTCATCTGCTTCAATCTCTTTATTTTCGATCTAATAAACATCAAATGCATACACATGTAAAGTTAAAACAAGATAAACGAAAATATGAAGGTGCATACACATGTGATCTTACCATTTTCTCTTTCAAATAAACATATCCACCTCGTCCCATTTTATGCTGATAAATATTTTTGGAACGCGACATTTTAGCTTTATCAGCTATCTTCTAAAAACACAAAATCATAAGGCGTTTACATGTGCGTGGTAATGCTGCAAACTGAAAATTATGAAATGACATATAGACTTAAATAAAGATGACTAATTAAAACCTTGTATTCATCGGTGGTCGTGTTGTTTACAAACTCGACCCAGTCTTCTGATTTCACAAATCGACTATACTTGGCCGGGACTTCATTCAGTTTGGAAGGTGTATTTAGGTGGGGCAAAATGTATTCTTCTCTGAGCTTCGTTCTGAAAGTCCTTAGCAGTTTACCAAGACGAGTCATTACCAATTTTCTGAATGTCACGTCAACATCAAAATATCGTTGCAAAGATTAACACAATGTTGTTAATTAGTTGCACATAATGTAACTGCATAGATAAAATTATGTAGTACTGGGTTAAAAAAATACAGTAGTATATATGTACAGTGATGTCAGTCCATAGTTTATCTCTTTCTTCTTTATTTACATTCCTCCAGGAAAGATTCTTCAAACCTATGTGCTCACGAACCAGATCTCCTAAAAAACTCGTAAACAGTGCTCTGTGTAACCCTGATACCCTATTCAATGCATCGAAGGTTACCTTGAGCTTTATTCCACCAGGGTTGCCATATTTCATGCGAAACTTAAATAGCCTGGTCATGCCTCTCTTAGCTAGTATCCGATCTGATTGGTTGGTTCCAGGCGCATCTAGATCTTCCTCATCAGAATACTTTTCGGATTCATAGTCTATGTTGTTATCATCATGTTCATTATCAGCAGGAAGCAAAAGATGATTATCAACAATGGGTTGAATTCCCATGACTCTTGAGTAACAATGGGTACAAGAAAATGATTCTGGCTTTGAGAGTAATGGTGATATAAGAATTGATTATTGTGTTTTCTTTGCAGTTTTTTTTAGGAGAGAAAAGAGGGTATAGGAAGAAGATGAATCGTACCTTATTCTTGGTACCCGCTTCTAATTAGGCGATTTCAAAATTTTGGCTCCAAATTCTAATTTCAAAATAACAATTGAATTATTTTAAAAATTTGCCTTAAATTTGAACCTGTTTAGTAAAGCATAAACTTGAAACAAAATTTTGGCTCCAAATGTTATATATCATTATCTTAATCGCAAATCATGAACCAAGATCTAGAACAAAGATCATGAACACAAACTGCATATCAAATCAAGAACTCAAATTTACACAATTACACCAAGATCATGAACACAACTTGACACCATTTAACACAAACTGCTACCATTAAATCATAAACCAACATGAAATGAAGAACACAAAGTGCTACCATTAAATAAATATGTGCAATCATCAAATCAACAACAGAAACTGCTACCATAAAATCTAACTGTGCAATCATCACATCAAGAACAAAAATTGCTACCATTTAACAAACCAAAATACTATCATTACAGTTATAATATAGATACAGTTAAACTACACTAGTTACCAGTTACTGCACCATTAATAATTACATTTATCCAAATTAAATATCAGAACTGCTACTACGTACCATATTAAAGTAATTATCCTCTAGTTCATAATAGTCGAGATGATCACTGATGAGTGTCTAAATACTCATCATTTTATTCCCATTTAAACTGCAAAAACAGCCAAAAACACTTTGAAAAGTCACATAATGCAGAAAATATCATTTGGTTGTATTTTTATGTGTTGCAAGTGCAAAATGATTAAAAACAAGTAAAAACGAACAAAGTTTGCACAATTGGCAATTCTAGTCCCTAAAGTTTCAAAAATGGCAAAACAAGTCCCCCGGTTTTCAAAAATGGAAAAATATCTTTTATGGTACTTGTACTATTGAAACTTGGCATAAGTGGTCTTTTTGATAACTTTGAGAAGTTTACACTTCCCACCCCTCAAAATCCAAATATTACACAAAAGGTCCTTGGGCTCTATACCTACTACAAACCATCCGGACCTTAAATAAATAAAAACCCATTAAAAACCAAAGCCCAACATACCCCAGCCCATCCCCCTTTTATATAAACCCAGGGTCAAACGGTCAACGCCCGTTTTCCCCTTTCCCTCCCTAAAACCACCATCACTGCTTCCGTACCACCCCTTCCACCTCCACGGTTTCCACCCTTCACCTGGCTACCAACCCACCACCTCACCACCTACTACTCACTCTCACCCCTTCCACCTCACATCCTAGCCCACAACCATAATAAATGCTTCCCCACCACTTTTTCCCTAAACCATGCCTTCCCCTGTTTTTCTTTAACCAAAAGTACCAACTAGGCTATAATCCTTTTCTGTAATGTCTCCTCAACATATACAAGCTTCCAAAGGGCATTTATTGCAAAAATTCGGCCGCAAGTTATGTATCTCAATTTTGGCGCCAAAAACGGTTTGAACGGATAGGATGACTTTGACCCATCCAATGGTCAAGATTGTTGATGGGAAATGTTCAGAGGCATGTGGGGAGTCTCTAAAAGCTATAAAGAAGGAAGGAGAGGCAGAGGAGAAATATATCTAGTGTAACTTTAGTTTATGTATGTCGTTTAAGTTAATTTCCATTTCCTAGTTTATGTTTAAGCTTTTAAGCCTTGTATTAAGTCATTTCAGTGTATTGTAAACGTTTTCAAGCAATCAATTTCAAGTTTCCAGTTAAAATTCAGTTTATGCCATTTTTATGCTCAAATGCTCAAGTTCACTTGTATGTTGTTGTAGTTGATGATAAGGACTCATATAGATCATATAAGCTCCTATAAAGCTTCTGAAAGCTTTTAGAAACCATAAAAATCAGTTTAGAGTTAAAAACCAAAAATACCAAAAAAAAAATCACATATTTAGATAAAAAAATCAAGAAATTCAGCAATGATGATCAAGAAAGCTGGAGCAGGGTAAATCTTGGATGGCCTTTGGGTTCAGAATTTGATTGGAAGGGTATTTCAGTTGGTCCTTGGTCCTTGTTCTTTATTCTCAGTTGAAGTTCAGTTGTAAGCATTTTTAAGAAATTTTTGCATTTCACTGTATTAGTAGCTTCTAGCTTAAATACTTGTGTTCTTATGTTTCTGAGTCATAGTTAAGTAAAATCATTCACTAAAACAGTTTGCTTGATCTCTAGAATCCATAGTTGCTTTGAATTTCATTTTTCACAGTCATATTAGCATAAGTGTGAATTCTGAGTTTTATGCTTGCATTGTTGTTGGTTTATGCTTATTTAGTTCTATGTTATGATAATAGGAAGCCTTAAATCAGTTGCATGGTCTTAATTTGTGAAATCCTTTGAAAATCACAAAAACTGAGTTTTTAAGGGCTGTTTGGATATTGTGAGTGGAATCTGTGTTATAGGGTGTTGTGCCATTGTTCTTGTTTGATGTATGTCACATTAAGTCCTAATATCTCAGAGAAACCATAAAAACCAGACCTTATTTGATAAAAAGTCAAAATTGCCTTTGATCCCTCTTAATTTGTTGACTATTAAGATTTTATGTTCCATGATCATGCTTTTGTGTTCATAAGTTGTTATAATTGATCAATCTAGTCTTAATTCACCTTAATACATCATAATCAGTTAGTATAATAGGATCAAAACTCACCAAAGTCAACTTTTGTGTTTTACTGCAAAAGTCAAAAAAATCAGGTTTGGGTGCTGAATCCCATCTGATCTAGGGGGAAATTGGACTTCAATTGGTGTGTTTGTGATGGGGCTTTTTAGTTTTTAAGATAGCTCATAGTACTAGCTCACTTTTTCCCCCTTAATATTCAACTTAACTGCTTATTTGAAGTGCTTAATCTGCCTTGCAAGTTTGCTATTTTCTGAGTTTTCTGCTTTGAATTTTGCAACTGCCATAAGTTGAATTTGCTTATTTTGTGGGATTATCTGTTTGAATTAAGTTGTTTTGTGCTTATATAAGTGTATTGAACCTGTCCTGAGCATTTGGTAGGCTTTTGTGCTTATTAGCTTATTTTTAGCTTATTGACTCAACTGCTTATCTGCCCATCTGCTTATCAGGGCTTATCAAACTTTTGATTTTATTTTTCCTATCTTTTAAATATTAATTTAGACTTATCCTGAATTTTTCAGATTTTTCCTAAGTCATTTGATATTTTTAATCTTTTTTATTAGTTTCCTATAGTAATTAAATCATAATAAATAAAATAATAATCAGAAAAATATAATTATACTTTTCATAATTTTCTTTTATTAATTAGAATGTAGGAAAAATATAATCACATTTTTAGACCTTAAGAAAAACAAAATAGAAAAATAGTGATAGCTTCTATTTAATAGAATTTATCTTTTTAAATTTTTAATTAAGTAATTTTCATTTTTATAATTTTCTTAGCTTCTTTTCACTTAATAATATTTATAGAAAAAGTTTTAGATTTTTCTTTGTTCATTTAGTATTTTTTATAAATTTAAATAGTTCAAATAAGTACTTAAATAATAAATAATTAATAATAATTAAATAAAAAGTATAAAAAATATAATTTTAGTTTTAAAATAAGTTTTAAGTAATTTTACATTTTTAGGTTTTAAATTTTATAAATTTCAGTTTTTGTCCCATTTTAGATTTCTTGTTACGCGTTTTTAGGTTATTTAATTCGCGTTTACTTTTCTTGTGTTTATATAATTCAAAACCTCTTTTCCATTCAAATAACACTTGATCACAATTCGTTTTTAAACACAATTTCACGCTTCGCTGGGATATAACGACCCGGGAAAACACTATACTCCTTGGTTAGTTGTCTTCAATTGGTCTGACTTTATTTGACCACATCCGTGGTTGATTTAAGTTGACTGTTTGAGGCCGATCAATCACCACCTTTACATAATTCTCAACACATTTAATGTACGAGAAGTCTTCTTCACGGCCATCGGTTGATACAATATCTTCTTACTCGTAACTGCTACTACGTACCATATTAAACTAATTATCCTCTAGTTCATAATAGTCGAGATGATCACCACCGTTACATAATTCTCAACACAACATTTAATGTACGAGAAGTCTTCTTCACGGCCATCGGTTGATACAACGTACATCTTCTTACTCATAACTGCTACTATGTACCATATTAAACTAATTATCCTCTAGTTCATAATAGTTGAGATGATCACCACCTTTACATAATTCTCAACACATTTAATGTACGAGAAGTCTTCTTCACGGCCATCGGTTGGTACATCTTCTTAATTATACGGCAGCCCCAAGACGATATCTACCATACAACCATCCATTCAGAACGCAAAGGAAGGCGTTTAATGGACAAGAAGAACCACGTCATGCTCCAAATCCATTGACCGGGGAACAAATATACAACGAGGTACAACATATTGAAAATAAGTGGGGAAAAGGAAAAACCTCGAAAAACCAAGATCAAGATACCAGAGGCAGAGGTGGGAAGAATAAAAAGAAGAAAAGGAAAACAACAGAAGAAGAGGGTAGTTCAAGCCAAGCAAATGAAGCATATTGGAAGAAATTCAACATTTGGTATCGAAAGCTAAGGTATTGGAGGCATCATTCTGTTCCGCATTGTATTGACTTCATGCATGTAGAAAAGAATGTTGGTGAGAGTCTACTCGGAACTTTGTTGAATGTTCCTGGAAAGACAAAAGATGGAATGAATGCTCGACTGGATCTGGAAAAGTTGGGGATAAAAGAAGAGTTGTTTGCTAGGCAAGAAGCAGACAAAACAACACTACCTCCAGCAGGTTACACATTAACGAATGCTGAAAAAGACATCTTTTGTGAAACGTTAAGCAACATCAGGGTACCACAGGGCTATTGTTCAAATTTCTCTAGTTTGGTCAGCCTAAATGATAGGAAGCTCATTGGCCTTAAATTGCATGACTATCACATGCTAATGCAAGAGTTTTTACCCATTGCTATACGTTCAGTCATGCACCCGCCCACACGATATGCTATTATCAGGTTTTGCTTTTTCTTTAAATCTATATGTAGGAAAGAAATTAGCTTGCAAGAACTAGATAAGATGCAAGAAGAACTTGTTGTTACACTGTGCCTACTCGAGAAGTTCTTTCCTCCATCATTTTTTGATATTATGATACACTTGACTGTGCACCTAACTAGGGAGGTAAAATTATGTGGTCCCATATGCTTTCGGTGGATGTATCCATTCGAAAGATGTATGAAGGTTATTAAAGGACATGTGCGAAACAGAAATAGACCAGAGGGATGCATTGCCGAGGAGACTATCGTGGAAGAAACAATAGAGTTTTTTAGCGAATATCATAAAACCATGAAAACTATTGGTATCCCAGCTGATAAACATGTAACCAATGAAGTTGAGGACGGAAAGCCATTGTCGGCCGGCAAACCAAGTGAAGTTTCCGGAGAATCCTTTCAGAAAGCACATTTGTATGTAATACAAAATACAGATGAAATTCAACCGTATATCGAGTAAGTATTACTAACACATGTCAATTTCGTTGCTTAAAATGTTCTATCAAATATAATAATCAAAGACATTTATTTGTTTCAGGCAACACAAGGAAGTTTTGAAAGGAAAAAACCCGGGTAAAAAAATGGCATTGCTGGAGAATGAGCACATTAAATCTTTTGCTAAGTGGTTACTCGAAGAGGTAATTACTTGTATGTTGTTTATAATTGTTTGTTTGTTGCTATCATCATAATTGTCCCTCCTGTATATGACATTAGATAGAGGTCGACCAGCACACCATTTCATTATCCCAAACACTCCTATTCTTTAATTGTTTGTTTGTTGTTCCCGCAATTTAAAGGTAATATATACTTGTAATGAAATTCAGGTTGAGAGAGAGTTAGCGATATCCAATGATAGTGTATCAGAAACTGTGAGGTGGATATCATTTGGACCACGCGCCAGCGTAGTGAAATACGAGGCGTATAACATCAACGGGTATACATTTCGTACGAAAAGTAATGATGGCATAATTTACCAGAACAGTAGGGTTAGTGTTGAGTCAGTAGATGTGCACATATCCAAAAAAGAAGTTGCAACCATAAGAAAAACATCTTATTATGGGGTTTTACAAGAGATATGGGTACTAGATTACCGTTTCAGGCAAATTCCTTTTTTCAAATGTGATTGGGTTAATCGCAAAACTCATGGGGTCAAACATGATACTTGATCGCTCCCAAACGGTCAACTAATATTGACCAAGTAAATGGTCAACAAGAGTCAAACAGCTTAAGGACACAATATAATTTACCAAAGGAGTTTAGTGTTTCCCCGGGTCGTTAAGTCCCAACGAGGTGTGTAAACTGTAATAAAACGAATTTGTGATTGGGTGAAATTGAATAGGAAAAGGGTGTGAGTGATTTAAACTAAGGAATTTAAAAAGAAAATAACATAAACAAACTATAAGAACGATTACGTGAAAGTAAATGACTTATAAACGTTTAAAACTTAAAAACGTACGTTTTAAATCAAAATTACGTAAACGTACAAAATAAAACGTGAATTCTGACCAATATAAATCCCACGGATCTGAAAATTATATTTTTAGAATCCAAATGATAAAAGAAAATTTTAGGAAAAATAAAAATATTTATTTGACTATTCATCTATTTAATATTAATTAATTACTATTTAATAATTATTAAAAACTAATTTAAATTATAATAAATAATAAATGAACTCTAATAACTATGAAACTTTTCCTAAAAATACTATAAGGTGACAGGAATCTATAAAAATTATAAAAATGATAAGTGCTTAATGAAAAAGCTCAAAATAAGCCAAATGGCTTAAATAGAAGCTATCACTATTTTTTTGTTTTGATTTTCTTGGATTTTCTTTTACAAAACTATTTAACTACTGAAAATAACTAACTTTAATGAAGACAAAATTTTTAAAACTTAAAAATAAGCAGATTTAGAGCTTGTGAGCTTAACAGCTTGGGCTTTTTGGCTCAAAATGAAAAACAAGCTTATAACCTTTGAGGTTGGTGGATTAGCTTTAGAAAAAGCCAAAGCACACAAGCTTAAGCTTACTGATGAGCTTTTGATTAGCTTAGTAAATTGACTCAACTACACTGATTGCTCAGTGTAGTGAGTGATTTGGATAAACATGGTTAAGCACAATAAGCAATCCAAATAAGCAGTTAATAGACAATAAGCACTTTAAATAGCAAGCTAGCCAGAAGGGCTTCTAGAATCAACAAATTACATAAGCTAAACCTCTCTAATGAACAAGATACAAGCTTATGAAATAAGCTTATTGGCCTGTGCACAGGGGAGGTTGCAGACTCAGATCAGTTCAGATGGCTAACTTGCAGACAAGAATTAAGCTAGCAAATAAGCTACAATTGCAGATTTAAGCTAAAACAGATTAAGTTTAACTAGCAAGCTACTGATAGAAACAAAAATCATGCAAAGGGGTTAACTGATTAAGCAGTTACAATTACTAGAAAAAGCTGAGAAAAGCAAACTATTAGTGCAGATGTAATGTTTAGGACTTTTTTTTCTGTTTTTGCAAGGTTGACTTTTATGAGCTTTAAGGTTAATCTACTTACTGATTATGTTATATTAGGCTAATTAGAGATGAAATTAAGCTAGATGATCAAGTATTTAACTACTGTGATGAAATTTACACTCCAAATCCTAACAGTTAACTAGCAAAGAGAGATTAAAGGCTATTTTGACTATTTATCAAACAAGGACTGAATTTTATGGCTTTACTGAGCTAAAATGACCTTAAGTGATATGTTTGAACAAAGTTACCAACAAACTCACTTTGTATCACAGATTACTCAGATAAACCAAACACTACTTTATAAAAGCTAATTTGAGATTTTCAAAGCAAATGATATTGTTAGACCACAACTCTGATTCCAAAGGTTACAAAAGGAACACACAAGATCATATGAGCATAAAACATCAACAACACAAGCATAAACCACAGATTTGTCAAATATGCTATTTAAACTGTGCAATTTCAATTTTTAGCAACAAGTTAATTTGATGAACAAGCAACTTTTTTTAATCAATATAATCACTTAACAATAACACAGGAACATAAAAGCACAAAGATTAAAGCACAATACTTACTTATACAGTAAAATGCAAAAATTTATAAATTAGCTTACAAAATGCTTTCCAGAGCAAAACCAAGAACCAAGGCCAAAGAACACACCTATAAGCTTACCAATAAGCCACTAAACCAAGAGCAATCCAAAATTTACTCTGCTCCAAGCTTCTTCTTTATATAAACTGAATTTTTTATTTTCTTTTCTATTTTCTTGATTTCTTTTTGGTGTTTTTGTTTTAATGACTATAACTTGTTTTAAGGGTTCTAAAAGCTAAATAAGCTTTGTCAGGAGCTTATGTGAGCTAAAAAGAGTCCACTAAACAACTACAATCAACAATAAGTAAATAACTTGAAAATTAAGGGTACGTTTAAGCATAAATTGGAAATGTAAAGATAGATTGAAATTGGTACTGTAAATAAGGTTTATTACACTTGTGAATGAGTAATAAAACACTTGAAAGCTGTAAATGACAATGTAATAAAGTTAAGCAGTAAAAACGTTTAAGTAAAATGACCATAAAAACTATGATGATATGATATCTTTTCCTCTGCCTCACTTCTTCTCTTTATAGATATTTTCCATTCAGACGACATCTCTGAGACTTTCCCACTTGATCTTGGCCATTGGATTCATCAAATTCATCATAAACGTCCATTTGGACTTTTGGCGCCAAAAAGGAGATAGTGAAAAAATCCACTATCTCTGATAATCTTGAAAATGGGGAAGAAGCATTAATTGCTTTTGGTTTGTTAGGTAGAGTGTGGTAAGGGAAAGGTTGAGGTGATGGGTGGTATTGCAGGGAGAAGGCGGTGGCTATGGTGGTTTTGGTTGGCGGTAAACGGTTTTAAGGGAGAAGGTTTGACCGAAGTCAAACCTTTGGTTAGCTAAGGGATCGGGGTTGGGTTGTTTTGGGATTGGGCTTAGTTTGTGTAGGATTGGGCTTGGGTTTATTAAAGATTGGGTTGGGTTTAGTTTAGCTGGGTTTAGTTATTTAGGATTAGGACATGGTTTGGATTTTAGTTAAACCTTGGGGACCATAGTTGTACAATGCTGAAAATCCAGGGACCATAAATGTAAGTTTTCCACTTTTGAATACCAGGGACTATTTCTGCCAACTTATGAAACTTCAGGGACTGAAACTGCCAATTTTGTAATCTTTGCTTGTTTTTTACCTGTTTTCAATCCTTTTGTACCTGAATCATATAAAAACACATTCTATGGATATTTGTAGCATTATGTGACTTTTCAAAGTGTTTTTGGCTGTTTTTGCAGTTTAAATGGGAATAAAATGATGAGTATTTAGACACTCATCAATCCCCCACACTAAACTATTGCTAGTCCCTAGCAATCTTTTATGAAAATTTAATGGATTTTATGTCTCTTTACCAAAAGCCATTACTTCTGGAGTAGCCAATGTTTTAGTATGATACTTTGGTACATTAATAACCAAATGATTTTGAGCAAACCATCAGCTGTCAACGGATTTCATTTGTCTTTACCAAAAGCCGTTTGCTTTTGGACTAGCCAACTCTTCACTTATAAAGATATGGGGAGTTGAATACCATACAATTTTTGGCAAATTGTAAGCCATAAACGGATTTGAGACATCTTTACCAAGAGCCGTTTGCTCTCGGATTAGCCAGTCCTTATGTGGGTTAGACATGGTGGACTGATAACCATTTGTTGTGTTAGTGCAAAGCACTTCCACCAAATGAAAAAAAATTTAAAATTTTGCTAATGTTTTTGTTCACCGAGTCACTTAGCTTGACTCGACCCCGCATTCATTGGTTCATGGGGAAGCAACATGTGGAAGAGACAATCTCCATCGGACTTTCATTCAAGATGTTTGGACAAACATTGAAGTATGTGAAAGTTCCACACCGATGAGATAAATACCCGGCTCAAAAGAATAGTAAATTGAAAATGCCGGGGTCAAAGGTAATATCCTCACTCCCGAATGAGTGAAGGATAGGGGAAATCACTGGGTAGGTGAAGGGAAGAAGCGAGATCTGAATAGCAATTAAGATAAGAACTTCCTCCTCAAGAATTGCATATTCAAGTGGAGGAGGCAAGTCCTTAAACTTGATCTCAGGAAATTTATCATTTTTCTTAACTGACTTGATTTCCTCATTATGAAGTTGTTTTGGTGGAAGAGGGGAAGATGAATCTTCGTTTAACAAACTCTCTAGAAAAAGAATGTCTCCCTCAGGATCAAGATAGTTATCATCAACCTCATGCGGAAGTGAACTATCTAGAGCAAGAAAAGCCTCGACCTCTTCCAGAAAGAAGTCACTTCCCTCAAACGAAGTGAGAGAAGGGGAAGAGTCGGCTATGATAAGTTGAGAAGATGTGGTGGGATCCCCACTCACAGAATTATGAAAATAACCAAGACTTTCTTGAGAGTACTCCTTTGAAGCAATATTAATGACATCGATTCGGTTAACCGATTCAGAATCATAATTTGAGGAGCACCTCTAAGTTTGATCATGGTTAAAGGTAACAGCTTCATTACCCACACACAATGTGATCTCATGCTCAAATACATCAATAAGAGCATGGCCCGTTTTTAGGAATCCTCTTCCAAGAATGAGAGGAACCCTAGGATCAGCATCGAAATCAACAACCACAAAGTCAGCTGGAAAATGGAACTTTCCTACTTTCACAAATACATCCTCAGCAATTCCGCGTGGATGAGATATGGTACGATCTGCAAGTTCAAGAGTCATGCAGGTAGGAGTGAGTTCAGGAAGAGAAAGTTTCTTCCACACTGAATGAGGCATCAGGTTGATGCTTGCACCAAGATCGGCCAAGGCATAGCATTCAACCATTCCCGGAAATACACAAGGTATTAGAAACTTTCCAGGATCTCCAAGCTTCTCGGGAAGCTTTTTCAAGATAACTGCTGAGCAGTTCTCATTTAATGGAGTTTTAGCCTTTTCAATAAGCTTTTCCTTGCTGCTTAACAAGTGTTTGATTGTTGATGCAAACTTGGGCATCAGAATGAGAGCATCCGCAAAACTTATGTCAAAATGTAATTCTTTAAAGATTTGAAAGAATTTGTCCATTTGTTGACTATACTTTTCACGAAGCTTTTGCTCATTTAAGCGCGATGGGTAAGGAATATAAGGTTTGGATTTAGGGGCAGCAAATTCAGGAGTCTCAACAGATTCAAAGACAATTCCTGGTTTGGATTTCTTTTTCAGGACAACCGGAGGATGGACTTGTGCTGTACTTTGTGGGCTTGGAATTTTCACTTTGTCCGTTGTAATCTCCGTCTCTTTTTCCATTTCATACAACGGAGGAGGAATAGGACCAGAGGGTCCCTCATAAGCAGCACCACTACGAGTGGTGATAGCTTTTATGAAATTGGTATTTTCATCATCATCACTGTCATCAATTGCACTGATAGGAGCAGCTTTGAGGATATTGGAATAAGTTCTGGCTGTTCTTTGCTCACTAAGTTTGCTTGACAAACTTTTAACCGTAAATCGTGAAAGAGTAGGATCTATTCTTGACGGTTTAGGAGCAATTGTGGGCTTAAATTTTTGGACGACCGTAGGTTGGACGTAATTAGCACTTCCATTGTCAGAGGGAAGCACCGGGTCCTTCGTCACCCTGGTTTCTCGTTCCATTTCCCTCATCGGAGAGGGAATAGGAATCGATGGTCCATCATGAGCTTTACCACTACGTGTAGTGACAGCTTTGAGTTCACCCCTTGGGTTGACAACAGTGTTACCAGGGAGACCTCCCGAGGAAGAATGTGGATTGAGATGGTTCATGAGACTGGCAAGCATATTCTTAACTTCTCTTTGAGAATGATCAATTTTGTTTGAAAGCTCATTCTTTAGCTCAGTTCCTTGCTTATGTATTGAAGATTGAAATTCATTCTTCAAATTGGAGATTTGATTTTGCATTACCCTCATTTTGGTCTCATTAACCTTGATGTAGTTATCAAGTTCATTTGAGAGAGGTCCTTGGTAATTAGGAGCTGAATACCCTTGATTACCCCTTTGGGGTGGGTATTGATTGTTCGGGGCATGAAATTGATTTTGCATGTTTTTCCCTTTTTGTTGATTAGGATTAATCCTATTTGGATTGTTGGGTGGAGGAAATCCGGGTGGTCCAATTTGGTTGCTAGCACGGTAGTTTGGTTCCACTTGAGGACGGTATTGATTACCTCCTTGATTGGAAGTTCCGACTATAGCATTAACATCAAATGGAGTGCCATCGGTGGCAGTACAATTGTAGTAAGCGTGAGGACCACCACAAGTAACACACACTTCTATCTTTTTGACTTCAGCAGTGTGAGAAGTTTGTGGAGCAGAATCTTTCTTTTGTGAGGAGAAAACCAAAGTTTGAATAGCCTTCGTGAGTTCAGCAAGTTGAGTATCAGTACTAGGAGAACTCACGGGAGATGAAGTGAAAGGACCAGCACTAGCCTGAGAATTATATGGCCTGGTTCGTGCAGTGCGGACCTTTGACTTATTTTCAATAAATGCAATGGCTTCCTTAGTGGATTTGCTCAGAAAATTACCTCCAGCTGAGGCATTGAGAGAATCTTGGTCAGATGGGTTCAACCCATTGTAGAAAGTGTCCATTTGCATCAAATCGGTGAAACCGTGATGAGGACATTTGTGGAGCAATTCTTTGAAACGATCCCATGCCTCTCAAAATGGTTCATCAAACCTTTGAGAGAATTTCATGATTTCATTTTTAAGATGCGTGGTTTTAGAAGGAGGAAAGAATTCATTTACGAACTTTTGAACCAAATCTTCCCATGTTCCAATTGATCGAGGGGGTTGTTTGTCAAGCCAAATCCGGGCTGCCCCATCGATGGAAAACGGGAAAAGAAGAAGTTTGATTGATTCCTCAGGGACATTTTTGCATTTGATGGTGCAAGTGATTTTGTTAAACCATCTAATGTGATCTTGAGGATCGTCCCTATCAAAACCATAAAATTGCCGCTGGGTTACCAGGTTTATCAACCCAGTCTTAAGCTCAAAATTCTCAGCCACGATGGCTGGAACAACAATGGCATCTCCGTACCCATCGGTGGGTGCTTGGAGAAGCTCATTCATCGGACGATCTTCTGTCATGATGACAGGAGTTTTAGGATCAGTTCGTATCTCGGGTACGACTGATGGAGCAGAACGTCTACGACGTCTTCGAGGTATGTTTACAAGCTCACGAAAAGGGCTCGATGACCTAGAAGAACAAGTGCGCATGCACTAAGACGAGTCTAAGAATCCTTTAGAGTGATGGAAACTTAGAAAAGGGTAAGAAGATTCTTTGTGGATTTTATTTGTTTATGGAAACTTGAAATACGATATTTTTGGTTATCGATCAGTCAAACGAATTAACTTAACGATAATTTTGGTTATATATATATATATATATATATATATATATATATATATATATATATATAAAAATAAGAGAATATGAACAAGGATGGCAAATATACAATGGATGTATATTCAACAACACTGATTCTGCAAATGCGTTCTACGCAGCACACCTCCCCGGCAACGGCGCCAAAATTTGATCGCTCCCAAACGGTCAACTAATATTGACCAAGTAAATGGTCAACAAGAGTCAAACAGCTTAAGGACACAATACAATTTACCAAAGGAGTTTAGTGTTTCCCCGGGTCGTTAAGTCCCAACGAGGTGTGTAAACTGTAATAAAACGAATTTGTGATCGGGTGAAATTGAATAGGAAAAGGGTGTGAGTTATTTAAACTAAGGAATTTAAAAAGAAAATAACTTAAACAAACTATAAGAACGATTACGTGAAAGTAAATGACTTAGAAACGTTTAAAACTTAAAAACGTACGTTTTAAATAAAAATTACGTAAACGTACAAAATAAAACGTGAATTCTGACCAATATAAATCCCACGGATGTGAAAATTATATTTTTAGAATCCAAATGATAAAAGAAAATTTTAGGAAAAATAAAAATATTTATTTGACTATTCATCTATTTAATATTAATTAATTACTATTTAATAATTATTAAAAACTAATTTAAATTATAATAAATAATAAATGAACTCTAATAAATATGAAACTTTTCCTAAAAATACTATAAGGTGACAGGAATCTATAAAAATTATAAAAATGATAAGTGCTTAATGAAAAAGCTCAAAATAAGCCAAATGGCTTAAATAGAAGCTATCACTATTTTTATGTTTTAATTTTCTTGGATTTTCTTTTACAAAACTATTTAACTACTGAAAATAACTAACTTTAATGAAGACAAAAATTTTAAAACTTAAAAATAAGCAGATTTAGAGCTTGTGAGCTTAACAGCTTGGGCTTTTTGGCTCAAAATGGATATTAAGCTCAAACAAGCTATCAAATAAGCTATACAAAAGGAAACAAAGGTGAAATAAGATGAAAATAAGTAAAAGGAACTGGAAATGAGTAAGGTACTGCTAGTGTAAGAAAGGTACTGCTAGAGCAACAACCTGCTGCTGACTTTAGAGGCAAAATAAGCTTATGAAATAAGCTTTAAAGCACAAAGTGAAGATTGGAGTAGCAAGATGGGTTGGTTAGCTTTCCAAAAAGTCCAAGCTCACCCTGTGGGGTCCACTGGTGAGCTTTGAGGAGCTTATGAAAAAGCTTGTATATACTGATTACTCAGTATTCCCAAGGAGATGGGACAAACAAAAAGCCACAAGCAGGCTTATTAAATAAGCTTGAAAATGAAAAACAAGCTTATAACCTTTGAGACTGGTGGATTAGCTTTAGAAAAAGCCAAAGCACACAATCTTAAGCTTACTGATGAGCTTTTGATTAGCTTATGAAATTGACTCAACTACACTGATTGCTCAGTGTAGTGAGTGATTTGGATAAACATGGTTAAGCACAATAAGCAATCCAAATAAGCAGTTAATAGACAATAAGCACTTTAAATAGCAAGCTAGCCATAAGGGCTTCTAGAATCAACAAATTACACAAGCTAAACCTCTCTAATGAACAAGATACAAGCTTATGAAATAAGCTTATTGGCCTGTGCACAGGGGAGGTTGCAGACTTAGATCAGTTCAGATGGCTAACTTGCAGACAAGAATTAAGCTAGCAAATAAGCTACAATTGCAGATTTAAGCTAAAATAGATTAAGTTTAACTAGCAAGCTACTGATAGAAACAAAAATCATGCAAAGGGGTTAACTGATTAAGCAGTTACAATTACTAGAAAAAGCTGAGAAAAGCAAACTATTAGTGCAGATGTAATGTTTAGGACTTTTTTTTTCTGTTTTTGCAAGGTTGACTTTTATGAGCTTTAAGGTTAATCTACTTACTGATTATGTTATATTAGGCTAATTAGAGATGAAATTAAGCTAGATGATCAAGTATTTAACTACTGTGATGAAATTTACACTCCAAATCCTAACAGTTAACTAGCAAAGAGAGATTAAAGGCTATTTTGACTATTTATCAAACAAGGACTGAATTTTATGGCTTTACTGAGCTAAAATGACCTTAAGTGATATGTTTGAACAAAGTTACCAACAAACTCACTTTGTATCACAGATTACTCAGATAAACCAAACACTACTTTATAAAAGCTAATTTGAGATTTTCAAAGCAAATGATAGAGTTAGACCACAACTCTGATTCCAAAGGTTACAAAATGAACACACAAGATCATATGAGCATAAAACATCAACAACACAAGCATAAACCACAGATTTGTCAAATATGCTATTTAAACTGTGTAATTTCAATTTTTAGCAACAAGTTAATTTGATGAACAAGCAACTTTTTTTAATCAATATAATCACTTAACAATACCACAGGAACATAAAAGCACAAAGATTAAAGCACAATACTTACTTATACAGTAAAATGCAAAAATTTATAAATTAGCTTACAAAATGCTTTCCAGAGCAAAACCAAGAACCAAGGCCAAAGAACACACCTATAAGCTTACCAATAAGCCACTAAACCAAGAGCAATCCAAAATTTACTCTGCTCCAAGCTTCTTCTTTATATAAACTGAATTTTTTTTATTTTCTTTTCTATTTTCTTGATTTCTTTTTGGTGTTTTTGTTTTAATGACTATAACTTGTTTTAAGGGTTCCAAAAGCTAAATAAGCTTTGTCAGGAGCTTATGTGAGCTAAAAAGAGTCCACTAAACAACTACAATCAACAATAAGTAAATGACTTGAAAATTAAGGGTACGTTTAAGCATAAATTGGAAATGTAAAGATAGATTGAAATTGGTACTGTAAATAAGGTTTATTACACTTGTGAATGAGTAATAAAACACTTGAAAGCTGTAAATGACAATGTAATAAAGTTAAGCAGTTAAAACGTTTAAGTAAAATGACCATAAAAACTATGATGATATGATATCTTTTCCTCTGCCTCACTTCTTCTCTTTATAGATATTTTCCATTCATACGACATCTCTGAGACTTTCCCACTTGATCTTGGCCATTGGATTCATCAAATTCATCATAAACGTCCATTTGGAATTTTGGCGCCAAAAAGGAGATAGTGGAAAAATCCACTATCTCTGATAATCTTGAAAATGGGGAAGAAGCATTAATTGCTTTTGGTTTGTTAGGTAGAGTGTGGTAAGGGAAAGGTTGAGGTGATGGGTGGTATTGCAGGGAGAAGGCGGTGGCTATGGTGGTTTTGGTTGGCGGTAAACGGTTTTAAGGGAGAAGTTTGACCGAAGTCAAACCTTTGGTTAGCAAGGGATCGGGGTTGGGTTGTTTTGGGATTGGGCTTAGTTTGTGTAGGATTGGGCTTGGGTTTATTAAAGATTGGGTTGGGTTTAGTTTAGCTGGGTTTAGTTATTTAGGATTAGGACATGGTTTGGATTTTAGTTAAACTTTGGGGACCACAGTTGTACAATGCTGAAAATCCAGGGACCATAAATGTAAGTTTTCCACTTTTGAATACCAGGGACTATTTCTGCCAACTTATGAAACTTCAAGGACTGAAACTGCTAATTTTGTAATCTTTGCTTGTTTTTCACCTGTTTTCAATCCTTTTGTACCTGAATCATATAAAAACACATTCTATGGATATTTGTAGCATTATGTGACTTTTCAAAGTGTTTTTGGCTGTTTTTGCAGTTTAAATGGGAATAAAATGATGAGTATTTAGACACTCATCAATACTCTTGGTTATACGTTGGTAGACCTGAATACTTTCGGCCACAAGGATGATCCGTTCATATTAGCGTCACAAGCAACACAAGTGTTTTATGTGAAAGACCAGGTACAGAAAAATTTGTCCATTGTCTTTAAAACACCTACCAAGAATTACAAAGATACATATGACGAAGTCGATGAGGAGTTTAGTACAGTCATTCACGAGCAAAATGAAAAAATATTGCCACGTGTATATAAAGAAGACTTGGGCAAGGAATCACGAAGTGACTACTATCGAACCGACATTGAAGGTATTGTTATACGAAAATCCAAGTGAAGCATGTCATGCTGCATTAAGACTGCTAGTGTAATAGTTAACCCTGCTGGTTGAAGTTAAGACTGTTGCTCAAGGCTAAGTGCAAGGTTACTGTTGGTATTGTAAAGTTAGTAATGTTAGATGAATAGCTGTTTTAGTACTCCCTCCGTCCCATATTAAGTGTCCATAATGGAATCTTGGGATGTCCCAAATTAAGTGTCCACAGAATATTTTCAACCAATGAGAAGAGACTTTAGTGGGTAATAGTGATATTTGATTGGTGGAGAGTGTAGTTGGCTCCACTTTCCTAAAACTTTGTGCATTTGGAAAGTGGACACTTAATATGGGACGGAGGGAGTATTAAATAGTTGTTCCTGTAATTTAGCCTGTTGTAATGGATTTTGACTCAAAAAAGTCAAGCTTTTCAATGGCAATGAAAAATTTTGTGGTTTTCACTTTTATATGTCCACTTGCAGTCAAGCTTTATTGTATTTGCAGTTTCCATTTATCATGTATATGCACTTGCAGGCACTTTAGTAACATGTTACTTCATTATAAAGTTGAAAATTGACTTTAGAAAGTCAAGTAATCTGGTTCCTAGGGGCAAGTAACATACTTACATACTACTGCATTAAACTAGATAGACTATAAAATCCCAGCATTGTAATGGGGCAAATTAAATGAAGAGTCATGACTAACAGTCTGAACTCAAAATACGACTCTATGATTTAGACACCTAAATAAATACTTCATGTGACCATATGTAACATCTTGAATTTAGTCACACAAACACTCAATGTGACTAATATCAAGGTTAATGATAACTGAGTTCACATTTTGCTATACATATTAGTCACATGAATATTTCACAGTGTGACTATTTTCAATGTATTGGTCACATATAATACCCTTATAATGTGGCCATAAACATTATTTAGATGCACATTTGTGGTATGGTGTGACTATTGTATAGCCTATAGTCACATGATTGTGCTACAATTAAGTATGACCATACACATTAGGAATAGGCAGGCAAACACACACTTAACTTTAGACACACATATTAACTTACGTGACCATTTGTATCGAATTATGGTCACACTTAATCATGTATACCTATGGTTTAGTGTGACGATCTATGACATTTGGTCACACTGTTCAAGTGTGTGACATATATTTGTCACTTTTAAATACATATCGTGACTATGCTTCAAACTTACTTTTCAGTTGTCACACATTTCAAATTCATATGTGGCTAAATTTTCAACAAAAATTAGCAGTCACGCTTAAATAATGTGTGACAAATTTGAGTATATGATTTAGCCACATACACAATTACTTCGTGTAACCATATATGGATTTTGGTCACACTTTTCAATTGCGTGACATATATTTGTCACATATGTATATATATAGTGTGACTAATGTTTCAACCGTATTTGTATCCGTCACACGTCCCAAATTATAAGTGACTAAAAAATCAATTTTTTTTTACCAGATACGTATAGTCATGAAAATATTCGAATGTGTGGCTGTAGCCTCAGATGTAATTCCGAAATGGTCACACAAGTCAGATCAAGTGTGGCTATTTATTTTATTCTGGTACATTTAGTCACATAAAAAAGCGACTGTGTGGCTGTTCGAAAAACAGCATGTGTGACTAAATCCACATTCTGGCGTAGTGTCAGCTGCGTGTTAGGGAAGAATACATTCCTAAAACAGCTTTCCGAACAAGATACGGTCATTACGAATTTCAAGTGATGTCATTTGAGTTAACCAATGCGCCAGCTGTGTTCATGGATCTCATGAATCGTGTGTGCAAGCCTTATTTGGGCAAATTCATGATTGTGTTCATTGATGATATTCTTATCTATTCTTGGAGCAAAGAAGAACATGCGGAGCATCTAAAGATTATTTTGGAATTGCTCAAGAAAGAGCAACTGTACGCTAAATTTTCCAAGTGTGATTTCTGGATTCACACCGTGTAGTTTCTTGGACACGTGATTGATTGTCATGGTATTCACGTGGATCCTTCCAAAATAGAAGCAGTCAAAAATTGGCCGACACCTACGAC
The DNA here is from genome assembly GCA_021014915.2 of Artemisia tridentata subsp. tridentata. NCBI lineage: Eukaryota > Viridiplantae > Streptophyta > Magnoliopsida > Asterales > Asteraceae > Artemisia > Artemisia tridentata. The sequence goes on from CP139506.1 coordinate 424,446,389, forward strand.
TCCCACGGAGGTACGTCAATTTTTAGGACTTGCTGGCTATTATCGGAGATTCATTGATGGATTTTCGAAGATTGCCAAATCTTTAACGGAATTGACCCAGAAGAACAAGAAGTACGTTTGGGGAGAAGATCAAGAGAAAGCTTTCCAGCTGTTAAAGCAAAAGCTTTGTGAAGCACCAATTCTAGCCTTACCTAAAGGAAACGACGATTTTGTTGTTTATTGTGACGCATCAGACCAAGGGTTAGGCACGGTATTGATGCAAGGAAATGAAGTTATTGCTTATGCCTCTAGACAGCTCAAGCCTCATGAGGAGAATTATACAACTCATGATCTTGAGCTAGGAGCAGTTGTATTTGCTCTTAAAATCTGGAGACATTATCTGTATGGCATGAAGTGCATTGTGTTTACAGATCATAAGAGCCTTCAACATATTCTCGACCAGAAAGAGTTAAATATGAGACAACGCCGATGGTTAGAGTTGCTAAGTGACTATGACTGTGAAATTCGCTACCACCCTGGAAAAGCAAATGTTGTAGCAGATGCTTTAAGCAGAAAGGAACGAATTAAGCCTCTTCGAGTCAGAGCTTTAGTCATGACCATTAATTTGGACTTGCCATCCCAAATTCTCAACAAACAAGCTGAATCGGTGAAGGAAGAAAATATTCAGGCTGAGAATTTAAGGGGTATGGATAAGGCGTTTGAACTCCGTCCTGATGGGACTCGTTGTATAAAGAACCGGAGCTGGTTACCACTCTTTGGTGATTTAAAAAATTTGATTATGCATGAATCACATAAGTCCAAGTATTCTATCCACCCAAGATCTAAAAGGATGTACCAGGATCTCAAAAAGCTTTAGTGGTAGCCAAACATGAAAGCTGACATAGCTGACTATGTCAGTAAATGTTTGACATGTGCACGAGTTAAAGCTGAACGTCAAAGGCCATCCGGCTTGTTGACACAACCTGAGATTCTTGAATGGAAATGGGAAAGAATAACTATGGATTTTATCACCAAGTTACCTAGGACGTCAAGCGGATATGACACTATTTGGGTCATAGTTGATCGTCTTACGAAATCAGCTCACTTTTTGCCAATCAAAGAGACTGATGAAGTAGTGGATTTAGCTCAATTATATCCAAAGGAGATAGTCTCACAACATGGAGTACCGATTTCCATTATTTCGGATCGTGATTCTCGTTTCACGTCTCGATTTTGGGAAAAGCTTCAGAAAGCCTTGGGTACTAATTTAGATATGAGTACGGCTTATCATCCACAAACCGACAGACAAAGCGAGAGAACTATTCAAACGTTGGAAGATATGCTCAGGGCATGCGTAATAGATTTTGGTAAAGGCTGGGATAAGCATCTGCCTTTGGCAGAATTCTCATACAACAATAGTTACCATGCCAGCATTAAGGCAGCACCGTTTGAGGCACTTTATGGACGAAAGTGTCGATCACCTGTTTGTTGGGCAGAAGTCGGAGAATCCCAACTTACCAGACCAGAGATAATTCAAGAAACAACTGATAAGATAGTGCAAATCCGACAACATTTGCAAGCTGCCCGAGATAGGCAGAAGAGCTACGCAGATGTAAGACGGAAGCCTATGGAGTTTGAAATTGGAGATAGAGTAATGTTAAAAGTGTCACCATGGAAGGGCATGGTCAGATTTGGAAAGCGAGGAAAGTTGAATCCCAGGAACATCGGTCCCTTTAAGATTCTAGATAGAATCGGTCCAGTAGCCTATTGACTTAAACTCCCTGTAGAACTTAGTAAAATACATCATATCTTCCACATCTCTAACCTGAAGAAGTGTCTATCAGATGAAACACTCGTGATTCCCAAGAAAGAGATTCGTCTCAATGACAAGCTCAATTTTGTGGAAGAACATGTGGAGATCATGGATAGAGAAATCAAACAGCTAAAACGAAGTCGCGTTCCCATCGTTAAGGTTAGATAAAACTCCAAGAGAGGACCAGAATTTACCTGGGAACGAGAAGATCAAATCCGGGAAAAATACCCACATCTTTTTCCTAATTCACCAACCAACGCCGACTGAATCTCAGGACGAGATTCCCTTCAACGGGGGGATAATGTAACCACTGTAAGAATTTCACTATATACTATTCTAATACTTATAATTTTTCTACGTATAATTTTATTTATTTATTTATTATCTGATTATAACTATTATCTAATGTGACGTAGATCACATCCTCGATAAACGTGCTCACACGCAACCCAACCTTAACTAATTTAATGTTTATCTATATAAACACCTTTGACCTAAAACTTTATGACGTTCCATTTACCACTTTATGTTAATTCGTTAACGTACATTTAAAACTAAACGTTTCTTATCCCATAAGAGTTTTTATGAAACCCTAAGCTACCATAACAACATGTGAGAATAACGAAACCCTAGAAATACTAAAATACAACTTATCTGAGTAATGTACAAGTTACTAAAACATAAAAATCAATTATTAATAAGAACACTATATAAACCTTAAAAATAATTATTTTAAAACGCATATTATGTAATAATTTCATGTATTAATTTTTAAAATAAATTTATTAGAATGATTAATTAATTGTACAATCCTCTAAACCTATTGTACAACCCTCTAATGCACAAAACCTTAAAAACACATTTAAATACTTTAAAACCTTAATAAAATTTACATAAAAATTATATAACTTAAGAAAATATTAAAAATGTATTTTTCTTATTTTCTAAAACTTAGTACAACATTTCTAAGCCTAGAGTACAACTCTCCAAAGCACCAAATTATTTTCTTTTGATTTTCTATAGCTCGATATACATATATATATTTAGAAAACCTATAAAATCATTTCTAATTAATACACAAACCCTAAAAGCCCTAACTAAAACCCTAACCCTAGAGTACCACATGCCAAAGCTTAGTGTACAATCCCATAAAGCCCAATTCGAGCCACCCATTTCCATTTCCTTTTGCCTAGTTCGATTTCAACCAAAAGCAAACAAAATCCTTCTATTTTCTTAAACCCTAAGTATACACATGTGCTAAACCCTAAACCTCCACATCTCCCCTCTTCTAGAACTAACACACTTGTGTGGAGGGGGGATTTCCACATCTCCTCTTTTCCCCTCCAACCACATGGCGCCACCAATAAGGAAACACATCACCCATGTCTTCCATACAACTCCCAAGAGAAACCCTAGAAGCATATAGAAACCCTAGTTCACTCCTTCTATAAATAGCCAAGCCCTACTCTTCCATACCTCCCACACACTACTCGACACTATCACCTCAGCCTACACACACCATCCCTACTGATCCTACAGCCTTGATATAAGTCTTAGAGCACTCTAGGAAGCCAAGAAAGAAGGAAGAACTCTTGTGCATCATTTCCAAATTCACTTCGCCACAAAACTTGCCCTAATCGAACCATATAGCTAGGTAAGTTCTAAACTCCTTTCATTATCTTTCATATGCTCTAAATACTCTTAAGATAATAATTAAGTGACCTCTAATAATAGTCTAACATGAAAACTAAAAATCTCATTTTCTTTTCTTTCTTTTGTTTTTGTTCGAACGAAACAAACACACCCTTATATTTTTATTTTTGATACAAACCCAATAGATGTTAAAACATGATAAAAATAAGCTTAAATATACTTAATATACTTATGTTATACATTAGAAACTAACTAGAAACCCTAAATATCAAAAACCTAATTTTCTTTTTCTTTTTCCTTTCTATCGAATCACACAAACACCCTCTTAATTTATTTTTATAAACCAAGAATATCTAAAACAAGTTAGAAAGCATCTAGATATGTTGTAGATACCAAAAATAAGCTAAGATTTCTAGTTCATAAGCTTGAAAACCAAAAACCAAAATTTTTCTTTCCTTTTTGTTCCTGTCGAGACCAACAGCAGACCTCAGTTTTGGAACCTTAAATTCGACTATCAAATGGACACTAAAAATTCTAAAATTTTGTCAAAATCAAGATCATATAACTATCAAATTATAGGAAAAAGAACGGAGTAAAATGATTAAGTTTTCATCAAGATATCACATTTTCTTTCTGCTTGTTTTTCTGCCCAAAATTTCAAACAAACGCACCCTAATAAAAATTATTTCGAGCTCGTGAGCTCGAATCACGAGCTGGAAATTTGTAAAAATGATGTTTATAAACTGATAGAGAAGTGTGTAAAAGAGTAGTAAAAAGTTTTGCCATTTTCCGTAATGTATAACACGTTTTTATGAAATAAGGATGTCGTGTGTAACGCGATAGGAGTCTCAGGGGTATTTTCTGCCAAGACTCTAAGTAAAATTAAACTAGGACTTAACCTGCTGTCGACTTGAACCTCAGGGGTAAAAAGTGTCACTTTTGAAACTACAGGGGTAAAAACTGTCATTTGACCAAAGTTGAGGGGTAAAAATTGTAATTTTGTAAAAGTTGAGGGGTAAAACTTGTCATTTTACAAAAGTTCAAGGGTATAAGTTGTCAATATGAGAAACTTTAGGGGAAAAAGCGTAACATTTTCTATAATAATTATAATAATAATAATAATAATAATAATAATAATAATAATTATTATTATTATTATTATTATTATTATTATTATTATTATTATTATTATTATTATTATTATTATTATTATTATTATTATTATTATTATTATTATTATTATTATTATTTTCCATTGGCAGCACATTTTCCAGATACCAATTAGCAGAAGCATGAACAGGCACTATTTTGATTCTAGTAGGTCATATGCCAGTACCATAGTAATCCCATGTGCTCTAAGAGTGCATGCTCGGCAGCTCTATAACTATGGAGATTTCATCTTGCAAGACCTCAATAAGGTGGTCGACATCAAATATATCGGTGAAGGAACTGCACAGTAAACGTAACATCTTACCACCAGTCTGCGAGTTAACTTAAAAACACGATATAAAGTCAAATAGCGGCCGTAAAAATACCTTGTATCTTGCCAGACCGGATTAACTTCAAGGTGTGGTATTACTAGAGTCGCGTTTAAGATTTTAGCAACAGCTACTGCATCACAAATCTTTAACACAGGCAAGAAATTTAGGAAAAAATTATTATTATTTACTTACTTTTTTTCTTAGGGGGTGTTTGTTTTAGCTTATATTTTTGGCGTTTGGGCTTATTCAACTTTTGAAAAGCTAATAAGCTCAACCTTTTAGGCTTATGAGCTTATGAACTTAGATAAGCCACAAGCTCAAGTTGGTAAGTTCATAAGCCTTGAAATCTGAGCTTATTAGCTTTTCAAAAGTTGAATAAGCCCAGACGCCAAACACCCCCTTATGTTTGTTTAAGAGATAAAATAGCCCGTACCCCCATTCTCTGTTGGTTCAATCCTCCATCCAAAAACACCTGAATATATCCCCGAGATTTCTATGGAATGGCTTGAAAAATAAAATCGGGATTCGATTACATTATGATGAGAGATGAAACAGGAACAGTTATATAACTCACAACATGGTATAAAATATAAAAAAACGCAGGTTAAGGATCTCACATTGAATGGTAGCCGAGTCTGTACAAGATTTCCATCCTTGGTCAGGCAACGGAGACCAAATATCTGAATTTTGTTTCTCCGACTGGTTATAAAAAAAGTATGGGGTATTAGATTACATAAACAATAACTGTTGAAACGAGTTTTAGATGAACTTAATTTATATATGTTATAGCACCTACTCACAATATGTTGAAGCAAAGCAGCCTCTAATAAACGAATGTGCTTAGCACTTGGAGCATTCCATTCCTACAAATCAGCATAAGTTTACATAGAAATTATCTAAAAGTATTAGAGTGTGTGGTATGTAAGCCAGCCTTAATCTGTGTCAGGGGAAGATACTAAAACACGTAATTTCTAACTCAATAATTGAAGCCTAAAACCGGTTATTACAAAAACACTAAACGCTAACTCTCTGCGATTGATTTTGTTTCAAATAATTATTAACCTTCTTCATTTTCATCAACTGTTTTCAGCAGTTACTACTCTCCCTCCCTTTTTATTAGTCCCATTACTACCAGATGGACCAGCTTTTCCATTTTTTCTAACTTCCCCAATATTTTGCTTCTTCCTATATTCTTGTTGCTTATGAGTAAGCTGTGTGAAACTTCTGTTAACACCAGTTTGCATATGAACATTACCTGTAACTTGCTTCTTCTGGGCTTGAACTTCCACATTACTCCTCATACTACTTTGCTCCTTGTCATTCTTTTCCAAATTTACATTCTCAGCTAATGTTACCATGCCAAACTCAGTAGCCTTGTTAAGCTTGCAATGAACAAAATCATGACCAAAAACCTTGCACTCAGTACACCTGGAAGGTTTCCAGTCATACATCACACTTACCTTCTTAGTACCTTTGACTTTATTCTCTTTATCTCTGTATTGCACCTCAATCTCATTCCTAATTTCCTTGTTCAGCATCAATCTCTACTAACACCCTTGCATAGTCAATATTGCCAACTCCACTATAACACATAGATGAAGTCATAGAATCCATTACCATAGGTTTCCCTAAGCTACTAGCAAGAACCCCTTACATACTCGAAGCTTCAAGGGGAATATTTGTGATTTTAACCCAAACAGGCAACTTCTTAGGCTCTATTATCTGCATTCCAATCTCAGGGCAGGGCTCCATTTCTGAATAAACAGAGGTTTGTTTTGGACCATCCAAGGATCTTTCTCAATTACAGCATTCAAACCTTCCTCATCCCTAAACTTAAACAAATACTGCCCATTCTTTCTAGCACTTATATCATCTATACCAAACTTGTTCCACATTCTTCTTATATTGTACCTTAGTTCATGAATACTCATATTATAACCAATAAATTGATTCTTCACAAGCAATTCATCAAACACTACAACTTCATTACCACAATACAGTTGGAATGAACATGAGTTCCTTAGGAAATTCATTCTTGTTCACAACATTTGCATAAGAGGTACTATCACTAATCTTATCACCATTATTAATACTACTATTCACCTTATCAGTAGCAGTTTCCTTATCAACAGTTTTATTATTAACAGTAGTAGCAATAACAACATTCTCCACATGAGTAGGCGGCATAGAAATACTTACAGATGATGCCTCTTCTTCATTAGAATCCTTGTCAGTATCCCTAATTACATTTCCCCCCTTATCCTTACCAGTCTCCACATGATCATTGAGATATCTCGTTGGGACTTAGTCTGTCTTTGAGATCGTTTCTTATTTGATAAAAACTTACAAATACAAGTAACCGAACCACTAGTAATTGAGGATTCAATCATTTTGTAATTTGGCGCCAAATAGTCAATTATTACTTGTTTAAAATTGGGGAAAAGTATATTAGTATGTGTAGAATGAATCAAATGATGGGTGGATTAGATTTAGAAATTATGTATTAATTGGGGCGGGAGATTAGTTAGAGGATAGAGAGAAAAGGCTAACCTTACCCTCCCTTTGGGTGTGATTTTAAACGACTACTGGTAAAGAGCCAGTTGGGATTAACTTTATCAAATGGTTTATGTAAACACATTTAAGTAGTTAATCAAAATTGTGCCCAAAATTAAATTAAAAAAAAAAAAAAAAAAAAAAAAAAAAAAAAAAAAAAAAAAAAGAAAAAAAAAAAAAAACTAATTTTGGCTACTTTGTAAAAGATTTGGTCACATTTAGCCCCTCATTTTTTTTGAAATGGGCACATTTAGCCCATTGAAAAATTAAATGGGCACAACAGACACATATTTTCTCTCAATTAGATAACATTATAATCGTTTTTGAAGAAAAACTTATATATATTATATATTTAATATTTTAAATATAAATGGGGTATTACGTTTCATGAATTTATCGGTCTTCTATAAAGAGTTAACTTTTATTTGGTCACTCACCATGCATGTCTCCAACACTAAAAGTTATAATATCGACACACAAGTTTTGGATGACGTGATGAATCCTTCAATAAATTGACAAAAAGTCATAAACATTAATAAGTATTAAAGTTAACTACATTTTTGGTCCTTGTGGTTTACCGGGTGTAACGATTTTGGTCTAATAGTTTGAAAAGTAACGGATCCTGTCCAGAATCCGACGACCCGTAACACTTTTGGTCCATTTTTTTGTTGACCGTTAGTTTGACTAGTTAAAATATGTAAAATGGCTAAAATACCCTTGTTTTGTTATGTGAAATAACTAATATACCCTCGTTTCACTACTTTTCATTTTTATTTCTTTTTCTTTACACAGATCCAAACCACAAAACTATATAATGATATAACATATAAGAACTCAAGAACTAAAACCCTTTATCTGATTTCTTTCTTCTTCTTTAACCCAAACTGCACACAAAAACATTTTACCTGATTTCTTTCTTCTTCTTTAACCCAAACCGGATACAAACTCAGACCTTCCTTGTTTCCGGTAACACACGAAAACTGTATCCACAAAAAAAAAAAAAAAAAAAAAAAAAAATAATAATAATAAAAAAATAAAAAAAGCATTTTCTTCAAATCCCCACACCATATTCATCATACCCATCACGAACCCGTAACACACAAAAATTGTATCCACCAACATAATAGAATATATCACTTTCTTTGCTAAATCTGTTACCTGTCTAGCAACCTCATTAATGGAAATGAACATACATTGATCTAAAGTTTCAGGCGCAAAGTTGACTATAGTTTTTATTTGATTTCTTTATTCTTCTTTAACACAAACACTTCAACAACAACAAAAATGAAGCATTTTCTTCAAATCCCCACACCATATTCATCACGAACCCCCCCCCCCCCCCGCGGACTGCCACCACCACAAAATTCATCATCACCATTCTTTCATTACAAATAAGAAATTCTCATACAAACTAGTCTAGCCAAACCAACCTTCATTTCCAAACTCCATTCATTCTTAATCTCTTCTTTTTTCCTTAATCAAACAAATACAATAAATCAAAACTATAAGCTATAACAACACTATAAACTGCCGCCGGCAAGAACAAAACCACCCATCTTCACTCTATTACAAACATTCGAAAACATACAAACATTCTTTGTTTCATCCATTTGTTCGACCCACTATCAAACCCAACAAAAAATAAAAAGTTGGTGTTCGTGGGTAAGTTTTCAAAACAAGATTTTTGTGGTTAGTGATAAAAGTAAAACAAAACTGGCCTTGAATCGGTATCAACACTCACTAACCACTCACTCAAATACCCATCAAATATAACCTATAGCGAACCTCCGTTGTCTTCTACTTCGGTTAACCTCATATTCACTTCAGTTAACCTCATATCTAGGCATGTGATGGTGGTGGTGGCGGTCATACTCGTGAACCTCAGATCGGTTGTTGTTTGTAATGTGATGTGATGAGTTTGGGTAGAAAGAAAAAGAAGAAGATGAATGGGATATTATGATGTGTGTTAAGTAAAATGTGTTTTTATTGTGTTATAGTGTGAAAGGAAAATGACACCCTCTTATTTAACGGTCAAACAAAGTCAAAGTAATGGTGTTAGTGAAAATGGACCAAAAGTGTTACGGGTCATCGGATTCTGGACAGGATCCGTTACTTTTCAAACTATTGGACCAAAATCGTTACACCCGATAAACTACAAGGACCAAAAATGTAGTTAATTCAAAGTATTATTAACTGTAGTGAAAATGACAAAAAGTTCATATCCCGTATGAATTTACTAATTACTATGATTTGATGATGTTCTTTATTTTTCTTGAGTAAATGTCATAAATCGTCCCTGTGGTTTATCGGGTTTAATGAAAATGTTCTCTAAACTATTTTTTTTCCCGGATCCCGTCCCTGTGGTTTTGACCCGTAACGGGTTTGGTCCCTTGACCGGGTCGTCAGTTGACCGTTAAATCCCTTCACTAGAGTAATATATGTGGTGGGGGGGGGGGGTTATTAATGGTAATTCATGTTTGGCGCCATAACCCCGTGTATATCTAACCCTAGTATAACACATTTCATCCTAAGCTAATTCACCCACCCACCCACCAACAATTCTCTGTAAACCTGGTAATGCAGCATCAAATCAACAATGTTGTGTGAATGGAGAGTGCGTAAAAAGGGTTCAGCATCTAATCCGTATCATGATTATCGTAAGTACCATTGTTACCACCAAACTCTTCCTTTTAGTTTATTTAGTTGGGTAGTAATTTTGAGTTTCTAATGTAAATCGTATTTTGTATGATCAAGTGAGTTTCCAACCATTTTTTGTCTAAAGATTAACCATGGAGGTGCATTCACCAGTCATCCTAACATGCGTTACAAATGTGGGAAGGTAAATTGGATAGACACAATTGATTGAGATGAGTTCTCTGTTCATGAGGTTGCCACTATGATGAAAGAGTTAGGGTATGAAAATGTATATATGGACTTTTATTATAAGGTATTTAAATCTGATTTATATAATGGTCTTAAAAAAATAGAAACCGATAAATATGTGCTAGAATTGTTGAAGTACGTAGCTAAGTATAAGGTTATTGATTTATATGTTGATCACTCTGTTTCTAAGAAACCTGATAATACTGATGATGTACTACAAAATGTGGATACTGATGTAGTTGATGATGTAGGTGAGGATGAGTGGTTGAAGGATGTTTTAAAGAAGGTTGGAAGGTTGAATAAGAATGTAGGCCAGTCAAGTAGGAATGAAAGCTCAAATGTAGATGTTGGTAACAATGGTTCAGATAGTGAACATGGTCCAGATAGTGAACATGGTTCAGATAGTGACAATGAATCAGACAGTGATGATAGTGACTTCATAGTTGATGAAGACTAGATGATGAATATGTAGAGGTTGATATGGCTGAATTTAGGAGAAACATAGATAAAAATGTAGAATGGGTTGGATGTGCAGAGACTGTAGAAGAAGTGACTGAGGTGGTTGATGATGAGGAAGTTGATTATGAGGATTTTGTTAGTAGATGACGTGATGAATCCTTCAATATATTGAAAAAAAGTCAAAATATTAATAAGTATTATTAACTGTAGTGAAAATGACAAAAATTTCATATCCCGTATGAATTTACCAATTACTATGATTTGATGTTCTTTATTTTTCTTTAAAGGACATTCAACAATAGAAGTAAAAAACATAAGCGTGTGTCGACCTATTTATTGTAGTAAAAATGACAAAAAGGTCCAGATTTTGTATGAAATTATTAGTTCTAGTCTTAGCAATTGTTTTTATTTCTTTAAAAAACATCTAAGAATAGAACCAACAACATAATACTAATCGCAACTTATTTAGACGTATTTACTAGAGCATATAAGTAAGCTAAACTTTTTCTCTTTACCCCATGTGGGATTGCAATTTAAAACAAGTTTCACAAGAGTAACTTCATAGAAAATATAACTTTTAATTATTGACGTAATCAAATCTTATTTGTCTTCCTATCACACATTGATTTTCTTTCTTATGAAGCTAGAGAAAATTGATACCAAACTCAAGTTTGGTTATTTAGTGATAATGTAATTAAATTTCACCATTCACTATCAGAGCATAGGGTATCGTCATGCCGTTTATGTGGCGCCGTTCTCCAAAAATACTGCCACGTCAGCAAAACAAAGAACGTCACCAGAAAACCTTTGGCACCACATTGTGTGCTGTTACCGTTGACACCAGAAAATGTGGTGCCGTTGGACTTTTTTTTTTTTTTTTCCTCATCTACATAAAATAAAATAAAAACAACATAATATTATCCACACTCTGCTTCAAATTCAAATTCAAAACTTTCAAAGTACGAATTCGAATTCAAATTCAAATTCAAATTCAAAAATTTGCCTATATATACACATTCATTGATTTGTTTCTCACACACACAAAACTTCTAGCATAGATTCTCAACAATGTCTCAACAAAACTTCTCCCAACAATTTACCGACGTTCAAAACTTCTCCCAACAATTTCCCGATGTTCAAAACTTCTCCCAACAAAATACTCCACCAGCGGATATCTTTCCGGTATTTTCAACGGAAGAGGAACCGGTTGTGGAATACGAAGCCAATCCGTTTCAACTTACCTAGGAACAACTACGACTATTGCCAAATAAACATCTATAATTGTAGAGATGAAATAGAGTTAATTTCAAAAATGGTCCCTGTGGTTTGTCAAGTTTAACGCTTTTAGTCCCTATACTTTTTTTAATGGATCCTCACCCTATGGTTGCGACCCATAATGGGTTTGGTCCCTTGACCAAATCTTCCATTTGTTTGACTGTTTAAAAGGATAAAATGCCTAACCTACCCTCATATTATTATTATTAATATTATTATTTTTTTATTTTTTTTTAATAATAAAATCACTTTATTAGAAACACATAGGATTTACAAGAAGTTAGTGGGGAGCCGAGATACTAACTGGGCCCCCACTCCTCTAGCTATAGAAAAGCTAATCCTACTAAAAATATGGGCAGCAGCACGTGCTCCAATGTCTTGAGTCATCGAGAACTTTCGAATACGCTTCAGTAAGGTCACTGCATCCTTCTCAAGTTCCCCAAAAGAAGAGAAAGAGAAGGGAATGAACCCATATCGAATACTTGCGCACTTAGCCTCATACTTGACGCGTTTGCGTTGTGCAGCCTCAATCACCACACGACCCGGCACAAAATCAACCATACCAGTTTGCGTCAAGGGCGATGATCCAGTCAAATCAACACATACATCAAGTCCTCCATCCCACGAGTAAAGCAACACATCAGCAGGCCGTAAGGATTTATCCGTTTCACCACAAAGTCCAATGTCAACCTCTTTACGAGCCGAAACCCTGGATCGAGAACATATGTCAACAAGAACATCACGTACCACGTTGTGCCGATGTTTAATACCAATAATGCCAGCACAAGATACGGCATGATCCCCATAAATATCTCCAGTAAAGACCCTGGAACAAGCTGAGCACGGCATCTGAACAGAGAATAGGGGGACACCAAGCCGATAACATAACACGCACCGATAAGTCCTAGCATTCATAGTCTGTCCCAACCCAGATATCGGAACTACCCTAAGCCAGTCAGAAGTGTAGTCCTCCATTTGCGATTTCCATAACGCCATCTGTCGAGTAGATAAAGAAAATGTAGATTCGGTAGTTCGGGTAACACGCGTGAAATATATATCTGCCAGTTTCTTCATGAGTTTGGGGGCAGCGATCTCACATGGATTACTCAAAAGGTCAATCTCCATTTTCGCATTAAAAGCACACAAGGCATCGTCAAAGGAAGGCCCAAGGTTTGCGATACCAGAATGCCGAAGCAACTTAGTCTGCAAGCTAGCAGATTGAAGTCTAGACGCAAGAAATGCATAGTTCAAGACATCACCTGCACAGTAAACACCAAGCCCCCCGAACGCAAAGGGTAAGGTAGCAAGCCTCCATTGCCAATCGCCAAAACCAGGTCCAGAAGCAGTAACAATACGCTCTAGAGTAGAATGAAGAGCCACATCAAATGAAATCTGAGCACGCTCAAAGACCCGGGGAGAGCAAGTGCGCATAGCAAAATATAATTTGGAAATACCGGCACAAGCACGAAGGAGCAACAACTCACACCGAGGATCATTAATCTTAGCAACAGCACCCATAAGATCAATAGTTTTGGCAACTATTTTCATAACAAGCTCACTACTAAAATCAAAGTCCACACTAACGGGCCCACCCAGTAATTTAACACCATGCAAAGGTCGGGCAATATTAGGTGGGAAAACACCCACAAGCCTGCTTCTGGGATCTTCATTAGGCCAAAAAACCTCAGTTTTATCAACATTGAGGTGTAAACCACAACGAGGTCCATCCACCATGATAAGCTCTAAAACCTTCCCCACAACCAAAGTATCTCCAATAATAGTGCCATCGTCCAGATACCAAGCTTGAAGGGAAAGGTTAAAAGAGTCTCTAATCTTGCATACCAAAGGATGTAACACTAAAGAAAAAAGCAAAGGTCCAAGTGGATCACCTTGTTGTACACCTTGATGCGACCATAAAGTGTGTTCCCCATAATATAATCTAGCCGGGCTGGAGTAACAAAATTCCACCCAACGTGAAATAGCAGGACAACGAAGGCGAACCTCATGTAGCATAACCTCACGATCCACCAAGTTGAAAGCATTTTTGAAATCCACCAACAACATCGAAAGACCCACATCATCTGCACGGTCTTCAATCAACCGATTCACAGCATGAAGAATAGCCTCCCCTCCTCCAGATACCCCGACACCAAACTGTAGATCATTTAAATAACCATCCAAAGAATAGCCAATCATAGTAGCACTAACCTTGGAAACTAGACGCCTCCAAATGGTCCCCACCGCAATAGGACGAATACCACCACCCGGCTTGACCAGCGGTGTGAGAGGAGCACTAGCAATATACTCACCCAACGCCCTGGAGCATTTACCATCAAGAAAAAGATTAACCACTTGAGTGATAGAAGCGACTAACTCATCAGAAATAGCCACTGCAGCACCACTTAAACAATCCAAAAGGTGTTGGGCACGCAAACCATCTCGACCGCAAGAGGTATCACGAGGGAAACTCTTAATCATATCAAGAACCACAGCAGGAGATGCAACGAGGTGATGATGATCAATGGGTAAATGCGGCAAAGAAGGAGCAGGTTTGAAGGGGTGCTTAGCCTTTAAGTCATCAAGAGTAACTTCATTATAATTAGCAACACCAGAAGAAGAAAGAACTCTAACAGCCGCAGTATAATGGCCATTGATGCGCGTGATGTGTCGTTGCGGTTTAGCAGTTTTAATGCCTACTCAAGTTTTAAATTTATATTTAGCTGACTTATCAATAACACACACACTTAACGAGCAGTGTACCCGGTCAGTATGAAGATAATGGTAAGTAGAGTGTCGATCACTAAGAGTGGAACGTATTATCTCGTTATTCTAATCAGTATTTTAATATCCTAACGCGAGGGGGTTTCAGCCTGAGAGACTGGCACGATTTGTTGCAATTAAATAATAAAATAGACCAACAGGCACGAATCAGCAAGTAGCACACACGTACACAGATAAATACTCGAGACAATAAGAGGGCTGTCCTTATGATTAAGTAGATTGTCACTTGTTTTATTGATAGCTTTATATGAAGTGTATGTAGTTAACCCTTTCTCGTTGGTCCTAATCTTATCGGCGAGTAAACCCTTAATGATTACTTATGTCTAAAAGTTATTCCTAAGTGATCAATTTAGAAACAACCGTGGGAGCCACATTATGTCCCGCAGTCAAATGCCCGCAAGCCACTAATAAACACAGAGGTTATCAATGCACTAATAAGTAGTAACCAAAGACATCAACATATAAAATTTAATTGATGGGAAAGCAAGTATTAAAGGGAGTGCAATCTTTCGTTGTCACATTACACAAGCCACCAATCCTGATGAATTAAAGTTTGCTAACACAATAAAACAAAACTACTTAATGAATTAAACACATGCAGCACCTTCTTACAGCTCTTGTATCTTTGATTTGGGTGTGTCTTGTGCTGCCTCCTTGACTGAATTCGTCCTTTGTTCCTCCTGTTTGGTCTTCTGTTTTAGGGTTTCGGAACTTTTAATTCGTCTGGTCTACGGGGTATTTATAGTTTCTGTCTGAGGGAAGATGCGGCGCATCTACTAAGTAGATGCGGCGCATGTACTTAACTTCGCGTGGGGTCCAAGATTATAATATTCAGGAATATTCGTACACCGCCAGAAGATGCGGCGTAACCCTTGATTAGATGCGGCGCATGTCCTCTTGTATCTTGGATCGTATCTGGTGATATCTTGATAGGGATGCGGCGCATGTCGAGAGTGAGATGCGGCGCATCTGGAGCAGAATTGACTTGATCTTGTCCATGTCAGTAGACTTTCACTTTATGCACGTTTTGCTCCATTATTAGTCCAAAATCGCTAAGTTTCACCAAATGCTTGTTTTTACCTGAGAATTACAAAAGTAAATGATTAAGTATCAATCCTCATACATAATATAGTAAAACAAGTCAAATTAATAGGATAAATGATAGTAATAAAATGTACTTATTTGAGTTCATCAAATATCCCCCACTTGAACTTTACTTGTCCCCAAGTAAACCTTAGAATTTCTTTTATGAAAATGTATCCTAAAAGATGTTAGGATTTATTTTTATATTTAAGCATGTATTCGTTTATTTCATAATCACACAACTAAACACTTAACGAATTAGAAGTAAAATAAAATGAGTCGATAAAAGCAAATCTAATCGTTTAACTGTCCAGTCGCGACGAATATTCTATCATAAGCTTGGCAAGTATACACATCTCCACCACTAAAGCTAAGGAATAACAAGTCTAAAGCGGTAAAAAGGGTTTTTAGGCTTAAGGGTTAATTATTCTCTTTTCTATCGATCTCAAATTCCAGAAAAGGCGACAAAATCACAAATACATGATCGAATCCACGAACACGATACTTGCAATTGCTCAAATCCTTAACTCGAATAGGCTAAAGATAGGTCCAAACTTCACCAATAATAATATATCAAAAAGGGCGACAAAATCATAAATACATAGCCGAATCCACGACTACGATACTTAAGATTGCTCAAATCCCTAATCTCAATAAATCAAAGGTTTGGTTGGATGAAGAATAATAAAGGGTATGGATAACATTTGGGATATAAATTGGTGTAAAATGAAAAATAAACAAAACAAAACAAATAAATTAAAATCCTAAGTGTGGTTAATCACTATTCCAACCATCCCATGAATAAGACTCAAATCATCGAATAACTCACGCTTTAACACTTGAAACACACGCTTTAGGTAGACACGAATTATACTCAACAAAATCTTAATCAAAGAATAAACCTTAATTGGCGTTCCCATAACTGCCAATTCCCATTCAATCCATAGATATAGTACAACAAATAGTGGTGATATCGACCACTTACATAACTTTACATAAGTTGGTTAAAACTAAACATCCAACTTTTCTTTCTTTCTTTTTCTTTTCTTATTTTTCGATTTTTTTTTTTTTTTTTTTTTTTTTTTTTTTTTTTTTTTTTTACTTGAAACATAAATATAGATGTGTAAAATTTCACCACATCACTATAACTTTCTTTCCGGATAATTTTTATTCATACTTTTCATACTTTCAGAAATAACGGTAATAGTGAAAGTAGTAAACACACGAAAAATAAACTCAAAGATATACAGTATTTACTTTCACTCCAATTGCATTGTGCAATTTCCCGACCTAACCATAGATAATGAATTACGCACGCGAACACAGGTAACGTAAGGAAACACACTTTGCCTATAGCAATTAACCAACCACGGATTCTAATCTACAGGGTAGGCTAAGGTGTAAGGGTGTAACGAAACATTTTAAACATAGGTGTAAGAAACGAAAGGAATGGCTCTGAGTGTTTTCTAGGGGTATCTTACTCTAAAAATGAGAGTAACAAAAGGTTTTATATGGGGGTTAACTAACCAGTGTAGTTAGCTAATAACACATAACATATAAAGGCTATTTGGGTGTAATCCTAGAATTTTACCAATTTAGACAAGTCATTCCAATTATATAAATAATACTCATTATGGTGGTCTCGAATAGTATACAAGCCAAGTTCTAAAGTTTACAAGTCACCGGCACACTCATAGATTTGCGAATTTTGAAAAATCACAATTTTTGAAAATAACGTCATGTGTGCAGCTATGTAACTTAGATCTTAAACAAAAACATGCTAAAATTTTTTTAAGTTTGATATATTAAGCACATTTTAAGCATAATTTTTGAAAAAGTTTAGGACAAGTAATTGTTAAGTGTTCTAATTCTCCAATCCCCCCACTTAAGTTAAACAACGTCCTCGTTGTTTGTATAAAAGGTTAAAAACTGGAAAATAAAAGAATTAGAACAGAAAAACTCCCCTGAGATTTGCTCGGTATGATCCTCCATTAGTATAAGAGCAAAAATCAACTTTTTGTGGATTAGAACGTTAAAGCTTCATACTTGATGTATCCACAGGAAATCCAGGAAACTATAATACCACCAATACTTTAAAACACACCTAAGATAAGAAAGGTTCAACTTGCATAACACATTAGTAGTTAGGAAAAATAAAACTTAAAAATTAAAACTGAAAATCATCAGGTCAGTCGATGCGCCGTATCTTATTGAAGAAGATACGCTGTATCGAGCCTGGAATTAATACGGATCAGAATAAAGATGCGCCGCATCCTTAACCAGGGATGCGCCGCATTAAAATAAACTGATAAAGAGTTTTAAAGTCGAAAATAAAAACGCAGAAAAATAAAATAAGATATGACCATTGCAGAAGATGTGTCGCATCTCAGAATTGAGATGCGCCGTATCCTCATGCGGCCTGGACTGACTCGACACAGAAAACAGAATAATAAAAGATAAATCCGGGTTGTCTCCCGGTAAGCACTTGTCTTTATTCCAGAGTCTTCAAGTTAGACTCACGTTCAGCTCTTTACTATCGATCATTGACTCCCACATTGCTTACGTAGGATCCATTTAGCGACTAATTCGTCATGTATATATTCAGGTCCCAACCTCAA
This sequence comes from Artemisia tridentata subsp. tridentata, assembly GCA_021014915.2. NCBI lineage: Eukaryota > Viridiplantae > Streptophyta > Magnoliopsida > Asterales > Asteraceae > Artemisia > Artemisia tridentata. The sequence continues at coordinate 424,464,967 of CP139506.1, forward strand.
CACTCCATTGTAGAATCCTTCCATCAATTGGTATGGGTACTCAATCCCTCTCTTATTGTCATCATCACTAACAAAAAGGAATGGAGAAAATTTGTAGCAGATCCTACTAGTAGCATGTTTAAATCCAGGATGAGTTCGAGGCATCATATAAGTGATGACGTCGCTTCCATATTGAAAGGTGATCTTTCCTTCAAATCGTTTTGCATTAATAGTGATCTCCCTACAAAATGGTTTTCCAACAATCACGTCACCCATATTGCTGTCACAATAGGCATTCATGTCTTCAACAACGGCGAACTCAGTTACAATAGTAAAGCGTCCCACGAATATCGGGACATTAATGAAGGCACCAACTACATTCTTTCCCTTATACTCTACTTTATTTCTCATAATGGAATTGTAAAACCTTCTTGACATAACATTGATTGGTAAAATAGGAAAGAAATTGGCGTCAATACACTTGTACCCAATCATGCATGTGAATTGCAAATTGTAAGCACAATCGGCGTGGATCCTTCTACCATAGTCCCAAGAACCATCATATCCCTCAAATTCATCGTAATTCCTAGTAGTAATAACGTTGACTTTTGGACTATCCACAATTTCTCCTTCTTCTAACTCAGATTCAGCATCATCCATGAACAGGTCATTGGATTCCAACGGTCCTTTGAGGTCATTAAGTTCAATGTAGTCCCCATCGTAACGTTCGAGTGATTTATCATGCACTAATACTTCATTCATAAAATTGGCTTCGAAGTCGAAGTCAATCAGTTCTCCGTATCCTTCCATTATCCTTCTGAAACAATCACGAAAAGCATCAGTAGGATTTGTTCGCTAGAAGAGAAATTAATGAATATAGAAACGGATATAAGAATAAAAATAGCTGATATCTGCAGACGATGCGCCGTATCCAAAAAGTTGGATACGCCGTATCTTATAATCGTTAAAATTTAATCAGACTTTATTCAGAAAATAGATACGCCGCTTTAGAATTTAAGAATGCGCCGTATCGAATTAATTAATCAAAAATCAGCTTATCTAATTAAAATTAAATGCGTCGTATTAACGAAAGTTAATGCGCCGTATTTTCGTTATGTTTAAAAATAAAAGATTTTTGATTCAGTAAGATGCGCCGTATCGACAGAGATCGATACGCCGTATCTGTCTAATAATTCACAAACTGTTTTTAATTAAAATAATAGATACGCCGTATCTGCGAAAGCAGATGCGTCGTATGGCGTTAACGTTTAGAAATTTTTTTTTTTTTTAAAAACAGATACGCCGTATCTGCAAAAGCAGATGCGTCGTATTACTTTATCGCTTAGAAAAATTTTCTTATTAAAAACAGATACGCCGTATCTTGGGGAAAAGATGCGTCGTATCGAATTAATTAAACGCGTTGTATTAAAAAAATTTAAACGCAATACGCCGTATCTGAGAGATCAGATGCGCCGTATCGTTTGATTTAGCACAGTACAACGATAGCAGAACAGAAAAATACGAAAAATAAAAACAAAAATTAAACACACAAACAAAAATAAACACACAAAAATAAAAAGAAAACAATTAACACACAATACAACAAATATGCAAAATAATACAATGATGCAATTAATCTAATAAAAAGAAAAAAAAAAAAAAAAAAAAAAAAAAAAAAAAAAAAAAAAACCTAATTAAAATACTAATCAAATTAACAGATAATAACAATTCACTCCCCGGCAGCGGCGCCAAAAACTTGATGCGCGTGATGTGTCGTTGCGGTTTAGCAGTTTTAATGCCTACTCAAGTTTTAAATTTATATTTAGCCGACTTATCAATAACACACACACTTAACGAGCAGTGTACCCGGTCAGTATGAAGATAATGGTAAGTAGAGTGTCGATCACTAAGAGTGGAACGTATTATCTCGTTATTCTAATCAGTATTTTAATATCCTAACGCGAGGGGGTTTCAGCCTGAGAGACTGGCACGATTTGTTGCAATTAAATAATAAAATAAACCAACAGGCACGAATCAGCAAGTAGCACACACGTACACAGATAAATACTCGAGACAATAAGAGGGCTGTCCTTATGATTAAGTAGATTGCCACTTGTTTTATTGATAGCTTTATATGAAGTGTATGTAGTTAACCCTTTCTCGTTGGTCCTAATCTTATCGGCGAGTAAACCCTTAATGATTACTTATGTCTAAAAGTTATTCCTAAGTGATCAATTTAGAAACAACCGTGGGAGCCACATTATGTCCCGCAGTCAAATGCCCGCAAGCCACTAATAAACACAGAGGTTATCAATGCACTAATAAGTAGTAACCAAAGACATCAACATATAAACTTTAATTGATGGGAAAGCAAGTATTAAAGGGAGTGCAATCTTTCGTTGTCACATTACACAAGCCACCAATCCTGATGAATTAAAGTTTGCTAACACAATAAAACAAAACTACTTAATGAATTAAACACATGCAGCATCTTCTTACAGCTCTTGTATCTTTGATTTGGGTGTGTCTTGTGCTGCCTCCTTGACTGAATTCGTCCTTTGTTCCTCCTGTTTGGTCTTCTGTTTTAGGGTTTCGGAACTTTTAATTCGTCTGGTCTACGGGGTATTTATAGTTTCTGTCTGAGGGAAGATGCGGCGCATCTACTAAGTAGATGCGGCGCATGTACTTAACTTCGCGTGGGGTCCAAGATTATAATATTCAGGAATATTCGTACACCGCCAGAAGATGCGGCGTAACCCTTGATTAGATGCGGCGCATGTCCTCTTGTATCTTGGATCGTATCTGGTGATATCTTGATAGGGATGCGGCGCATGTCGAGAGTGAGATGCGGCGCATCTGGAGCAGAATTGACTTGATCTTGTCCATGTCAGTAGACTTTCACTTTATGCACGTTTTGCTCCATTATTAGTCCAAAATCGCTAAGTTTCACCAAATGCTTGTTTTTACCTGAGAATTACAAAAGTAAATGATTAAGTATCAATCCTCATACATAATATAGTAAAACAAGTCAAATTAATAGGATAAATGATAGTAATAAAATGTACTTATTTGAGTATAATAGTATAATGGCCATCACAAATCTTCCTCTTACACTGCTTGACATTACGATCACCCAAGTCTAAATTTTCCGCACCAATATTATTATTATTATATCAATGACATGTAAAAGAGATCCTCAGTTCCTCACACACATTTGCAAAACAAAATCTTTGTGTTTTTTTTTCCTTCTACCAGATGCTACAAACACAAAACACTAAACAAAATCAAACCATACAAAACACACCCCTTTGGTTTGTGATGTGTAACATCAAGAATTTCAACCACAAACCCATCACCACCAAATCCCATCACCATCGCCACCAACAAATCACTCCTTTGGTTCGTGATGTGTAAGATTTGGGGGTTTTGGGTTTTTGTTCAAGTTGAAATACTAGTGTTCTGGGTTTTTGATTTTCTTGAAATAGACAAGGGTATGTGATGTTTTCGCAATAGATTTAGATAGGTTTTAGACGAGGGTTTGTCTTTCCGGCGAGGTCTTTTTTTTCGGGATGTGTAAGATTTGGGGGTTTTGGGTCTTGGGGAGTCTCGTAATGGGTATTTATGAACTTTGGTGGGAAATTAGGAGAAATGGTGAAAGGAGTGAGGAAGTATCAAACTGTTGAAGCAAGTAAGTAAGCACCTTTGGGTTGGCGGGATTATCAAACTATTGAAGCATGTAAGAGTTGGGAGTGTTGTTAACGATTTCTTCAGCTTTCTGAACCGCTCCTTTCATGCCCTTTGAGGAGTCGATTAGAACAAGGTCAGCTCCAAATGCTTTAAGAAGAACCATTCTCTCGAGACTCATGGAAGCTGGCATAGTCAAGATGAGCTTGTACCCTTTTGAAGCAGCTATGAATGCAAGGCCGATGCCAGTGTTCCCACTTGTAGGCTCAACCAATATACTCTGGAAACAAGAAGAAGAATAATAAGATAAAACATTTGAGGTAGTAGTCATTATGAGGTTAATATAGTGAAGTGAAAAGGAAGAAGTGTGTGGGATGTGCAGAATGATAGTTCGGGATGGAAAACAATTTTCAACCTTAGAGAGATGGTCAGAAAACATAAATCCAATACAAAGTGGGAGATGATTGTTGGAATAACCAAAAAGCAGCTATATCTAGTATTATAAGCAGGAGAAAGTGCAAAGTAGTTTAAGAATGATGAAAACCTTAGCACTATGATTGAAAATAAAAACTGGAATAGAATGGATGACTAAGTATCCTGAGCATATTGTTCCAACTGCAGTCAAATATGAAAGATAGTGCTGCTTATTGGTGTACTAGGATGAATGTTGGACAAGTTTGGAGGGATATAAGACCAACCTAATGGTGATAAAGTGCACTGTTGTAAGCTTGTTTAGTTTTGTTATGAAGTGGTATCTAGAGTATGTGGTTTATCAGTTTATGTAATGAAGAGCCACGAGCACTTATTCTTGTTCAATTGGAAATTGGGAGAAATGGTGGGAAATTGTAATGGGTTTTCGCGTGAGGTGAATGTTTGATTGGGTTGTTATTTGTGAATCTGGGTAAGTATTTTCAGGGTAAGAACACCATGTGTTTATGTTTTTGTATGTGTTTGTGTTTTTGAATGTTTATGTTTTTGAATGTTTGATGGAGAAAGAACACCATGTGTTTATGTTTTTGTAGTATTTTCTGGGTAAGAACACCATGTGTTTATGTTTTTGAATGTTTGATGGAGAAAGAACACCACTAAATCTCACACACACATGCATGTGTTTATGTTTTTGTATGTGTTTGTGTGTTTATTGGTGTAAATGACACAATTACCCTCCCATGTGCACGTCACATGACCAATTTAACAGTCAAACTAATGGAAAATTTGGTCAAGTAACCAAACCCGTTATGGGTCGCAACCACAGTGAGTGGATCCGTTAAAAAAAAGTATAGGGACTAAAAGCATTAAACCCGATAGACCACATGGACCATTTTTGAAAATAACTCAATGAAATAAGGTACACATGATAGAACATAATAATCGTGTATAATAGTAAAAGATGAAATAAAATGTCTATAATTGTCATTTATAATATGACCAAAGAATTTACAAAACGTAAGGATGACATTTGTTGACATCGAGTTTTATGTGTGTCGCACCTGTAGTTGACTCGCTAATGAAAACTTAAAAAAATAAGGGTATACCATTAAGTAGATGAGATACAGATTGGGCTTCTTCATCTAATAGTCTATCTATTTTATTCTTCCTCCAAGGTTACTACTTTCTCTAATCTCTGACCGAAGACATGGTGAAAATGCCATGATTATTATAATTATTATAGCATTTCCATCCCCAGTCAAAAGATCCCAAGACTTGTTGACGTCACCATCATCATCTTGATTTTTAACATCACCAAATACAGATTCAATACTTTGTTTTTCTCCTCCTAATTATCATGATTTGTTGTTGTCGTTGTTTTCACTATTTGAGAAATAACGATGACCCTTGATATGATTGTGCTAATTAACAGGGTTTTGACTTTTGAGATTGAGATGATGATGATGATGAAATTGTGAACTAAAATTGTGGACTACTTCGAAACCCATGAAAACCCCATTTTCTAACCTTTTGTGGACCTTTTTATAACCATTTGAACCCCTTGACCCCTTCCATCTTTCCACCCCCTTCCTCCATCTTTTCGATCTTTGGGTGAACTCAAGTTTAGGTTTATTCGGGTTCGAAACAAACCAAACATGAGTAAAATATACTAAAATAGTCTAATTGAACTAGTTTAAATAGATAATTTATACAAATTTTACCAAAAAAAAAAAATTACAAACAAAAACCCTAATTTGGGTCGATCGGGCTGACCTGAACCAAATTAGCCTAACACTTTCAACATGATAGTCGACCATGTTTTGTATTCAGGTTACTCAAGTTGACCCGAATAACCCGAATACAATTATTGACCCAAGTAACCCGCCCTGAATAAACTTAATCGGGTTCGGGTCGGGTTGAGTTTTTTGACACCCCTAGTTGCAAGAGTTGAAGGAAAGCTAAATAAAATGTTTTGGAGAGAGAAAAAATTGAGATGAGCTGATGTGGTTTTGATGTAGCAAAGGAAAACTCATTACCACACACCCACCCACCCTTACACTCTGTTCTCGAGCTTTTTTTAGATGGAAAGGTAAGGGATGGGAAGGGAAATAACAAATATTGGTGTTCTTGAGTTCTTTTTAGGTGGAAAGATAGGGGACGGGAAGGGGTGAGGGAGGGAAATTATAGTTTTTTTTGTAGATTTGTTCCTTCCAAAATTGGAGGGATTAGGAAGGAAAGTGGGTTACTAACATCATGGGCTTGTGGTAAATTACAATTATATCCTCTCTTTTCTTCAATGCACTGTATAACTTCGACCTATAAATCACATTTCGCATTAACTTTATGCAGCCACTTTTTATTCATATTAGTATAAAGTGATTATTATCCGAAGGTAATGTCTTTTTTTATTCATATTAGTATAAAGTGATTATTATGCAGTTTCATTAGTGTACATCAGACCATCAGTACATGTTATTTATCAAATCCCAACGAGCTTTTGTATAAAGTGATGTCACCAACCTATAATTGATAATCAAGTATTCTAGTTATTGAAATAAACTTGTACACAATTAGTTAAGTAAATTATTAAAATTTAACGAAAGTGAGTATCTTTTTTTGAAGTTGGACCTTTCTATAGCCTATATGGTTAGAAGTTAGAACATGCTTGTTACACCCAGTGCCCACTTAGACTAAAATTTAAAACTTTTATGCGGAAACGCTATTACCCGGTACTGACCTCCGGTCACTCTTTTATAAACGACTGAAATAAGTTACATTGAGACTATTTTTAGAAGAAACTAGACTCCAATACTTTTAAAATGAGGGATGGCACCCTAAAGTGCACTATGACCCATAAAGGGAACTATAACCCCTCTTGTTCACTATGGACCCTTAAAGTTGTAGCAACCGTGAAATTTTCAGACCATTATTTTAATAATACTACTGTTTATTATTGACAAATATTGCAAATTAAATATTTTCAGACGATTACTGATTTAAAAACGAGAGGTTATCTCATTTTTCTTGAAAAATGATACCACACGCGTACCGACACCACATTAGTAATGGTTCAAATTTTAATTCATTTTCGGAGATCAATAAATTTTTCTTGATGTCAGTTTTGTAAAAACGAGTCCAGAATTATATTTTTCACGTTTACGTGAAGCCGCGTTACTACAATTTAACCTCAACTAAACGGAACACGGGTTATACACAATACATTATTAAACTTAAAACAAATAAATAAAACCCCTTTTGAGTCAACACGTGAAGATCTATATCTTCTTTTTTTCTCTGTTCTTCTTCCCCTACTCGATCTTCACCACACGCAAACAATAAGATTCTTCTACCCTAATCCCTATCTTCCATCACCATCAATATAAACCCTGTAGCACTTTTCTTGTCTTCCCCAAGCTTCATCGAGACCCAAACCTTCACTACAGGGATCGAATATTTTTTAGATCGAGGCATGGATAAGAGAGATGACCATAAATGGTAAAACCTTATCTTTTTTAGATGGAAAGTGAGTCAAGAGATTACCATTAGTTATTCTTTAAGAAACTCGATTCCAGGAGAGGCTATGTCACACCAAGACTACCAATCTTACCTTAAACAAAGTCTCAGTCGAGTGCATCAAGGAGAGAAGGAAGGTGTGACGAGCTTGGAATCGAGTGGGTTTCTGTGGTGACTCTTGGAATCAATCTAACATCAGTTCTTTGTAAGGTTTAAATTCAAACTTGTGACTTTTGTTTTCTTTTTTGAAACTATCGAATGCTACTTAGATTTGGTCATTTTGTTTCCTATTAAGTCCTATCGAATTGATGTCCATTCTTGAGATTTTTATGCTTTTTGGGATTATCAGTATATGTGTCGATTTATGCTGGTTGTGGTGTGGTTTAAAATGGCTTTTGGAACTAATGAGAATCATAAGAACATTAATTTGAAATTTGTTGTGGCTCATAATCTTGAAGTTGTGTCGTTTGAGTTGGCTGTGCCAAGTATCCATGTCCTGTTTTGTTGTTCGAGTTAGATTTGTTATGGTTAAGTGATGTCGAATAGCTAGGGTCAAGGCTAGACTTTGGTTGGTTTGAGTTATTGCAATGGCTACTGTAACAATTTTGGTGCTCGAATGTTTGAGGTTTTGTTTAAAAGTTGTATTAGCCGAATTGTGGTTTTGAAAATGTGCACGCAAGGTGTTCGTGGTTATGTCTAAAAAGAAATATTAATCTTCAAAATAAATTTGTGATCAAGTGCGTAAGTATTAGATCTTTGTCGTTTTAGTTTACTTGTGTTCAACCTCCAAGAGTATGCTTGTGCTTATATTGGGTCGAGTTGTACTCGACTCAAGAACCGCCTAGACATTCAAAGTCTAGCAATGCCGTACAAGCTACGGAAAGTACTCCAAAAATCTAGCCTTACTTCTATGTTGTGCTCGTAAGCCATGGGTTAAACGACCTTGAACTAGTAGTTCTAGGCGGGAATGTCATGACGTGGCCTAGGAGTCGGGTCACAGTCACGAAATTGTCTCAAAAGTTGGTTAACACTCGTGTTTGAGTCCATATTATGTGTCATTGGCGACCCCATTTTTGGGTGCTTGGTTCGTTGGTTCTCAACGAGACCGCAAAGCTAGTTCCTCTTGTAACAAAAATCTCGGTCAAAGCCCTGATCTCAACCCATTGTCGCTCGCTAGACTACTCGAGTTCATGAACCAAATAAACTTTGCAATACAAGTCAAAACCACCTTTGTTTACTGGATTTATTTTCCAGCATAGGAAAAGAATGACCAAAAAGGAATTTGGACTTACATTTCTCAAAACAAAAATTTGGACACTTTGTGTATGGGCCGAAGCCCATCACTAACATGGGCTGTTATATATTTTTCGGATTCAATTTTGTACCTTAACAGGCCGCTGGCCATTTCACTACTAGAAGCCCAAGTAAAAGTAATAATATCTAGCCCGTTTCACTGTGTTGCATGGGCCTCAGCCCTTTCCCCCTCCTCGACAACACACATCTCTTATTATAACTCGACAAATTTTCTTATTAAATTAGAGATCACTTATATATGGCGACTACAAAAAAGAACTCAACAAGAAATAAATAATGCAACTTAAAGTTTAACAATTATGACATGTTTTCGGATAAAAATGTAGGCACGACACGATCTTTTAAAACGAAAACGTTTGCTAGACACTTGGTGTCTAACACATAATTTTTAAACGAGATGCATATAGGTATATATGACGTAAAAATGTTTAACAAGGAAAAACATGAATTTTTACTATTGACAATGTATTTATATACGAGCAAATATTTAATTAGAAATCATATACCAACTAAATGTTTTCATAACTTACAATTTGAAACGGTCATGTCAAAACTTATATAAGTCAAGTAAATGAGAACGATTATTTTCTTTTAAACTTTAAACTTATTAAAACTATATTTTCTCGCAAATACAAATTAACTCACCATGTATTGGTGAAACCTTTTCAACTTCACATATTTTTTTCACAAAGACCATAGGTATATATATGAAAGGATATACACACACGTGCATTCACTTAACGCCAACATTCTCATATGTCTTTCACGTTGATATCCAATAGTCCTTATCTTTCGTGCGTAGTTTTTTTTCGATCTCTGTCAATTCGAAGGTTTACTAGTCTTAATCTTTTATACGTTTGTACACTCCAATGAGCCAATATCTACAAAAGTTAAAAACATTGTTTCAACTTAAATGCTGCCACACCAGCAACACCAACATGAACTCTTTAAAACATTTGGAATTCATGACTTTGAACTGTGAACTAAAACAAACCTTACTAATCTAGGTCGCGTGTCGGTGCTGAACTCTGTCTGAACTATTTTGTGATCTGACTACTATTTATCAAGGTGAGTTTTCGTAGCCCCTTTTTCATTATGTTTTCCTTGGGGGAAAATGGTACTCAAATGACATTTTAACTATTTTCATGCTGTGATTATAATGTTTTCACGATTTTGGACATTATGTGTGTTGATACAATTATGTGCTACAATTGTTTGACTGTGTGTAACATTGATGCGCAACTGTTAACTCCTTCGAGAGCCGAAACATTTGATAGATCTATCGGGGTAGCTCCCCTCTGTGTGTACTGTTTGTGGTTGTAACATTGTAACATTGTGACAAGGTTCAGTTGGCGCGACATTATTTGGTTTCAACATTATTTGGTTTCGACATGTGCTTATAATTGGTTATCATGCTCACTTTTGTCCTACACTATGATATCACAGCTCAGCGGTTTCACTTTTAAACCTACGAGCTCACCAACATTATGTTGACGTTTTCTAGTACCATTTTCAGGTGTTATTGTAGCTGCTTAGAAAGTTTAGTATTGACTGGCTTAGCAAGACTTAAGACAAGACCCTCCCGGGTTATATCTCGTGGAGTTGCATTTGGATATTCCCTAGTGATGTTGTTTAACTTTGAGGCTTATGTATACCTTGGGTATTGTACTTATCCCGGTTGTGGGAGTTTGCGACTATTATCTACCGTATGTAATGCATGTAGTGTTTCTCTGTTGTGACACCTTGTGTTCTTGTCTATGAGGTCATACCCCGTAAATGTCATTCCGCTGCGCCATTTTTGGGGTGTGACAGATTGGTACCAGAGCCAAGGTTATAGAGAATTAGGTGGTTTAACCTAGACTATAACCTAAGAATCCTCATATAGTTTGCATTATAGGAACTACGTGTGCGATAGTATGACACGAAGTGATGATGATAAGTAAATGCAGCATGATGCTATCCTAAAAACGCCTGGCCAACGTTTTTACGATAACATGATGCGGCATGGACTTACCAAATTCATGGATTGTCAGATAGGAAGTTGAGTGTAGAAGTACGACACGTATGCCGACCTATCCTACCTATCTCCTATCTAACGTTTACCAATGTCCTGCTTTGTAGAATCATGCCTCCAAAATGGTCGACTCGAGTTAACCGAGGCATTCCACCACCGAGGGGTGGAAGGACTGGTGGACGAGGAGGTAGGGCAGGAAGTCGTGGCACGGGAAGCAACGATGCCGGCAACGAGACTCCTGATATTGCTACTATTATCGCCCAACAACTACGGGAACTGTTACCCACTATCGTCACCCAAATTGGCGACCATATCAGCAACCAAGGGAACAACATGAGTGGAAATGATCAAGTGAACAACGACGGTGGAAGTGATCACATCAATGTCAGGAACCACAACAACGGTAACAAAGGATGTACTTACAAGGAATGTACTGCGTGCAAACCGGTGGACTTTAATGGCAGTGGAGGTGCGATAGCTTATACTCGATGGGTCGAAAGGATGGAGTCGGTGATTGAAATAAGTGAGTGTGCAAGTCGTCAGAAGAAGGATGCTGCTTGTTCTTTGATTGGGAAAGCAACTGAGCCTGCTACTATCCAGAGCACAATACTGAAATCTGCAACCCTGATGGATGAGATGATCAGGAATGGAACATTGTCTAAGAGTGGTGGGAAGAGGAAAGCCGTGAGCGAGCCAAGTAAGCAAAATGGAGTAAATGGTAACAATAAGAAAGCTAAGTGGGGAAAAGGATTTACGGCATCTGGTGCCGTCAAAATGGAGTATCATGGTCCTTACCCAAATTGTGCCAAGTGCAATTACCATCATCCAGAGACTAGGCCATGTCAAGTAGTATGCTTTAACTGTAAGCGACCTGGTCATATGGCAAAAGATTGTAGGGCAGTAGCTAAACAAGTGACACCAGTGAATGCTGTTAACCCGAAGACTTGTTATGAGTGTGGAAGCCCGAATCATCTTCATAGTATGTGCCCTAGGTTGGGTAGGATACAGGCGCCAGTGCATAACAACCAGAATCAGACTGTAGCAATTGGTGGAAATAATGCTAACCGTGTAATCAATGCAAACTGTGGGAACAATGGCAACCCAGCTCATGGTCGGGTATTTGTGATGAATGCGGAAGAAGGACGCCAGGACCCGAACCTCGTGACGGGTATGTTCTCCTTAAACGAATATTAGACTTTCATACTGTTTGATTCCGACGTCGATTATAGATTTGTTCCCACTTAGTTCATGCCTCTGTAAAAGGCGAAGCCTAGTGTCCTAGCTCTTAGTTATGAGATTGATATAGTGTATGACCAAAAAGGTAGAAATCGATAAGATGGTTCAAATCTTCACCACCTGGTAGTAAGATCTTGGAGTGCTAAAATGCCACCCGTTCATTCTTAAGCAACCCCAAACTTTGACTAAAAATCTTCTTTTCTTCAAAAAAAAAAAAAAAAAGTAAGCTTTTTAACAACTTTTAACTTAATTTCATGTCAGTTCTTGTTTGATGAGATGTGAGATTAAGTTTAAAGTTGCTACTTAGCTTAAAATTTTAAAATGATTTTGCTCAAGAATGGACGAGACATTTCATGAAGCCTAATCACTCGATAGTTACTACAAAACCGTCTATTTCATTGCGCCTAGTAGAACGAGCAGAAACCCAAGGATACCTTGCGTGCATAAGATTTCCCTGGGATACTTCATAAAGACCTGACAAGATTTACCCCTCCTTGAAGAATTGAGATGCGCGTAAACTTAACTCCCGGAGGGGTACAAATTTCAAGATACGCGATACCTTTCGAAGGAAGATTCCAAACCCGAATATCATTAGTTAAGAATGCACAGAACTGACAACCCTAAAACCACGTTAAGAACAATATACAGGCATTTCTAGTTTTCAGGATAAGTCATTTGGTATGATCAATGCTTCCGTAGTATTCAAAGATAAGAAATCCAATTAGAGCGACATACATGAGGAGCACATTACCTATTATATCGAATCATGACAGACGATTCACATCACGATTTTGATAGACACTAGAGGACGCATTAGGAACACAGTTAGATTGGAGTACGACCTACCATTCCTAGACCGATGGTCAGGGTGAGCATACTATCCGACATTTGGAGATATACTTAGGGCATGCACTATTGATTTTGGAGGAAACATGAATGCACATCCCCCTTAGTTGACCCTTTTTCTTGGTTATCTACTAGTTGTTTATTTGAAAGCGATCCAAAAATTGAGCCAATCCTTCAAAAATGTTGAGTTTCTTTTCTTACAACTAGATATTTAACTTAATTTCATGACAGTTCTTGTTTGATGAGTTGTGAAGTTAAGTTAGATTCAAGTTGATATGTAGTTTAAGGTTAGGTCTAACTTGTTGCTCAGCTTAATCTCATGACAGTTCTTGTTTGATGAGTTGTGAGATTAAGCTGAAAACAAGTTGTTACTGGGCTTAGACTTGTGGTTTAGCTTAATCTCATGACAGTTCTTGTTTGATGAGTTGTGGGATTAAGTTAGATTTCAGTTGAGGCTTAACTTAAACTACCGAAAAGTTGCGTAAGGTTTTTGACGGCTTTACTCAAGGACGGGAAAGCTTGCCTTATTGTGTGGTTTCATTTGTGTGATTCCTAGAGGTTAGGAAGTATTGACAGTACCAGTTGAGAAGTAGCACCCGGTACTATTTGGATTGACACCCACACCCTTACCTTCTTGTGTGCAACCAAATCGAATGGTGAATACTATCCGATCAAGCCCGGACCCTTAGTCAACTGAATTTTGAGGACAAAATTCTGTTAACGGGGGTAGACTGTAGCAACCGCGAAATTTTCAGGCCATTATTTTAATAATACTACTGTTTATTCTTGACAAATATTGCAAATTAAATATTTTCTGACGATTACTGATTTAAAAATGAGAGGTTATCTCATTTTTCCTGAAAAATGATACCACACGCGTACCGACACCACATTAGTAATGGTTCAAATTTTAATTCATTTTCAGAGATCAATAAATTTTTCTTGATGTCAGTTTTGTAAAAACGACTCCAGAATTATATTTTTCACGTTTACGTGAAGCCGCGTTACTACAATTTAACCTCAACTAAACGGAACACGGGGTATACACAATACATTATTAAACTTAAAACAAATAAATAAAACCCCTTTTGAGTCAACACGTGAAGATCTATATCTTCTTTTTTTTCTCTGTTCTTCTTCCCCTACTCGATCTTCACCACACACAAACAATAATATTCTTCTACCCTAATCCCTATCTTCCATCACCATCAATATAAACCCTGTAGCACTTTTCTTGTCTTCCCCAAGCTTCATCGAGACCCAAACCTTCACTACAGGGATCGAATATTTTTGAGATCGAGGCATGGATAAGAGAGATGACCATAAATGGTAAAACCTTATCTTTTTTAGATGGAAAGTGAGTCAAGAGATTACCATTAGTTATTCTTTAAGAAACTCGATTCCAGGAGAGGCTATGTCACACCAAGACCACCAATCTTACCTTAAACAAAGTCTCAGTCGAGTGCATCAAGGAGAGAAGGAAGGTGTGACGAGCTTGGAATCGAGTGGGTTTCTGTGGTGACTCTTGGAATCAATCTAACATCAGTTCTTTGTAAGGTTTAAATTCAAACTTGTGACTTTTGTTTTCTTTTTTGAAACTATCGAATGCTACTTAGATTTGGTCATTTTGTTTCCTATTAAGTCCTATCGAATTGATGTCCATTCTTGAGATTTTTATGCTTTTTGGGATTATCAGTATATGTGTCGATTTATGCTGGTTGTGGTGTGGTTTAAAATAGCTTTTGGAACTAATGAGAATCATAAGAACATTAATTTGAAATTTGTTGTGGCTCATAATCTTGAAGTTGTGTCGTTTGAGTTGGCTGTGCCAAGTATCCATGTCCTGTTTTGTTGTTCGAGTTAGATTTGTTATGGTTAAGTGATGTCGAATAGCTAGGGTCAAGGCTAGACTTTGGTTGGTTTGAGTTATTGCAATGGCTACTGTAACAATTTTGGTGCTCGAATGTTTGAGGTTTTGTTTAAAAGTTGGATTAGCCGAATTGTGGTTTTGAAAATGTGCACGCAAGGTGTTCGTGGTTATGTCTAAAAAGAAATATTAATCTTCAAAATAAATTTGTGATCAAGTGCGTAAGTATTAGATCTTTGTCGTTTTAGTTTACTTGTGTTCAACCTCCAAGAGTATGCTTGTGCTTATATTGGGTCGAGTTGTACTCGACTCGAGAACCACCTAGACATTCAAAGTCTAGCAATGCCGTACAAGCTACGGAAAGTACTCCAAAAATCTAGCCTTACTTCTATGTTGTGCTCGTAAGCCAGGGGTTAAACGACCTTGAACTAGTAGTTCTAGGCAGGAATGTCATGACGTGGCCTAGGAGTCGGGTCACAGTCGCGAAATTGTCTCAAAAGTTGGTTAACACTCGTGTTTGAGTCCATATTATGTGTCATTGGCGACCCCATTTTTGGGTGCTTGGTTCGTTGGTTCTCAACGAGACCGCAAAGCTAGTTCCTCTTGTAACAAAAATCTCGGTCAAAGCCCTGATCTCAACCCATTGTCGCTCGCTAGACTACTCGAGTTCATGAACCAAATAAACTTTGCAATACAAGTCAAAACCACCTTTGTTTACTGGATTTATTTTCCAGCGTAGGAAAAGAATGACCAAAAAGGAATTTGGACTTACATTTCTCAAAACAAAAATCTGGACACTTTGTGTATGGGCCGAAGCCCATCACTAACATGGGCTGTTATATATTTTTCGGATTCAATTTTGTACCTTAACAGGCCGCTGGCCATTTCACTACTAGAAGCCCAAGTAAAAGTAATAATATCTAGCCCGTTTCACTGTGTTGCGTGGGCCTCAGCCCTTTCCCCCTCCTCGACACACACATCTCTTATTATAACTCGACAAATTTTCTTATTAAATTAGAGATCACTTATATATGGCGACTACATAAAAAGAACTCAACAAGAAATAAATAATGCAACTTAAAGTTTAACAATTATGACATGTTTTCGGATAAAAATGTAGGCACGACACGATCTTTTAAAACGAAAACGTTTGCTAGACACTTGGTGTCTAACACTTAATTTTTAAACGAGATGCATATAGGTATATATGACGTAAAAATGTTTAACATGGAAAAACATGAATTTTTACTATTGACAATGTATTTATATACGAGCAAATATTTAATTAGAAATCATATACCAACTAAATGTTTTCATAACTTACAATTTGAAACGGTCATGTCAAAACTTATATAAGTCAAGTAAATGAGAACGATTATTTTCTTTTAAACTTTAAACTTATTAAAACTATATTTTCTCGCAAATACAAATTAACTCACCATGTATTGGTGAAACCTTTTCAACTTCACATATTTTTTTCACAAAGACCATAGGTATATATATGAAAGGATATACACACACGTGCATTCACTTAACGCCAACATTCTCATATGTCTTTCACGTTGATATCCAATAGTCCTTATCTTTCGTGCGTAGTTTTTTTTCGATCTCTGTCAATTCGAAGGTTTACTAGTCTTAATCTTTTATACGTTTGTACACTCCAATGAGCCAATATCTACAAAAGTTAAAAACATTGTTTCAACTTAAATGCTGCCACACCAGCAACACCAACATGAACTCTTTAAAACATTTGGAATTCATGACTTTGAACTGTGAACTAAAACAAACCTTACTAATCTAGGTCGCGTGTCAGTGCTGAACTCTGTCTGAACTATTTTGTGATCTGACTACTATTTATCAAGGTGAGTTTTCGTAGCCCCTTTTTCATTATGTTTTCCTTGGGGGAAAATGGTACTCAAATGACATTTTAACTGTTTTCATGCTTTGATTATAATGTTTTCACGATTTTGGACATTATGTGTGTTGATACAATTATGTGCTACAATTGTTTGACTGTGTGTAACATTGATGCGCAATTGTTAACTCCTTCGAGAGCCGAAACATTTGATAGATCTATCGGGGTAGCTCCCCTCTGTGTGTACTGTTTGTGGTTGTAACATTGTAACATTGTGACAAGGTTCAGTTGGCGCGACATTATTTGGTTTCAACATTATTTGGTTTCGACATGTGCTTATAATTGGTTATCATGCTCACTTTTGTCCTACACTATGATATCACAGCTCAGCGGTTTCACTTTTAAACCTACGAGCTCACCAACATTATGTTGACGTTTTCTAGTACCATTTTCAGGTGTTATTGAAGCTGCTTAGAAAGTTTAGTATTGACTGGCTTAGCAAGACTTAAGACAAGACCCTCCCGGGTTATATCTCGTGGAGTTGCATTTGGATATTCCCTAGTGACGTTGCTTAACTTTGAGGCTTATGTATACCTTGGGTATTGTACTTATCCCGGTTGTGGGAGTTTGCGACTATTATCTACCGTATGTAATGCATGTAGTGTTTCTCTGTTGTGACACCTTGTGTTCTTGTCTATGAGTTCATACCCCGTAAATGTCATTCCGCTGCGCCATTTTTGGGGTGTAACAAAAGTGCACTACTTTCTCAAAATGACCCGTAACATCTTTTAACATAAAATCAACACATTAAACCTATTTTTAAACACATGTAATCCACATTTAATTAAAAATCTACCATATACAATGTTTCCCAAATTTCTTGACCCGTTAGACCCAAAATGGGTTAAAATGGACCTTGTCCCAAACACCCTTTTTTGTGCATAACCCTTTGGTGCACTTTTGACCCGTTTTATAGAAAACGACTTCCATTACCCGGAAAGACACCAAAACTTTCATATTTTCTTATTATATCATTAGGCTCACTTCCATATAAAAACTTTTACTGTTTGACTCTCGAAATAGTACTTTACAAAATGACGGGTTTTGTGCCAAAACCCGTTTCGACCCATTTACACTACAAACCATCTATAACACTTCCGTACTACCTCAAACCTTCCATAAATCACTATCTTAACACATTAAAGTTGTATCATAACCATTTACCCATTCGCAACCCAAAATGGGTATAATTACACGTTATGCCAAACGCCCCTTTAACTTGACCGTAAACACTAAAAACATACTTTTTACACACCACTTGACCACCAAGGTATACACTTGACACTTGACCATACTTTACAAAACATTAATGAGTCATGGGGGTGCAAACATGACACTTGAGCTCGGTATTCTATACTAAGCTCCTAAATGCATACTACCTTCTATCCTTCCGCATAATTGAACCATACTCCTTATACCACGCCATCCACAATCACAAGAACCTACAAAAAGGTTAAACAACTAAACCGTAAGCACAAAGGCTTAGTAAGTAACTAGATTAACATATGAATAACACGTTAATCCATATATGTGCACCACGAATACTTCAATCATTAAACACATAAGCATCACAACATACCTTAGCCATTCTCTACTCATAATCTATCACTTGAGTTGGCTAACTAGGCAAATCACCTATCAAGGCCACACTCACTAATTCAAAGCTAACAATCATGCCGTGAAGGCAAGCTAACAACCATGCCGTGAAGGCAAGCTAGGCCACCCTGAAGGATGCCAAATACATGTCATGAAAGGCAAGCCAGGCTATCCTGAAGGATACCAAAACTAGAGCATCGGGTCCATACTCATAATCACATAATATGTAAACAATCATATTAAACACATATCAATCAAGTTACTTACCTTAGCTTCCAAAGCTAAGCTACCATCATCATCATCATCATCATCATCATCATCATCATCATCATCATCATCATCATCATCATCATCATCATCATCATATCCATTACTATGATTATCAATCTTCATAATTTATTAAGACCTAACAACATAATAATTAACATCATAAACAAGGGTTAACATAACCCATCATAACTTACCCAAATCATCCTTTCCATATCATCATATGATCATAATTTGATCATATGATGATTACCCACTTCAATTATAAACCTTAACCTCATAAAGATCAAGATAGGGAGATTACTTACTTGGGAAAGATCATTGAAAGGGCTTATCTCTTGATATGGACTCATTCACTAATCAAACCCTTCATCATCAGGCTATTTCTTCCTTCCCTTTTCTTATAAAACCGACATATCCACACACTCTCAAACTCTGGAACTTTGGACAATCCTGGATAAGTATATGAAGCTTTCTTCATATCAAAGTTCTCTCCCAAATGACACCTTTGGTCCCTCGAGCTTCTTTTCTTTTACTTTGGTCACACTTAACTTTATAACTCATTTGGCTTATGACAATTTAAGCCCATTAGATCTATTTCCTTCTATTATGCCACATAATACTTTCATAACCTTATAACACATTCTTTGACTATCACTTTGACTATCGGGTTTGACCACTATGCAACAATCGTTGACTGGCCAATCACGTAAAGTCCTTAATCCAGTTTCATCTATGGTGGGGTCCAAGTACCTGGGAAATGGGTCTAACAATTCTACCCCCTTATTTAGATTTCATCCCCAAAATCTCTCGTCTAATGTTAACCAAGACTAAATCACAACATACACCCGTTCTCATACTTTGAATCCTTATTCATTTCATTGCAACGATCTTGATGATCTTGCAATTTCTAATCTTACTATAGCATAAACATAATTTATAATCCACTATAAACAACACTTCTCATCACAAGCTTATCTAAAATTTTCAACAATGACGACTTGTCATGTGGAAACATCTACTATTTGACCTTATATAAGTCAAACTTCAACACTATTTCCACATTATTCACAAATGCACTAACATGACTAAAAGTCATATACCGGTTAATTTTACATTCTACTTAATACCAACACGTATCTTCTTCAAAAACCGGTAACTTATTTTTGTTTTCACTTTCTCATATCTCTTCTCGTATTTATGTCATGTCGGCTACACATAAGCCCACTCATTTATAATTCTTTATCTACATAGAGAGGCGTCCCAATCTATGTACATAAGGAATTATAAACTTATGGTTCGGCAATCATACTTACTTACTGCTCATCCTTTCTAGCCTTGGATTCAATCTCACTAACCTTTCATCCATGCCATGAAGGCAAGCTAAACAACATGCCATAAAAGGCAAGCTATCATCCATGCCGTGGAGGCAAGCTAAACAACCATGCCATGAAGGCAAGCTAACAACCATGCCGTGAAGGCAAGCTAGGCCATCCCGAAGGATGCCAAACACATGCCATGAAGGCAAGCTAACAACCATGCCCTGAAGGCAAGCTAGGACATCCCGAAGGATGCCAAAATACGTGCCATAAAAGGTAAGCTGGGCTATCCCGAAGGATACCAAAACTAGAGCATTTGATCCAAGCTATATATGCCTTAACATCTTAACTCATTTCATCTTTTCTCATTGCCTTAAGCAATCTCAACATCTTCTACCAAGTTTACCTTCATCAATTAATTTTCTCTATATAATACTTCTCGATTTATTATAATTGCATTTCCATAATGCAATCTATCACTCATCCGTCAACCCCAAGTTGACTCACACATTCACTATATGCCGTTATATCACATTGGTTATTCAATTCTTTCATGCACATAAACTATACATCTTATCATCATACATATTTTAATATTTTAACATGATTCGATTCATGTTTTACAATTCTTTCTAACACACATCATATTACTTATGACTTCTAGCGCAATCTATATCTCATTCATCACATCTATTCATCATGCTTAAACCTTTTTATTACTAACACTTTAAACTTATCATGTTTTATATATGAAACATGATCTCATCTCATCGTAACCATGCACTTTAACTTTTCCTCATACTACTTAAGCGTGTAAGAAATCATGCTTCAATCATCTATTCATTATCATACTTAATTTCAAGCCTTCTAGACATCTAGTCTTATCACACACTTATCATGCTTCTTAACTTATTTCACATGTCAATGTGTTCTTTCAACTTTCTTCCGTCACTAGGTCATCACATATAATGTGACAATTATACATTACATTGAACTTAATCCGTGCTTTCTAAGAAACTTCTGTTATCAACTATACAATAAACATTATTCGCACATATCGATCAAGTCTCACAAAATATGCATTCCAATGCATCTATCTATACTCATACACTTCTATGCATCATGCTCTCAAGCACACCACATAAAACTTAGACATATAATAAACTACCATAGACTTAACATTACATAAACAATAACACTTAACACTTAACACTATCCAACAAGTGTTAAAACATTTATAATCATATAGTCTATGGCTCATATATCACATTGCACAATCAATCTAAGTCTAAGCATCAACATTCTAATTAACCGCAAGCACTAGTCTACCTTATAACTAAGGCATCATAAAACTTTAATTCACTTACTAGCCCATCTCTAATACCGCTTAGCGTTCCTACTCGCATTCCATTACCATTACTCCATCATACATTCATATAATTACAAAATAATCACCGGCACCAAATCAAGGTGCAAGGCTAACTAATCATTCAAACACTTCAAGTCCCCTACGGGGCTAACATCTCCTACAGATCGACACATTCATCACTAAGCTCTTCTAACAAAAGGCATAATCCATCTCATACTTAACGATTACTTTCCGCATTACTAACACTTACATTCAACGCTTCTACGAGTGGTTTAAGACTAGGCAACCTATAGTGGAAACTTAATTCACTTAAACGGAAGCTCTGATACCAAGTTGTTACACCCCGTGCCCGCTTAGACCAAAATTTAAAACTTTTATGCGGAAACGCTATTACCCGATACTGACCTCCGGTCACTATTTTATAAACTGACTGAAATGAGTTACATTGAGACTATTTTTAGAAGAAACTAGACTCCAATACTTTTAAAACGAGGGATGGCACCCTAAAGTGCACAATAACCCCTCTTGTGCACTATGGACCCCTAAAGTGCACTACTTTCTCAAAATGACCCGTAACACCTTTTAACATAAAATCAACACTTTAAACCTATTTTTAAACACATGTAATCCACATTTAATTAAAAATATACCATATACAATGTTTCCCAAAATTCTTGACCCGTTAGACCCAAAATGGGTTAAAATGGACCTTGTCCCAAACACCCATTTTTCTGCATAACCCTTTGGTGCACTTTTAACCCGTTTTATAGAAAACGACTTCCATTACCCGGAAAGACACCAAAACTTTCAGATTTACTTATTATATCCTTGGGCTCATTTCCATATAAAAACATTTACCGTTTGACTCTGGGAATAGTACTTTACAAAATGACGGGTTTTGTGCCAAAACCCGTTTCGACCCATTTACACTACAAACCATCTATAACACTTCCGTACTACCTCAAACCTTCCAGAAATCACTATCTTAACACATTAAAGTTGTATCATAACCATTTACCCCTTCGCAACCCAAAATGGGTATAATTACACGTTATGCCAAACGCCCCTTTAACTTGACCGTAAACACTAAAAACATACTTTTTACACACCACTTGACCACCAAGGTATACACTTGACACTTGACCATACTTTACAAAACATTAATGAGTCATGGGGGTGCAAACATGACACTTGAGCTCGGTATTCTATACTAAGCTCCTAAATGCATACTACCTTCTATCCTTCCGCATAATTGAACCATACTCCTTATACCACGCCATCCACAATCACAAGAACCTACAAAAAGGTTAAACAACTAAACCGTAAGCACAAAGGCTTAGTAAGTAACTAGATTAACATATGAATAACACGTTAATCCATATATGTGCACCACGAATACTTCAATCATTAAACACATAAGCATCACAACATACCTTAGCCATTCTCTACTCATAATCTATCACTTGAGTTGGCTAACTAGGCAAATCACCTATCAAGGCCACACTCACTAATTCAAAGCTAACAATCATGCCGTGAAGGCAAGCTAACAACCATGCCGTGAAGGCAAGCTAGGCCATCACGAAGGATGCCAAATACATGCCATGAAAGGCAAGCTGGGCTATCCTGAAGGATACCAAAACCAGAGCATCGGGTCCATACTCATAATCACATAATATGTAAATAATCATATTAAACACATATCAATCAAGTTACTTACCTTAGCTTCCAAAGCTAAGCTACCATCATCATCATCATCATCATCATCATCATCATCATATCCATTACTATGATTATCAACCTTCACAATTTATCAAGACCTAACAACATAATAATCAACATCATAAACAAAGGTTAACATAACCCATCATAACTTACCCAAATCATCCTTTCCATATAATCATATGATCATACTTTGATCATATGATGATTACCCACTTCAATCATAAACCTTAACCTCATAAAAATCAAGATAGAGATATTACTTACTTGGGAAAGATCATTGAAAGGGCTTATCTCTTGATATGGACTCATTCACTAATCAAACCCTTCATCATCAAGCTATTTCTTCCCTCCCTTTTCTTATAAAACCGACATATCCACACACTCTCAAACTCTAGAACTTTGGACAATCCTGGATAAGTATATGAAGCTTTCTTCATATCAAAGTTCTCTCCCAAATGACACCTTCGGTCCCTCGAGCTTCTTTTCTTTTACTTTGGTCACACTTAACTTTATAACTCATTTATCTCATGAAAATTTAAGCCCCTTAAGTCTATTTCCTTCTATTGTGCCATATAATACTTTCATAACCTTATAACACATTCTTTGACTATCACTTTGACTATCGGGTTTGACCATTATGCAACAATCATTGACTGACCAATCACGTAAAGTCCTTAATCCATTTTCATCTAGGGTTGTTAGCCTTAAAAGTTATGTTATACTCGGGAATTGCATAGTATTTAAGTACAAGGTCTAGTTTTGCCATTAGAGTAAAGTTAGACTTGTATATTAGTATAAATACCCTCCTAGTCTCAACTAGGAGGGTGGGATTCTCATTTGTAACTTGGAGGTATGTGTGGTTTCTTTACTTTCTCTCTCTAGAAAACACACACACCTCCCCCATTCATTAATCTAATAATACCATGTTTAATCTTTATTTTGAGTTCCCCCGACCTCCTGAACACGTTTCTTGATCATTACAATTGGCATCAGAGATAACCAAGGGCGAATCGTAGGGTTTTGAGGTGAAAAAATGTGATTTGAGGTGTTTTTTGATCGGTACTGTTCATCAGACAAGGTTCCTCAAGTTTCTTGACAAGTTAGTCGAGTTTCTCAAGGTTAACTCGAGTTTCTGCATAGTACTCGAGTTTCTAGACAAATTAACTGAGTTTCTCAAACTTCCTCAAGTTTCTTGACAAGATAGTCGAGTTTCTCAAGGTTAAGTCGAGTTTCTGCATAGTACTCGAGTTTCTGGACATGTTAGTCGAGTTTCTCTAGGTTTGCTCGAGTTTCTGAGTTGCTCGAGTTTCTGGGTTGCTCGAGTTTCTAGGTTTGCCTGAGTTTCTGGGTCGCTCAAGTTTCTAGGTTTGCTCGAGTTTCTAGGTTTACTAGAGTTTCTAGGTTTACTCGAGTTTCTAGATTTTGCCGACTTTGTACCTATTGACTTTCTTTATAACCGAGTTTGTCAAGATAACCTAGTTTGTCAAGATAACCGAGTTTGTGTGATAACCGAGTATGTGACCAAAATAAAAAAAAAATAAAAAAAAAATTAATTTGAGGAGTGACTAAACGGTCAATTTTTACGCTAAATTCAAATTATGGTGTAACGATGAAAATTTTGGCCCAAAATTCAAATTTTTAGGTCAAAATTCGAATTTTTCGGTTAAATTTGGTGTAAAAATTTCTAAAACTCAAATTTTCCTAGTATGCTTAGAATTGCATTTTAAGGCATATTTCAAACTCACCACACCAAAAATCACAAATAATATTATTGGCCTACATCCTCAAAACTACCACGTATAGCTTAAAAGATCCTGATCAAGATTCACAATCAAATGACAATGGCTAAAGTTTAAATGTTATCAACTGTGACTACAAGGATGATTCATTATTACTTATTTGAAGTTGAAGTGGAATATCACGGGTACATGTACTTAGTATCTTGAAGATATCGGGGTTGGTTGGATGCATGATTCTTCGAGATCCTTGTTCGAGCTGACGGGCTCAACAGAGTATATAATGATTAAGACTTGATTTGTCTAGTTATACCTGATATAAGGAGTTACGTTGTTGTGCTCATAGAGTATAGCTATCACTTTAAAGGAGTTACGTTGTAGTGCTCAAGTGTCACAAAAAGCTGTGGATAATTCAAGATGAGTTCATATACAGTTAAGGATGGTTGGATGGGTATATGAAACGACCTATGCTTCAAGGAGTTACGTTGTAGTGCTCAGCATTGGTTCTTAATCAACAATAGTGCAAGTTTAAGTCACAAGTTTGGGTTATTTTACTTCAGTCTCAAGTTCGTCATAGTGGGTTTTCTCTATCAGTAGTCACTACAAAAAGCCGTTGTTTTTGATACAGGGGGTTGATAAAGAGTTAGACATTTTAAATGGTATTATTAGTAGATTGGGTCTATCTACATCTTCTCACGGGCTATATGGTTATTGATAAAGATGCTTCCAGTTAATACTCCACGTACACACCATTATGCTGATTCTGATAAATCGTAACCAGCAGGGGAGAGAAATGTGTAAAATCCCGTGATGATGAAACTATCCTGGAGAAAGAAAAGTGCATTTCCGGATCTTAAATGATTTTGGTGCTACGGTTTCTGGAGAAAGAAAAGTGCATTTCCGGATCTTAATTGATTCTGGTGCTACAATTTCAACTTCGGGGGAGATTATCATTTCATGTGTACGTTACGGGATGATTTCTCATATGAAAGATAACTGGGATGCATTTGGTGAGATGAAGATGTTGATACTCTATTTCCCCGAATGGAAAATCTTGAAGAAGGTCGAGTCTACAGTCTATTCTACATTTTCCGCTGCGTCTTAGAAGACTAAAGACGGAATGCATTTAATTAACAAAAGACTTTTTCAGAATTCAGGGCATTCATTTATCAAAAAGAATTCTTCAGAATTCAGGGCATTCATCAGAAAGGTTGTCAGTTTGGGGGAGAGCACTAATTAGGGGAGAGTGAAAAGCTAGATTCAATCACCAATATCCTTACCCTAATTAGATTTGCTCACATTGTTCTTCTGCAAGTAAAGAAATGACAGCTGAGAAGATTCTGCAAGCTGAACGAAGTAATGAAGTTTGAAGACCATTCTTAGAGCTGCTGTGCTTATGTTTTGTATTTAAGTTTACTTGTAGGGAACGATGTAAGCAATTCCCATATAACATCACTTTGGGGAGAGATTGTTAGCCTTTAAAGTTATGTTATACTCGGGAATTGCATAGTATTTAAGTACAAGGTCTAGTTTTGCCATTAGAGTAAAGTTAGGCTTGTATATTAGTATAAATACCCTCCTAGTCTCAACTAGGAGGGTGGGATTCTCATTTGTAACTTGGAGGTGTGTGTGGTTTCTTTACTTTCTCTCTCTAGAAAACACACACACCTCCCCCATTCATTAATCTAATAATACCATGTTTAATCTTTATTTTGAGTTCCCCCGACCTCCTGAACACGTTTCTTGATCATTACAAGGGTGGGGTCCAAGTACCCGGGAAATGGATTTAACAATGCTGGCAAGTTTCCAATTTGCGTAAAAATGATGATTGTAACTTTCTTGTTTTTTTTTTTTATTACTAATATTGCCTGGCCAAATGGTGAAATAGGGGTACATTCACTACAAAGAAACAATCAATGTATATAGTTTTGAGGGTAAATTGGTATTTTGTTAGTTTTCTCATCTTTTCCTTGCTACTTAAAAATACAAACTCAAGAAAACAACTTTCAATAACCACTTTCTTCACCATGTCATTCCTTACTTTGCCCTTCCCATACCATCCCCTTCCATTCTTTAAAATTTGGACTCGAGAACATAGCGTTAGGAGCACCACGTATGGTGACTCAAGCTAAATGAAAAAATGTGTGGCACATAATGCTACCTAAGCATTTTCCCTTATCACTCATAAACCAAAATACATTCTCACTAGTCACTCAAGCCAAAACCCCATTTTTGGGACCTACTATTTTTTTTCCTCCATGTTTTTCAGACAAACTAATTTTTCATTTATTAAAATAACAAATACAAATTAGAATACGAAAAAAAATGCACAAAAAAAAAGTATAGCAACCGTGAATTTTTCAGATCTTTACTCAACATTTAAAACTCAAAATGATTTATTTTAGAAGTTACATACTCCCTCCCTATTTCTTTTGCGTATAACTGGTAACTAAACTGCACGAATTAAGAGGGCGATACCACACCCGTACCGACACCACAATAGTAATGGTTCAAATTTTAATTCATATTCGGAGTCAATAAAATTTTACTCTATATCAGTTTGATAAAAACAACTCCTGAGCTATATCTTTCGTACTCACGACGACTCGAAAATCTCAAGTTACATCGGGATTCAACGACACACGGGGTACATTTAATACACATAAAACAAAATTCCTACCCTATCTATACTTACCCAACTCACTATTATTTTTATATAAAAGCAAAAAAAAAATAATAATAATAATAAAAAAATAGGGAAAGAGATATAAAAACCCACTCCTCTCATTCTCTCTCTTCTTCCCCACTCCCCTCTGCTTCTCAACGTCACCTCCCTTATCTCCATTCTCAGATCAAAAGCAACAATTGGTGACGCCATAAGTAAGAACAAGACCAGGGTTTTATCTCTTTCCTCCTGTCCAAAATGAAGATCACTGCCACCCTTTTTGTCGAGTCCGAGAGTCAACGCGTTGAGCCAAAGGGATGACGAAGGCAAGGACCATGGTTTCCTTATTTGGCCATGGGAGCGTCTGATCTTCAAAAAGGAGGGTCAAGTCACTCTTGTTTATGCGCTATAAACCCTACTTGATTCCCAGGCAACCCACCACACATCCAAATCATCATCACATACAATTACAAGGGCGATAGCTTGGTGAAAGAGGAAGTGGGGTTTGCTTGGAGATCGGGTCCAATCCGTGTCTAAATCAGTGTCAATCGTCTGGTGTTGTAAGCTCTTGCACTATTGTTTTATTTTATTTAGCATTCGATTCTCTGATATTGTTCTTTTTTCCGGTTAATAAAAATCTGTTAATGGATGTTATGATAAAGAAAGTGTTGATTTGAACTTAAGAATGATGTTGTGTTGTGGTTGCGGTGTGGTAAAGATTAAATCCGAAAATACAAACATTAATCAAACTAAGTATTGGCTCAGATCAGGAAGTGTTTGTCGTTAAATAAGTTGTGTTTGATTGTCTTTGTTAATCTCTCGCAGTCAAACTATAAGCAGTGAAAGAGTTAGGTTAAAACTAGGATAGAAAGGAAATTGATGTATGAATGTTTGTGGGTATGCTGATATACGAATTCCTGTGTTTGTGTTCTAAAACTCTTCCGTATTCATGTTTGTCATACTCGAATTTTTCGTGGTTGCAGTTTATTGTGCTCATGTCCGTGTTCATGTTTGAATGTTTGGCTGTGCTTATGCTCAGTTTCGAGTTGTCTTGCTTCTCTTTGCTCTTTTCTTTTATTGTTAAGGGAGTCAAACGGGTTGTGTTAAAAAAGTTTGATAAAAATAACGATTCACACTTTTGTGTGAACTGATGAACGTTAAAAGCAAAATGTGAAAAGGTTTTGGGTTGAAAACGATTTGGAAAGGTTTTTAGTATCATCCCTTCAGTCCATGTTTCTTTAAGATTTTCGTCAAAAATCTGGTAATAGGTGTTTGATTAAGCTTGTTTACCTTCTTGTGGCTCGGCTCATTTCTTTGAGTTTTCGTTAGGTCTTGGTCGCGGTGAGATACAACAGCCCGCAAAAGACTCGATCGAGCCCTCTTTGAAAACCATGTCCCCGTTTAGTCCAGGGTTCGAAACCCTTTCCTCACACTTTCTGCACAACAAAAAGCACTTACAATCTATATGTATCAAAGTATTGGAAATTTTAGTGGTTATATGTGGGCTGCGAATCTCTTACACACTAAGTGGGTTAATATGTTTAATCATCAGGCCACAAATTGATTTCCATAAGCCTTAAATAATCATCTCGGGCCAAAGCCCATGTAGCCAAAAACTAAGGCCTTTTCGCACAAGTCCAAACTGGTATTTTTGCAATACTCTTTGCTAATTGGTATATAAATGTATAATGGATGTTCTAACTTTATGCAATACCCTTTACTATAAAATACATGTTGTTCATAAAGATTATCTATATTACATATAAAGCATGAATGACTCTCTCTCCTCTTGGTCTTAAAATTAAGACTTACAAGCTATAATGCTTATTGTACAATACACAAAGCACTATTAATGATCTTTCTCATCAATCTTAATTTTAAGACTTACAAGTCTTAAAGCTTAATGTACAAAATACAAAGCACTATTAATTTGGTCAAGATATTTAATGTGGTCAATTAATTAATTAGTCAATAAATACAATTAATTTAGTTATTAAAACACCCCTTACATAAGAAATACAAATTATCAAGCATATTGTACAACCAACTTAAACACAATTCCTACATTAAATGTTACTAATACAAATAATAAAGCACATTATACAAATATTCAAGCACGAACGGGCAACGGGCCAAACGGGCTAGAGCCCGAACGGGCACGGGCCAAACGGGCTAGAACCCGAACGGACACGGGTCAAACGGGCACGGGCTAAACGGGCACGGGCAAAACGGGCTAGAACCCGAACGGACACGGGCCAAACGGGCACGGGCTAAATGGGCACTGGCCAAACGGGCTCATGTTATACGAATGACTTTAAAAAAGACCCAAAAAAACGACATAAATTCCTTAGTTAAAGAGTTTAAATACGTCACATGAAATTCTTGATATTCGTAAATTTATTATTAAAAAGAACATAATAAACTAAAATACATGATTCACCGGAAAATATTATTTCAGGGTACCCGCCGCCGCAACGCGCGGGTACCCTGCTAGTTATAAGAATGTAAGAGAGACCAAATAAGGACATTTAAACATAAACTAGTGTTAAAAAAAAGTACTCCTCATATCCAGGGATAGTCCTATAAAACATCACCATAGAAGTGGGTTCATTATAGTTCGTTCCATTTAATGATGGGCCACAGCCCAACTCGTCACCAAACCTAAACAACTCGCTATATAGATATATGTATATATTTAGACCATACAACACAACAAAATTTAACGTGAGTACTATTCTTACAAATTGCCTTAATTTATAAATCATTTTGATTGTCATAACCCATACAATAAAAAACATATTTTACATATCTAACTAGATATAAACAGGGTAAAACACTAAATTTGAGAATATAAACTAGTTCATTGATTTATTTGCATATAACTCGATATATTTTATCAAAACCTATATAAGTCGTTAGATTATGAAACGATTATTTTCAAAAACAAGTTTTACAATTTTGTTGACATGAGGATTATTTATTACCCAAGAGCTCATACACACGAAATCTTAACTTATCATTAAATGACATAAACCATGATGAGAAACTTTTAAATGAAACATTCCTTTACAAAAACGATATGTATGTACAAATATACATATACACACATCAGCATACACATGTACACACTTGGTAAAATATATATAGTCACTTAACAATAATGTTCCAAAATCCCGACAACGTCTAGTATCGTTCATAATATCTCTTCGTTCGTCCTTATCGGTTATTGTTAAATCGGAATCTTATTCGTCTTCGATATTTTATTATCATACACCTATGTACTTCCAAGAGCCAATACTTGCAAACATTTAGAAAACTATTTTAAACTTAAATGCTGCCACACCAGCAACAACTATGTAAACATTTTAAAACTTTTGAATTAAATTCGTGGAGTCTTGAACTTAGTCTGTGAACTAAAACATGCCTTACTAATCTAGGTCGCGTGTCGGTGCCGTACACTATTGTTACTTGATTTATTCACTTCAGACGACTATTTCTGAGGTGAGTTCTCGTAGCCCCTTTTCATTATGTTTTTCTTGGGGGAAAATGGTACTCAAATGACATTTTAACTGTTTTCATGCTGTGATTATACTGTTTTCATGATTTTGGACATTATGTATGTTGATACGATTATGTGCTACAAAATGTTTTGACTGTGTGTACATGAATGCGCAACTGTTAACTCTTTCGAGAGCCGAAGCAATATGATAGATCTATCGGGGTAGCTCCCCTCTGGGTGTTTTGTTTATGTGTGCAACCAATGGCAGGTTCAGTTGGCGCGACACTATTTTTGTTTGACTTGTGCTTATAATTGGTTATCATGCTCACTTTTGTCCTACACTATGCTATCAGAGCTCAGCGGTTTTACTTTTAAACCTACGAGCTCACCAACATTATGTTGACGTTTTCTAGTACCATTTTCAGGTGTTATTGAAGCTGCTTAGAAGGTAGAGTATTGACTGGCTTAGCAAGACTTAAGACAAGACCCTCCCGGGTTATATCTCGTGGAGTTGCATTTGATATTCCTTAGTGACGTTGTTTAACCTTGAGACTTATGTTATTTTGGATCTTTGTACTTATCCCGTTTGTGGGAGTTTGCAACTATCATCTGTCGTATGTTATGCATTTAGTGTTTCTCTGTCACACCCCAAAAATGGCGCAGCGGAATGACATTTACGGGGTATGACTTCATAGTTAAGAACACAAGGTGTCACAATAGAGAAACACTAAATGCATAACATACGATAGATAATAGTCGCAAACTCCCACAACCGGGATTGGTACAAAGATCCAAAATAAACATAAGTCTCAAAGTTAAACAACGTCACTAAGGAATATCAAATGCAACTCCACGAGATATAACCCGGGAGGGTCTTGTCTTAAGTCTTGCTAAGCCAGTCAATACTCTACCTTCTAAGCAGCTTCAATAACACCTGAAAATGGTACTAGAAAACGTCAACATAATGTTGGTGAGCTCGTAGGTTTGAAAGTTAAACCACTGAGCTGTGAATAATAGTGTAGGACAAAAGTGCACATGAATACCAATTATAAGCACGTTATCCAAACAGTAATAGTGTCGCGCCAACTGAACCTATAATGTCCATCATACTCATAACCAATATCACGTGGGGAGCTACCCCGATAGATCTATCAACACGTAGGCTCTCAACAGAGAGTTAACAGTTACACCAACTGAACCTATAACACGTAGGCTCTCAACAGAGAGTTAACAGTGGCGCAGTCAAGTAATCACAAAACAAACACGTCACAACATATAATTGCATCATCACACATAATGTCCAAAAACATGAAAACAGTATAATCACAGCATGAAAATAGTTAAAATATCATTTGAGTACCATTTTCCCCCAAGGAAAAACATAATGAAAAAGGGGCTACGAGAACTCACCTCGTCAAATAGTAGTTAAATCACAAGCAGTTCAAATAGAGTGCGGCACCGACACGCGACCTAGATTAGTAAAGTATGCTTTAGTCCATAGTTCAAGTATTTCAATTATTTCAAAAGTTTATGTTGGTGTTGCTGGTGTGGCAGCATTTAAGTGAAAACCAAGTTTTTAATATTTAAAGTTGTTGGCTCTTCGAGTTGTACGAACAAAAGAATAGGAATAGCGATTTTTGATTTAGCGATGAGCGGAAAGGTACGTACGGAAGGATAATGATTATAAGATGACGATGTGTACGGTCATAGAACGTTTGGTGGTTAATTGATTGTGCGTGGGTATATATTTATATATATACTAGCGGAAAAATAAAGTTGAAAATAAGGCTTTATTAATATAATTTGTGAGACAATGGTATTTTGTAAAATACTATATTTTTGTGTTAATAAATTATAAGTTTTGCAAAAGAAGGTCACAATAAATGTGTAAAATGTATTCAAGTTAACGAACGAGTTTAAATTGTCCGCTTAAAAGGATATACAACGGTTTATTATTTTAACTATATATTTAAGTGTCTATATTTCAAGTTTAGATCATTTCGAGAAAAAGATTTTTATGTCAAATGTAAATATATTTTTTTAAGTGTTTGTGTCGTATGTCACGTTTATAGCGTTTTGCAAAACATATATTAATAGTCTAGTTTTTGTATTTCGCTATTTCGTTGGTCGTCGTGTGTTTAAAACAAATTACAAGTTTATATTATTAAAGTGTCGAGTTATTTTTATAGTCGTCGTGTATAACGAACGGTCGTTTGTTAAGAAAATATGGCGGATTATAAATGACGAGAAGTAGGTAACGAGGAGGGGGTTGGGCTGCGGCCCGAGCGAAGTTAACGGAAACAGGCTACGGCCTGTTGGGCTTTTTAAATGTCAAGTGCCACTGATTCCAGATGGCCCTTTTTGTTTTGGCGTTGGTCCACAATATTTATAAGGGCTGGCCCATGTAATTTAATAGTAGCAGCAATAGAAAGCAAAAGCAGCAGAATGCAAAATTCATTTGACTTTTTAGTTAACGCAGGAAGACAAAATATTTTGGACAAATGGGATTTGCAAACTACAAAAACTTTTAAACTCGAACCTAGACACGGTTCGGGGAAGCCTTAAACCACACAAACGCAAGTCTTTTCGAGGGTAATCGGGGCTTCGTTAGGCATCGCGACGAGGCTTATTTTGGGTCCTTTTGGGACTAATAAACTGATCGAAATGGCACCCACCGGGGTGGTTTCTGCCACAAGTTTAACGACAATTGTGGTTCGATTGTTGGAGTATTTCAACCCGAATTCGTACTCGAGTTTAACACCTCCAAGCCACTTTCTTGAGTACCACTCAAGTTCGTGCTAGTTTTGGCTACACGACTTATGTACAACGAAGAATCTAATTCGACAATACTAACTTCTAAACCTATTCGCTTCATTTTTTTAGACAATAAGTTTGGGTCGAAAAGATTTCATGCACCATGAGTAAAACGCAAGACTCATATTAACATTTAAGTATGACAACGAAGGGATCTACTATGTTCGAGTACAAACCAAACATAGTGTCCTCGTTCGACAGCCAAAAACACCATAAGAGTTCGAGTTCAAGACTATAGCTAGCCTATTCCCGACTCGATTTTCGACTTGGCATTTCCACAAACACCTTGCGGGCATTATGTTTAACACCAAGATTCGTGGGACTCGGTTTATAATCGCGACACTACTAACTCGTCAAACTACTTAGCGATATCACAAGATTCGACAAAAGAAACACGTATCAAATTCGAGCCACACATATCATCACTAGTTTTGAAAATAAGTTTCTACCACACCAACATTAGTCTCGGCAACAACAACGATTCTTAAAGTGTTTTGATAAACCGAACTTTATAAACAACATATCATCCATTACAATAATTTTCAACATCACATAAAAAAAATCTTCATTCGAATAAAAATCAAAAGAGAAAAGTTTAAGTTTCTTACAACTAGTAGTTTGACTACTAGGGAGTTGAGACGAGATCGAAGAAACCCGAATGAGATCGATGGAATCCGAATCAAACCCAGCAAATCCACACACACCCTCCTGCTTCGGAATGCGTTTTTCCACTGTACCGATCGCTACTCTCTTATTTCGAATTTTTTTGTAAATTTTGTGGGTGTGTGGATTTACCAAGATCAGTGGGGTTTTAAAATAGAATTCAAGGAAGGTTTTGATGCCTTCTCCTCTCCTCCCAGACGCGCCATAGCTAGAAAAAGAAATCAATTCGTCATCCTTTTGGCTTGTAGGGTTGACCTTGAGCTCGACAGAAGTGTGGCAGTAGGCGTGAAGTGTTGTGACAAATTTTTCTTGTCTCACCTTTAGTACTCTCTTTTTGTTTGATTAGGTTTTTGGAGAAGTGGACCATTGGAGATGAAGGGTAGCAGTGTTTTCAGAAAGGAAGGAGAAAGGGTTCAGAGAAAATAGATGGGGTTGTGGGGAAGGAGAGAGAGTGGTGGGGCGTTTTTTTGTATATATATATATATATATATATATATATATATATATATATATATATATATATATATATAATATATATATATATATATATATATATATATTTTTAATCTTTTTTTTTTTGTTGTTGTTTTGTTTTAATAAAAGTGAAAGTGTAGACAATAAAATAAAAGTGAGTGAAAGGTTTTGTTAAATAAAAAGTGAGGGTTAAACTATCAGTTTCAAGTGTATCCCGGGTCTAGCTGAGACTTGATTTGATAAGTGCTTTTCGGGTTATCGTGAACACGGAAGATATAGTTCAGGTGTCGTCTTTCTTCAGATTGACATAGAATAAAATCTATTGACTCCGGAATGAAATCATAGAATTTAATTTTTACTAATGTGTTGTCGGTACGCGTGTGGTATCGTTCTCTCAATTCGTGCAGTTTAGTTACCAGTTATACGCAAGGGAAAATATGTAACTTCTAAAATAATCATATTGAGTTTTAAATGATAAGTAAAGACCTGGAAAATTCACGGTTGCTACAGTCTACCCCCGTTAACAGAATTTTGTCCTCAAAATTCAGTTGACTAAGGGTCTGAGCTTGATCGGATAGTATTCACCCTTCGATTTGGTTGCACACAGGAAGGTAAGGGTGTGGGTGTCAACCCAAATAGTACCGGGTGCTACTTCCCAATTGGTACTATCAATACTTCCTAACCTCTAGAAATCACGCAAATGAAACCTCATAATAATCACACAAGAAGGCAAGCTTTCCCGTCCTTGAGTAAAGCCGTCAAAAACCTTAGGCATCTTTTCGGTAGTTTAAGTTGAGCCTCAACTGAAATCTAGCTTAACCCCACAACTCATCAAACAAGAACTGTCATGAGATTAAGCTAAACCACAAGTTTAAGCCCAGTAACAACTTGTTTTCAGCTTAATCTCACAACTCATCAAACAAGAACTGTCATGAGATTAAGCTGAGCAACAAGTTGGACCTAACCTTAAACTACGTAACAACTTGAATCTAACTTAACTTCACAACTCATCAAACAAGAACTGTCATGAAATTAAGTTAAATATCAAGTTGTAAGAAAAGAAACTCAACATTTTTGAAGGATTGGCTCAATTTTTGGATCGCTTTCAAATAAACAACTAGTAGATAACCAAGGAGAAGGTTCAACTAAGGGGGATGTGCATTTCTGTTTCTTCCAAAATCAATAGTGCATGCCCTAAGCATATCTCCTAATTTGGTATAGTATGCTCACCCTGATCATCGGTCTAGGAATGGTAGGTCGTACTCTGATCTAATTGTGTTCCTAATGCGTCCTATAGTGTCTACCAAAATCGCGAGGTGGATTGTCTATCACAATTCGATATAATAGGTAAGGCGCTCCTCATGTGTGACGCTTTAATTGGATTTATTATCCTTGAATACCATGGAGGCATTGGCCAAACCAAAGGACTTAACCTAAAAACTCGAAATGCCTGTATATTGTTCTTAACGCGGTTTTAAGGTTGTCAGTCTTGTGCACTCTCAACTAATGATATTCGGGTTCGGAATCTTTCTTCGAGAAGTATCGCATATCATGAAATTTGTGCCGCTCCGAGAGTTAAGTTTATACGTATCTCAATTCTTCAAGGTCTTTACGAAGTACTCTAGGGAAGTCTTAAGCACACGAGGTATCTTTGGGTTTCTGCTCGTTCTAGTGGGCGAAACGAAATAGGCGGTTTTGTAGTAACTATCGAGTGATTAGGCTTCATGAAATGCCTCGTTCATTCGTGAGCAAAATCATTTAAAAATTTTAAGCTAAGTAGCAACTTTAAACTTAATCTCACATCTCATCAAACAAGAACTGACATGAAATTAAGTTAAAAGTTGTTAAAAAGCTTACTTCTTTTTTTTTTTGAAGGAAAAGAAAATTTTTAGTTAAAGTTTGGGGTTGCTCAAAAATGAACGGGTGGCATTTCTGCACTCCAAGATCTTACTACCAGGTGGTGAAGATTTGAATCCTCTTATCGGTTTCTACCCTTTTTGGTCATACACTATATCAATCTCATAACTAAGAGCTAGGACACTAGGCTTCGCCTTTAACAGAGGCATGAACTAAGTGAAAACAAATCTATAATCGACATCGGAATCAAATAGTATGATGGTCTAATATCCATTTAAGGAGAACATACCCGTCACGAGGTTCGGGTTCTGGCGTCCTTCTTCAGCGTTCTACACGAATACCTGCCCACGAGCTGGGTTGCCATTGTTTCCAGTGTTTCCATTAGTCAATAAGGCCGGATTCTGGTTATTCTGCACTTGTCCCTGTGCCCTATTCAGCTTAGGACACGTGTTTCGGAAATGATCCAGGCTCCCGCACCCATAACATGTCCTTGGGTAAATGACATTAATCGGAGTCGCCTGCATGGCTGCTGCTCGACAATCCCTTGCAACATGGCCGGTCTGATTGCAGTTGAAACACACTAGGCAGGGTTTAGTCTCCGGGTGGTGGTAGTTACATTCGGCACACTTTGGGTGAGGGCCTTCATATCCTTTACAGCCCGAGCTCGTTGCCACAAATCCTTTTCCCCATTTCGCTTTCTTATTTTCATCATTTGCACCTCCTTGTTTACTTGTCTCACTCACGATCTTCCTCTTATCACCGCTCTTGGACAATGTCCCATTCCTAACCATTTCATCTGTTAAGGTTGCAGATTTCAGTATCGCGCTCTGAAGGGTAGGAGGCTCAGTCGCTTTCACCATCCCGCGAATCTCAGGGACCAACCCATAGATGTACCTCTCAATTCTTTTGGGTTCAGGAGTGACCATGTGGGGTACTAGTCTAGCAAGTTCATGGAATCGGTCTGTATAAGCTGCATGACCAGCACCTACCATAGCATGGTTGTAGAACTCATGTTCTAACTTCTGTATCTCGTTGTTTGGGCAATACTCCTCCTTTAGTAATGCCTTAAGGTCATCCCAACTCATTCCCATAGCAGCTTCTCTTCCTCTGGCCTGGATTTGCGTGTTCCACCAGGTCAATGCCTTTCCAATCAAAGAACAAACAGCATACTTCACCTTCTGATGACTCGCACACTCACTTATGTCAATCACTGACTCCATCTTCTCGACCCATCGAGTATAAGCTATCGCACCTCCAGTACCATCAAAGTCCATCGGTTTGCACGCAGTAAACTCCTTGTAAGTACATCCTTTGTTACCATTGTTATGGTTTTCGTCATTGACGTGATCACTTCCACCATTGTTGTCCGCTTGATCATTCCCACTCGCGTTGTTCCCTTGGTTGCTGATATGGTCGCCAACTTGGGTGACAATAGTGGGTAGCAGTTCCCTTAGTTGTTGGGCGACAATGGTAGCAACATCAGGAGTCTCATTGCTGGCATCGTCGCTTCTCGTGCCTCGACCTCCTGCCCTACCTCCTCGTCCACCAGTCCTTCCACCCCTCGGTAGTGGAATGCCTCGGTTAACTCGTGTCGATCTTCTTGGAGGCATGATTCTACAAAGTAGGACATTGGTAGACGTTAGATAGGAGGTAGGTAGGATGGGTCGGTATACGTGTCGTACTACTACACTCAACTTCCTATCTGACAGTCCATGAATTTGATAAGTCCATGCCGCATCATGTTATCGTAAAAACGTTGGCCAGGCGTTTTTAGGATAGCATCATGCAGTATTTACTTATCATCATCACCTCGTGTCACACTATACGCATAATCGCACACGTAGTTCCTATAATGCAAACTATATGAGGATTCTTAGGTTATAGTCTAGGTTAAACCACCTAATTCTCTATAACCTTGGTCTCTGATACCAATCTGTCACACCCCAAAAATGGCGCAGCGGAATGACATTTACGGGGTATGACTTCATAGTTAAGAACACAAGGTGTCACAATAGAGAAACACTAAATGCATAACATACGATAGATAATAGTCGCAAACTCCCACAACCGGGATTGGTACAAAGATCCAAAATAAACATAAGTCTCAAAGTTAAACAACGTCACTAAGGAATATCAAATGCAACTCCACGAGATATAACCCGGGAGGGTCTTGTCTTAAGTCTTGCTAAGCCAGTCAATACTCTACCTTCTAAGCAGCTTCAATAACACCTGAAAATGGTACTCGAAAACGTCAACATAATGTTGGTGAGCTCGTAGGTTTGAAAGTTAAACCACGAAGCTGTGAATAATAGCGTAGGACAATAGTGCACATGAATACCAATTACAAGCACGTTATCCAAACAGTAATAGTGTCGCGCCAACTGAACCTATAATGTCCATCATACTCATAACCAATATCACGTGGGGAGCTACCCCGATAGATCTATCAACACGTAGGCTCTCAACAGAGAGTTAACAGTTACACCAACTGAACCTATAACACGTAGGCTCTCAACAGAGAGTTAACAGTGGCGCAGTCAAGTAATCACAAAACAAACACGTCACAACATATAATTGCATCATCACACATAATGTCCAAAAACATGAAAACAGTATAATCACAGCATGAAAATAGTTAAAATATCATTTGAGTACCATTTTCCCCCAAGGAAAAACATAATGAAAAAGGGGCTACGAGAACTCACATCGTCAAATAGTAGTTAAATCACAAGCAGTTCAAATAGAGTGCGGCACCGACACGCGACCTAGATTAGTAAAGTATGCTTTAGTCCATAGTTCAAGTATTTCAATTATTTCAAAAGTTTATGTTGGTGTTGCTGGTGTGGCAGCATTTAAGTGAAAACCAAGTTTTTAATATTTAAAGTTGTTGGCTCTTCGAGTTGTACGAACAAAAGAATAGGAATAGCGATTTTTGATTTAGCGATGAGCGGAAAGGTACGTACGGAAGGATAATGATTATAAGATGACGATGTGTACGGTCATAGAACGTTTGGTGGTTAATTGATTGTGCGTGGGTATATATTTATATATATACTAGCGGAAAAATAAAGTTGAAAATAAGGCTTTATTAATATAATTTGTGAGACAATGGTATTTTGTAAAATACTATATTTTTGTGTTAATAAATTATAAGTTTTGCAAAAGAAGGTCACAATAAATGTGTAAAATGTATTCAAGTTAACGAACGAGTTTAAATTGTCCGCTTAAAAGGATATACAACGGTTTATTATTTTAACTATATATTTAAGTGTCTATATTTCAAGTTTAGATCATTTCGAGAAAAAGATTTTTATGTCAAATGTAAATATATTTTTTTAAGTGTTTGTGTCGTATGTCACGTTTATAGCGTTTTTCGAAACATATATTAATAGTCTAGTTTTTGTATTTCGCTATTTCGTTGGTCGTCGTGTGTTTAAAACAAATTACAAGTTTATATTATTAAAGTGTCGAGTTATTTTTATAGTCGTCGTGTATAACGAACGGTCGTTTGTTAAGAAAATATGGCGGATTATAAATGACGAGAAGTAGGTAACGAGGAGGGGGTTGGGCTGCGGCCCGAGCGAAGTTAACGGAAACAGGCTACGGCCTGTTGGGCTTTTTAAATGTCAAGTGCTACTGATTCCAGATGGCCCTTTTGTTTTGGCGTTGGTCCACAATATTTATAAGGGCTGGCCCATGTAATTTAATAGTAGCAGCAATAGAAAGCAAAAGCAGCAGAATGCAAAATTCATTTGACTTTTTAGTTAACGCAGGAAGACAAAATATTTTGGACAAATGGGATTTGCAAACTACAAAAACTTTTAAACTCGAACCTAGACACGGTTCGGGGAAGCCTTAAACCACACAAACGCAAGTCTTTTCGAGGGTAATCGGGGCTTCGTTAGGCATCGCGACGAGGCTTATTTTGGGTCCTTTTGGGACTAATAAACTGATCGAAATGGCACCCACCGGGGTGGTTTCTGCCACAAGTTTAACGACAATTGTGGTTCGATTGTTGGAGTATTTCAACCCGAATTCGTACTCGAGTTTAACACCTCCAAGCCACTTTCTTGAGTACCACTCAAGTTCGTGCTAGTTTTGGCTACACGACTTATGTACAACGAAGAATCTAATTCGACAATACTAACTTCTAAACCTATTCGCTTCATTTTTTTAGACAATAAGTTTGGGTCGAAAAGATTTCATGCACCATGAGTAAAACGCAAGACTCATATTAACATTTAAGTATGACAACGAAGGGATCTACTATGTTCGAGTACAAACCAAACATAGTGTCCTCGTTCGACAGCCAAAAACACCATAAGAGTTCGAGTTCAAGACTATAGCTAGCCTATTCCCGACTCGATTTTTGACTTGGCATTTCCACAAACACCTTGCGGGCATTATGTTTAACACCAAGATTCGTGGGACTCGGTTTATAATCGCGACACTACTAACTCGTCAAACTACTTAGCGATATCACAAGATTCGACAAAAGAAACACGTATCAAATTCGAGCCACACATATCATTACTAGTTTTGAAAATAAGTTTCTACCACACCAACATTAGTCTCGGCAACAACAACGATTCTTAAAGTGTTTTGATAACCCAACTTTATAAACACATATCTATCATTACAAATAATTTTCAACATAAAAAATCTTCATTACGAATAAAAATCAAAAGAGAAAAGTTAAGTTCTTACAACTAAGTTTTGAACTACTAGGAGTTCACACACAGAATCGAGAAACCCGAATGAGATCGATGGAATCCGAATCAAACCAGACAAATCACACACACCTCCTGCTTCGAATGCGTTTTTCCAACTGTACCGATCGTACTCTTTAATTTCGAATTGTATTTGTAACTTTGGGGTTGAGGGGTTTACCAAGATCAGAATGGGTTTAGAATCAGAATCAAGGAAGATTTGAATGCCATCCTCTTCTCGTTTACTGTACCTCTCCTCCAGACGGCGCCATAAGCCAGAAAAAGAAATCAATTCGTCATCCTTTTGGCTTGTAGGGTTGACCTTGAGCTCGACAGAAGTGTGGCAGTAGGCGTGAAGTGTTGTGACAAATTTTTCTTGTCTCACCTTTAGTATTCTCTTTTTGTTTGATTAAGTTTTTGGAGAAGTGGACCATTGGAGATGAAGGGTAGCAGTGTTTTCAGAAAGGAAGGAGAAAGGGTTCAGAGAAAATAGATGGGGTTGTGGGGAAGGAGAGAGAGTGGTGGGGCGTTTTTTTGTATATATATATATATATATATATATATATATATATATATATATATATATATATATATATATATTTTTTTTTTTTTTTTAATCTTTTTTTTTGTTGTTGTTTTGTTTTAATAAAAGTGAAAGTGTAGACAATAAAATAAAAGTGAGTGAAAGGTTTTGTTAAATAAAAAGTGAGGGTTAAACTATCAGTTTCAAGTGTATCCCGGGTCTAGCTGAGACTTGATTTGATAAGTGCTTTTCGGGTTATCGTGAACACGGAAGATATAGTTCAGGTGTCGTCTTTCTTCAGATTGACATAGAATAAAATCTATTGACTCCGGAATGAAATCATAGAATTTAATTTTTACTAATGTGTTGTCGGTACGCGTGTGGTATCGTTCTCTCAATTCGTGCAGTTTAGTTACCAGTTATACGCAAGGGAAAATATGTAACTTCTAAAATAATCAAATGATAAGTAAAGACCTGGAAAATTCACGGTTGTTACATTTAGTGTTTCTCTGTTGTGACACCTTGTGTTCTTGACAATGAAGTCATACCCTGTAAATGCCATTCCGCTACACCATTTTTGGGGTGTGACAAAAAGTAATGTAGAGGACTACATATCACGTCTATATTTCTTAACTATAAAATGAATGTTTTTGCAATTGTTGCAATGCACAGACGAAAAATATCTCGCTTTTAATGAGAGAGTTTTTATTTTGATACTGATACTGAGTACTAGGGATAATTGCATGTGATTAAACATACAAGATATTCAAATATGATCTCAAACATAGTTGATAAGTATTTTTGTTTTATATGTTGGTTTAGCGCATTTTTTATATATGTGGGCAGTGTAATGTCATAGATTTGTACTTGGTTAATTTGTGCAATGCTGAATGATTATCTATCTATTGCCGCCGGTGCATCTATTCATTTGAAACTCATTTTTGTCCGTTGGATCAATCCCACATTAAATCTTGACCACTTAAATTCACTAATTATCTTTTAGTAACAATATTGAGGAAATAATGGTAAATTC
This sequence comes from Artemisia tridentata subsp. tridentata, assembly GCA_021014915.2. Lineage (NCBI taxonomy): Eukaryota > Viridiplantae > Streptophyta > Magnoliopsida > Asterales > Asteraceae > Artemisia > Artemisia tridentata. The sequence goes on from CP139506.1 coordinate 424,508,010, forward strand.
AAAACACTTCTTTTCCCACATGCCAGTTACATAGTATGAGTCAAACAAAATTTTATCTTATCTTTATAAATTTAACTTTTGAAACAAACAATTTGGCGCCTATAATATAACCTTGCATGAACCTTATAAATAGACATCGACTCTTCTTCATTTCACAGTCATTCACAGTTCCTAGCCTAACAAAAACAATACCTTTTCACTCAACTAAGATGGCGGTATGAATCAAATGCTTTCTTTTTCATACATTATAGATCAAAGTAGTAATTCTATGTAGTAACTTTAACATTTGATTTTTTGCGCATTTATAGAGATTAACAAATCAAACAATGTGTCAACTATCGTAGCAATAAAAATGAGTTTGGTATTGCGAAAATGACAATCAACGAAGGAATTCAGGTAAAGTTATTTAACAACATCTCACGTCAAACTTTTTTTATCGATACGCGACATTTTATTCTTCCTTTGAACAGCAAGCTGGGAACGATAATGTCGATCTTCATGATCATGAGGTAACACTCCTTTCTACACTTTTTCGGTTTCATTTCTGATATTCATTTATTCGTATAAAGGTGTAATGTTGTTTTCCGACTTTAAACAACAACTTGACGACAACGTGAAAGTTGATACCTAATCGTTGGTTGATGAGGTGATTTGCAAATCTAAGAAAAGGAAAAGGGAAGCAAACTTGGCAACATGGAAATGGAACAATGTTATTCAAATCGAAAGTTCGGACGATAAGTGCATTTTCGATGGGGATGTTGATACTCTTGATCAGTGTTTTCAAGATCGGGATCCTACCCAGGATCGTTTTCGTCTTTACAAGATCGTGATCCTAAGATCAGATCGGGATCTTAAGATCCTACCCTAATGTTATTTCTTAATAGTTTTTGTAATATTATACAAATCTATAAATTATTATACATTATAAACACAAAAATACTATGAATGTTTAATATAAATATTGTCCTAAATTATGACTATGAAATGTTTAAAAAGATTAACATGTTGTTTTTTGAATTTTACAAAAAAACAACGCATAAATTTATAGTTTTTTAGTATGTAATCCGAGAAAAGTAAGATCGGACCGGATTAGATCTTAAAATCGTATGGTCAAGATCGGGATCCTATAAAATCTTAAGCTTGCAAAGATCCTATGTAAGATCCAGATCGTTTTTGCTTTGCAGTATCGTAAAATCGTAAGATCCTAAGATCAGGATCAGGATCCTGACAACTATGCTCTTGATGATGTTTTGTCAATGTCCAATATCAAGAGGAATTTAATGAATAGAAACTTAAAAAGCCAAGCATGTGTGAAGTAAGCTGTAAATGATTTCAGATTGGGTATATGATACAATTTAATGAATTGATAAAAAAGATCAAGAGCTGTAAATGACAAGTATGCAATAATATAAATCCTACTAAAGTGACTTATAAGTAAGCTGTAAATGTTTTCAGATTGTGTATATGAAAGAAAAAAAAACATAACTAAGACTTGAATCAATAATAGGATAGTAAATTTTTAATATTATCCAACTCAAGGGAAAATTACATTATCAACTAACCACGAATTAGTGGTTTTGAGCTGAAGTGCAGCTTTATGCTAATGCTCATAGATAAGCTAAAATTTGTAATGTAATGTGACATATTCTCACTCAAGTCACAATAACAAATCTGCAAATTCGGCTACTGCATTAAATCATTTTTTTAGTACTTTGGTGTGTTTTAGATTTAATATTTATCATTAAATAAGAATGATTGTGCACCTCTTTTTTTTTTTTTTTTTTTTTTTTTTTTTTTTTTTTAATATTCTGACAACAAGTTTATTATCTTTTTTTTCTTCTAAATTATTGAATCGTTATACCCGAGCAACGCACGGGTATTGTACTAGTTGGTTGCGGTGGACCTTGTTTAACGAAACAAAAGATTATCTAACTCACATTGGTAACACTAGGGACAGAACCATGTGCATTTAAGAAGGGAAAAAAGTAAATAAATAAATAAATAAATAAATAAATAAATAAAAGACTAAACAAGAATAAAAACATAATTTTTTTGGACCATGTACATTTAGGGAAAATAGAAAGGTCTTTTACAAAAATTAACGCTACGCTGCAAAATATCCATCAGAGTTCCATTCTTGTAATGGTATGGGATAAGAAGTTTCTAGCGTTTTTAGTTGAAACCTCATGAAATTGGCTAGTTCATTGCTTTACGTTGATATTAAGACATGATATGACTTTTTCTTCTTTTTTTTGAACTTGAGGTATAATTTTAGTTAACTATGTCAAGATTTTTTTTTATTTATTTTTTTTATCATGACATATATGTTTATCTAGGAGTTTCTTTTGTTATTAGAAATTTTTGAACTAGGAATTATTATGATGTTTCTTTATTGTAAAAGACAAGGAAATTCGAAATTATTGGTGTAAGAATTGAATGTTAAAAAGTGGTCTTTACCAAAAGACAAAGAAATTTTCGTGTCCCTTTACTAAAATATAATTAACTCTCTCTAATTACCAAAAGACTAAGATATAACCACCATTAGCTGTCACGACTGTTACAGCCGCCGGCGACCTTGCTTTTTTCTGGCGAGTTTAAACACCACCACCGGATAGCTACTTTTCTCTCGACCAAAACACCTCAAACCGACTCATTTGAAGCCCGACCATGCGTCTCCACGCGACCGCGTTAGTTTCCGGCGAGTGAAGCTTCCCTACACTTTTCTAAGGCAGATTCAAGTTTTCATTGACGGAAACCGCCCCCAATTGTGACCGGAATTTATTTTTCGGAAATATCTTAGTATATATCCTTGGTTATTACTTTTGCTATTTGTTTATAGAGTCTTGGTTACTTTTGCTATTCGTTACCCCCCTTTATCCTTCTAGTGCCTTAGACTTTCACTAGAGTTACGCTCCATCAGTTTCGGCTTCGATGAAAAGTTAGTCGGCATGGAGACTCGAGTAAAAGATGTTTATAGAGTCTTGGTTATTACTTTTTCTATTTGTTTATAGAGTCTTGGTTATTACTTTTAGCTTCTAGTGCCTTAGACTTTGCCGTTGTTTTCTTGAGGCATAGAGGCCTTAGTGCCTTAGACCAAAGATGGAACGAGTAGCTTTTGTTTCTCAACATCATTATTCCACTATTTTACCCACACAAACACAAACACTTTTTTACATAAACTCTTTCAACCATATATATGTCCAATGTCCTCCATAACTCCTGGGGTGTCCGCTTCAACCTCTTCCATTCAAAAGAGGTTTAAGTATGATGTGTTTATAAGCTTTAGGGGTGAAGACACTCGCAAAACCTTTGTGGGCCATCTTTATCAAGCTCTCAAGGATAAAGGCATTTACACTTACAAAGATGATGAAAAAATTGAGCAAGGCAAAACTATCGACAACCAGCTTATCCAAGCTATTAGAGGGTCAAAATTCTTCATCATTGTTTTCTCAAAGAACTATGCTTATTCGTCTTGGTGCTTGGATGAGCTTGTTGAGATCATGGAGTGTCAATAGACGGGCGAACAGACTGCCTATCCCGTCTTTTTTCATGTGGAACCCACCCAAATCCGCAAACAAAGTGGGGCATTTGGGGAAGCCTTTTTGCAAAATAAAAACAAAGACGCTGCTGGGAAATGGATAGAGGCTTTGAAAGGAGCATCAAATCTGGTTGGGAGGGAGTTGCAGGCGACTGTTAATGGGTAATTACTCCACATATCTAATAAATTTAATAAGTCTTTTGAGATTTATTATGTTACATATATATCTGAATTGTACTTTGTGCAGGATGATGATGTTGCGTGGTGGGTTAACTCTGGAGCAACAATCCATGTGTGTAAAGATAGAAGCTGGTTCAAGACCTACGAGTCAATGAATGATGGTTCTATTTTTCATATGGGAAATGAGTCAACAACCCTAGTGCATGGAAGAGGATGTGTTGATTTGAAGTTTAGTTCGGAAAAGATTGTTTCTTTGTTTAATGTTTTACATGTTCCTGATATTAGGAAGAACTTGGTTTCTAGTTGTCTTTTGAATAATTATGGTTACAAACAAGTTATTGAATCTGATAAATTTGTGTTATCTAAACATGGTGTGTTTATTGGTTTTGGTTATTTATGTAATCAAATGTTTAGACTTAATATTGTTCATGATATGGTTGATTCTGCTTTTATGTCGACATCTAAGTTTTATGATTCAACCCTTTGGCATGCTAGACTTGGCCATGTACACTTTAAAAGGATGCAAGATATGTCTAAGGATGGGTTAATCCCAGCATTTGACATGGACTCTGAAAGGTGTAAAACTTGTATGATGAACAAGATAACTAAAAAACCATTTCAAAGTGTGAAACGTGAAACTAAAATATTGGAACTGATTCATAGTGATTTATGTGATTTGCATGCTACTCCCTCTTTGGGGAATAAGAAATACTTTGTGACTTTTATTGATGATGCTTCTAGGTATTGTTATGTTTATTTATTGCATACTAAGGATGAAGCATTAGATAAATTTAAAGTATTTAAAACTAAAGTTGAACTGCAACAAGAGTCCCTGATCAAGAGATTAAGGACTGATAGGGGAGGTGAGTACATGGATACTCTGTATTTTTAGTCTGTTGGTATAATCCATGAAAAGACTGCCCCCTATACTCCTCAGCAAAATGGTATTTCTGAAAGGAAAAACCGAGTGCTAAAGGAGATGGTTAATTCCATGTTGTCCTATTCAGGACTGAGTCAAGGGTTCTGGGGTGAAGCTATGTTAACAGCTTGCTATTTGTTAAATAGGGTTCCCAACAAAAGGAACAAGACAACCCCTTATGAACTCTGGACTAAAAAGAAACCCAACCTGAATTATCTAAGGGTTTGGGGTTGTAGGGCTGTTGTGAAACTCCCTGATCCAAAATTAAAAACTTTGGGTGAAAGAGGCATTGAATGCATCTTTGTTGGATATGCTGAGCATTCCAAGGCATATAGGTTCTATGTTATTGAACCGAATGAATTTGTTTCAATTAACTCAATAATTGAATCAAGGGATGCAATCTTTGATGAGAATAGATTCTCATCAGTCCCTAGACCAAGTCAGAGGATTCCTAATGGAACTGATGATGTTGGTGTATCTGAGATCTCTGTTGAGGTCCCTGATGAGGATGTGGAACAACAATCTGAACCTGAGCTCAGAAGGAGCACAAGGGTCAGGACTCCAAAATCATTTGGACCTGAGTTTCAATTGTACTTAATTGAAGGAACAAGGGATGAGGTCTCTGACCAACACTCCTATTGCTTTAATGTTGAGGATGATCCCAAAACATTTGATGAAGCAATGAAGTCCCAGGATGTTGCTTTCTGGAAAGAGGCAATAAATGATGAGATGGACTCCATCATGGGCAACAACACTTGGGTGTTGGCTGATCTACCACCTGGTTGCAAACCTTTAGGTTGCAAATGGATTTTCAAAAAGAAAATGAAGGTAGATGGAACTATTGAAAAGTTCAAGGCTAGACTAGTCATTCAAGGCTTTAAACAAAAGTCAGGGATAGACTATTTAGATACTTATGCCCCTGTGGCTCGTATCAGTACCATAAGATTGCTGATTGCTTTGGCATCTATTCATAATCTGATTATACATCAGATGGATGTGAAGACAGCATTCTTGAATGGTGAATTGGATGAGGAGGTTTACATGAACCAACCTCAGGGCTTCATCATGCCTGGAAATGAAAACAAGGTGTGCAAACTGATTAAGTTCTTATATTGACTAAAACAGGCACCTAAGCAATGGCATCAAAAATTTGATGAAGTGGTTTTGTCTAGTGGTTATTCACTTAACCAGTCTGACAAATGTGTATATAGCAAATTTGATGAATCTGGTAAAGGAGTCATCATTTGTCTATATGTTGATGACATGTTGATCTTTGGCACTGACCAAAATCAAGTTGACCTAACAAAGGAATTTTTGTCATCAAGGTTCTCCATGAAGGATATGGGGGAGGCTGATGTTATCCTTGGAATAAGGATTAAACATGAAAGTAACAAGATTTGTATCTCTCAGTCTCATTACATTGAGAAAGTGTTGAGGAAATTTAATTACTTTGATTGTACTCCAGTGAGTACTCCTATGGATGCAAGTGAGAAGCTTTTACCTAATACTGGTAAAGCTGTATCTCAACTTGAGTATTCTAGGGTGATTGCCTGCCTAATGTATGTCATGACTTGTACAAGGCCTGATATTGCATTTGCTGTGGGAAAATTGAGCAGATATACTAGTAATCCTAGTGCTCATCATTGGCAAGCAATTCAGAGGGTACTGAAGTATTTGAAGAGAACTATGGATTATAGTCTCTCATATACTGGTTATCCTTCAGTATTAGAAGGGTACACTGATGCAAGTTGGATCAGTAACACTGAAGACAATTCGTCTACTAGTGGCTGGGTATTCCTACTTGGTGGAGGTGCAATTTCTTGGGCATCCAAGAAGCAAACTTGCATCACCAGTTCAACTATGGAATCTGAATTTGTGGCTTTAGCAGCTGCTGGTAGAGAAGCTGAATGGTTGAAAAACTTGCTTCTTGAGATTCCATTGTGGCCTAAACCTATAGCACCTATTTCTATCCGTTGTGATAGTGCTGCTACATTGGCAAAGGCTTATAGCCAAATGTACAATGGGAAGTCTAGACACTTAGGTGTCAGGCATAGCATGATTCGTGAGCTTATCATGAATGGGGTGGTATCTATAGAGTTTGTTAGATCTCAACAAAACTTAGCTGATCACTTGACGAAGGGTTTGGCTAGAGACTTGGTTTTAAAGTCTGCTAAAGGGATGGGTTTAAGTCCAACTTAGTCACTGAATGCTAAGACACCCAACTCCCTCCTGAGGAAACTTGGGAGCTGAGTTCAATGTGGAAAGCTGAAAATTTAGTGGACTGGAGCACATGATTATTTTCATCCCAAGGTTGTGCTCAGAACCTACTGAAAAGGAGGATGAAGTCTTTACTTCTCAATTGTTAATTTTCTTTGAAAAAGTGCTTAGCAGGAGCATGAATAAAGATGAACCACCTATGTAAATGTTGAAGTTTTGCCGCTTCAGGAAGTTTTGGACTTTTAGCTTTTACAACATTTATGAATTGGATATGGACACATGGCTTGTATAGTGTCAGGAGTATTTAAGTGTTTGAAAACATTGTGTGTATTTTATCTTCAGGTATTCAAATGGGTTGAATGGTTCAATTCTTAGAACACCCTGATTCTCGAATATTTGAACGTGTAATGTACTAAGATGAGAATTCAATCTTCAAGATATTTTCATTTATGCACATGTTTGTTTATTGTTTATTTTTCATGCAAAGGAAGTGAACTAAATTTGGGGAGGATTGTTGGAAAATTTAGTGCACTTGAGGGATTAATTCACACCTGGTAATGGGCTTGGAGGTACGGAGTGTACACCCATCAGGTCACTGTTTACCCTGACTCAATTAGTGGTTTTGGTTCTGCTGCTAGTATTAATAATACAACTGCTGAAGCAGATCATTCTGCTGCTCGTGTTATTGATACTATTGCTGATGCAGAACATTCTGTTGCTAGTGTTAAGACTACCAGTTTCTACTGCTAGTGTTAAGACTACCAGATCAAAGTTAGTACTGCTAGGCTAAGTTAGTACTGCTGTACATAACAGTTAGTACTGTTGGACTTAACAGTTTGTACTGCTCGTTTAAACCACTGATCCCTGATATTATGGAAACTGTTATGGTATGATTAATGGGCCGTTAATTATTCATAATTCCATGGGCTAGGGTTTGAGTAATCTCTATTATAAATAGAGATCATAACTTTAATGCATGAATATACAACACAGAAACCCTAAACATTTGAATACGATTTGGTTCTTGATTTGTGCCTAAAACAAGAACATCACTTGGTCTTATCCCATAGAGATATTCGTGTAACTCAGGCATAGGGTCGAATAGTTTCTATTGGAAAGTGATTACACGATTTCAAGTGAATATCCGGTACCTTGATTGATTATCTTTACCCTGATCTGGGAACACCAAACGCAAAACAACCAACAAAGTATGCAATAATATAAATCCTACTAAAGTGACTTATAAGTAAGCTGTAAATGTTTTTAGATTGTGTATATGGAAGAAAAAAAACATAACTAAGACTTGAATCAATAATAGGATAGTAAATTTTTAATATTATCCAACTCAAGGGAAAATTACATTCTCAACTAACCACCAATTAGTGGTTTTGAGCTGAAGTGCAGCTTTATGCTAATGCTCATAGATAAGCTAAAATCTGTAATGTAATGTGACATATTATCACTCAAGTCACAATAACAAATTTGCAAATTCGGCTACTGCATTAAATCATTTTTTTAGTACTTTGGTGTGTTTTAGATTTAATATTTATCATTAAATAATAATGATTGTGCACTTTTTTTTATTTTTATTATTTTTATTTTTTTTTAATTTTATTATACTGACAACAAGTTTATAATCTTTTTTTTCTTCTAAATTATTGAATCGTTATACCCGAGCAACGCACGGGTATTGTACTAGTTGGTTGTGGTGGACCTTGTTTAATGAAACAAAAGATTATCCAACTCACATTGGTAACACTAGGGACGGAACCATGCGCATTTAAGAATGAAAAAAAAAAAAAAAAAAAAAAAAAAAAAAAAAAAAAAACATAATTTTTTTGGACCATGTACATTTAGGGAAAATAGAAAGGTCTTTTACAAAAATTAACGCTAGGCTGCAAATATTCATGGGAGTTCCATTCTTGTAATGGTATGGGATAAGAAGTTTCTAGCGTTTTTAGTTGAAGTTGAAACCTCATGGAATTGGCTAGTTCATTACTTTATGTTGATATTAAGACATGATAAGACTTTTTCTTTTCTTTTTTGAACTTGAGATATAATTTTAGTTAACTATGTCAAGTTATTTCTTTTATCATGACATATATGTTTATCTAGGAGTTTTTATGATGTTTCTTTTGCTATTAGAAATTTCTGAGCTAGGAATTATTATGATATTTCTTTATTGTAAAAGACAAAGAAATTTGGAATTATTATGATACTAGCCTTAGGCCCGCCCCGATGGGGCGCTAGCATTAAGTTTTATTATTCGAAAATATAAATGTGTTACATGTATTCTATAAGAAAGAATATATATATATAATGCGGAAATGCATAATCTTGACCGTCATAAAATTTGTCATACAAATTGAGATTTCTCAAAAAAAAAAAAAAAAAAAAAAACTGAGTGAAGGTAAATAACATTGAGTGTATTATTTATAAGGATTAAACACATCTACATTCAGAAAGTTAAATAAAACTAAAGCCTGTGAAGTACTTCTTTATACACAACATTTGTTGTGTAATTGCAATAGTTTCCGTCTTTATCACAACATAATACTTTTAGACCTTTCTTGCTTTTCACTCTTGATACAGCCACATATAATTGTCCGTGCGAAAAGACTGGACGTTCCAGGTAAAGACCGACCTTGGATAATGTTTGCCCTTGACTTTTGTTAATTGTCATTCAGTGTTAACTCCGTCGACACATGGAGCACTTCACATATCTGCACTTTAGGTACAAATTTATCAGCAGAAATCTTAAACCCTTTCCCCCAGCATTCGCAACATCAAACTCCTATTTACACCTATTTATAATTAACAAAAAAAAAATCAATGAAGAAATTAAGCAAACCTATGATCTATTACACTATCACTTATATCACCTATTTATAATAAAAAATCATTGGAGAAAATCTAAAATCTTAAATTCACTCAATATACAGCAAGAATGATAAGATTCTTCATGCACTTAAACTGTTACAGAACTTGCACAGTTATCACATGTATGCCAACAATTTATCTCCTGAATAAGTAATTTCTAATTTAAACTCTAACATTAGTTAAGCTTAACTCATAAGAACAATTATACATAGCTAAGCTTATACTCACAATCATACAGTGAATCACTCAATTTACTGCGACAATCAACAAATTTCATCAGTTTCTTCATTCACTTCTGTTTTACCAAAGTTCTCGCACCTATTTCAAAAGTTCATCTCCTATATCGTAAATGTGCCTAATTAGAAATTTGCTCATCTTACAGTAGTTGTGACATTCTCGTCAAGAACACACACACAAACCAGAGACAAATTGTTGACAAAACACAATTTACAGTAAATCACTCAAAATACAGTATGATTCATGTGATTCTTCATTCATACATCTATTTTCAAAACATGTATTCAATTCTCATACATATTCGAATAATTCATCTAGGTAAAAAAGTTCACATATCATTACGAATCCACTACCTCTATTATCATATGAATCCATTAATCTTTTTCCATTGCACCTCTTCATCATCTTCTTCTCCTATCTTTAAAATCGAAAAATAGTTTCTTCACACCACGGTGTCCTACATCAAAGATATAAAAATATATATTAAAAGATATAATCTTTCTTAAGAGGTCAATTTGGTCCTAATCACAACCTCCAAAAACATCGGTAATTGGTCAAATGGGCCTCTTTACTTTACTTAATCAAAATCTGTAAATGGAACCAACGTGTGTACCTGCAACCCCGATTTTGATTATTGTTTCTGTAAACTAAAATCATAATTATTGATTAGTGTTTATGTAAATGGAAACAAAGTGTGTGTCTGCAACCCCAAATCAATATTCAAAATATGTAAACTGGAATCATAATTTTGCTTTATGTACCAGGTGTGAGATTGTTTCTGTGATGATTTCATGTTTATTGATGGTTTTAGGGTGTGGGTTATGGAAGATTTTTAGGGATTGTGTGATATGATCCACCTAAAAAACGAATTCAAAAATTTTGGTTTAATAAAAAGGCAAAAATTTTAGGGATTGTGTGATATGATCCACCTAAATGTGATTATGATCAAAGGTCGAGAACTGGTGCAATGTTAAATCAGTACATGAGCTGCAGATTAAAACCGCAAAATAATCCTAAAACATTTAACAAATCCACATTAACGATTATCTGTTTCATGATAATTAGCAGTATTAACTTTCATACCCCTATTGATATCTAACTGCAATGTTAACTTTCATTACAAATATGCAGATGTCTTTTTTTACTACCAGCAAATTTTCAAATTTTCTCTTAACGTTCAAAGCCAGTTTTCGTTGTAATACAAATACGTTTTGAGTTCGAGCATGACAAAAAGTGGAGCATATACATACCTCTCGTTAATACTGCCTCATAATCTACTAAACTCTTTGCGAGCTCCTCCACTCTCTTCTTGAGATCAGCAATTCCATCTCATGCACTCTTTACTGTAGAAACATTAAACAACTTAGTAGCATTAGATGTAAGAGGCCCTTTACAATCAATTGCATATTAAATCAATTTCCATTTGTTGTCGACAATGTGCTAGATTGTCGATAATGTTTGCATATATATCAAGGTCAAATCTTTCAAGTTAACAAAGTCATTTCAACGCGCATCTAGTGTGTGTATAGTAAACTTCAAAAATCATATCACAACCTTAAGTTGAAGATGTACACTTTAATGTGAAAAGATTGGATAATTTTTTTTTAACTTTTGTGCAAAGATCTCGAACTTAAGGTTGTGATAACATAAACCCTTGAAATAGCGACACTAATCTACACTCTTGCTCATAGACCATTTACCAAACACATAGTGTGCATTCAATAACATGATAACATCATCAAATTTGTTCCAAACATGAATTCAAAGTTCACCAGAAATCAAGCACAAAAGCCAATAAATCAAATAGGTCACAAATTTTTTTACCTTCGATTCGAGTCCGTCTTATACTCAGGTATAGCACCATGTTTTTATCTTCTTCGGTTAACATGAATCTACAAAATGTAAAACATCAATTAGAAAGTATTATTTTGATCTACGATTTTTCCTAATTTAATGTTGCCCCAAAAATTAGGGTTAGTTATGAATCAACACCAATTTCAGTGAGAGAAGTTTTTGTTGATCGAATTTAAAGGAAGGGTGAATGGATGATTATTTAGGGTTAATTGTTTTGGTTATCAATTGTTTTTGGTATAAGTGATTTGGGGAAAATCCGTTTTGGGGTGAATTAGGAAGGAAGCGGAATTAGATGAACGATTATTCGGTTGGGATTGATTTTGATTGTAACGATTATTATGTTTGTAACACTATTTTGATGGATTGATTTCTGAAAGTATGTTTTTCGATTGGGTAAGAGATTTGGGGGTTTCATTGTTCTTGTGATAACTATGTTTTTTGATCTACCGAGAGTTTGTTTGAGTGTGTGTTTTTTGTTTGGATTAAATGCTGGGACGCCAAAATGATAGTGGTCCATTGGATCTAAATAAATAACAGGTGTCATTATCTTAGAATTTTGAGTTGGGAGTTTCCATAATGAAAGCTTATTTTATATAGGTGGTTGATTTCTTTATTGTAAAAGTCATTATTCCTTTACAACAATTATTTCATTTTTCTGTGTAAAATTGTGGTGTTAATAAAACATATACCTTTATTAAAAGTAAGACAAACAAATTTCCTTGAGAAAAGTGTCCCGGTAACAAGAAAACAGATATAACCACCATTAGCTGTCACGACTGTTACAGCCGCCGGCGACCTTGCTTTTTTCCGGCGAGTTTAAACACCACCACCGGATAGCTACTTTTCTCTCGACCAAAACACCTCAAACCGACTCATTTGAATCCCAGCCACGCGCCTCCACGCGCCGGCGTTAGTTTCCGGCTACAAATTTTCTTTCTTATTTTTTCCGGCGAATTGGATATCACCTCCGGCGAGTGAAGCTTCCCTACACTTTTCTGAGGCAGATTCAAGTTTTCATTGACGGAAACCACCCCCACTTGTGACCGGAATTTTTTTCCGGCAGTATCTTAGTATATATCCTTGGTTATTACTTTTGCTATTTGTTTATAGAGTCTTGTTGTTATTACTTTTAGCTTCTAGTGCCTTAGGCTTTGACCGATATAAATGTCCAATGTCCTCCATTAAGAGATTACGTTTATCCGATCCTTCATCCATAACTCTTCCATTCAAAAAGGGGTTTAAGTATGATGTGTTTATAAGCTTTAGGGGTGAAGACACCCGCAAAACCTTTGTCGGCCATCTTTATCAAGCTCTCAAGGATAAAGGCATTTACACTTACAAAGATGATGAAAGAATTGAGCAAGGGAAAACTATCGACAACCAGCTTATCCAAGCTATTAGAGGGTCAAGATTCTTCATCATCGTTTTCTCACAGAACTATGCTTCTTCGTCTTGGTGCTTGGATGAGCTTGTTGTTATAAATAGAGGCTTCCCAATAGAACTATGCTTCTTCGTCTTGGATGATCATGGAGTGTCAAAAGACTGGTGAACAGACTGCCCATCCCGTCTTTTTTCATGTGGAACCCACCCAAGTCCGCAAACAAAGTGGGGCATTTGGTGAAGCCTTTTCGCAAAACAAAAACAAAGACACTGCTGGGAAATGGATAGAGGCTTTGGAAGGAGCATCAAATCTGGTTGGGAGGGAGTTGCAGGCGACTGCTAATGGGTAATTACTCCACATATCTCTACTTGCGATATTCGTTACTTTTGTTTCTTCGTCCTTGCTAGTATTATGTCACATAGTATTACTTTGTATATATGTTATATATAGATCTAAAACATTGTTTATGTATTTAGACTATGCTAAACAGAACCTTCTTTTACCATGCATACAGGCACGAAGCTGAATTTATCAAAAAAATTGTTGGAGAGATTTCACTAGAGTTACGCTCCATCAGTTTCGGCTTCGATGAAAAGTTGGTCGGCATGGAGACTCGAGTAAAGGATGTTGTTGACTCTTTAGAAATGGGAATAGATGATGATGTTTGGATGATAGGGATCAAAGGCATGGGAGGGGCTGGGAAGACAACTACAGCTAGAGCTGTTTTTGATCGTCTATCTGCTGATTTTGAAGCCAAAAGCTTTGTTGCAAATGTGACGGAAGTTTCAGAACCCTCTATGTCTGGTTTGAAGAAGTTACAAGAACAAGTCCTTTTAAGTGTGCTAAATGAACAAGTTACTCTAAATAGTGTTGAGGATGGGAAATACATGATCAAAAAGAGGATGTGTGGTATAAAGGTTCTTCTTGTTCTAGATGATGTGGATCACATAGACCAACTTGAGGCGTTAGCTAAGCCTAACTGGTTTAAGCCAGGAAGTAGAATTATCATTACAACGAGAGATGAGCAAGTGTTGGTAGCTCACAGAGTGAACTTCATTCGTGTTATTGATCTCTTATCAGATAAGGAAGCAATTTGTCTCTTCAGTAGATATGCATTTGGAAGGGAGATTCCATCTCAAGGATATGAAGAGCTATCACGAAGAGTTGTACGATATGCTGCTTGTCTTCCCTTAACAGTCAAAGTTTTGGGTTCATTTCTATGTGGTAAAGATAAGGATGAATGGGTAGATGCCATAGAAAGACTAAAAAAAATTCCCTTAAAGGAGACTCTAAAACAGCTGGAATTAAGCTACATCAGTCTCGAGGATGATTATAAGGAAATATTTCTAGACATTGCATGCATATTGAAAGGCGAGCGGAAAGATGAAGCAATCAGAATTCTTGTATGCTGTGGATTTCATGCTAGAATTGGTTTAAAAGTTCTTGAGCAGAGATCTCTCATAACTGTTAATAAATATGGGTTTTTGGGCATGCATGACCATATAGAAGAAATGGGAAAGAACATTGTTCGTCGTGAGCACCCGAATGAACCTAACAAACATAGCCGACTGTGGATTGAAGAGGAAATTGAAGATATATTGGCTAATAAGATCAGTTTCCTTGTAATGTAGAGAAAACTAAAACTTTGCATTTGTTCTGACTTTCCAGTTTTATGGACATTGTTTTTGTATTGCAGGGTACTAAAAAAACAATATGTTTAGAACTTCGTAATTCGAACACAAATGCGGGAATTGTTATGAAAGGTCTTGGAAAAATGAAGCAACTTAGATATCTTCAAGTGGATTTTCAAAGGCGAAATTATGCCGAAGTTCTTGATAATACCGCCCAATACTTTTCAAACTCTTTAAAATATCTAAAATGTTGGGATTACCCTTTCTTGTATTTACCCAAAACATTTCAAGCAAACAATCTTGTTTGACTTGAAATGGTGGACAGCTTTAGAATGATACAACTTTGGGAAGAGAGAGAAAAAAAAGGTAGAATAATTGTTGATTCGTTGTTTTGCATAATTCCTAATAATGCTACTGTATTAATTTATTGGTTTGTTACTACACTAAAATCTTTTTGTCTTATTTTTGCTGGCAGGTTCTTCCAAAACTCAAATTCCTTTCTCTCTCTAACTCAAAATTGACGATCTTTGACTTTAGGATTACTCCGAATCTCGAGACGTTTTCTCTTAGTAATTCTCCTAATTTAGTAAAACTTTTCATGCCTGTTAGCTGTCAAAAGCTCAACTACCTCCATAACAGTTGGTCAAAGTTAAGAACGTTTGACCTTGGGTTAACTCCGAATCTCGAGGAATTATCTCTTAATTATTGTGCTGATTTTGAAGAAATTCACGTGTCTAGTGCATGTCCGAATCTCAAATTCCTTGAACTTTGGCAATCTAGGTTGGGGAGCCTTGACCTTGAGCTGTTTCCAAATCTCGAGAAATTATCTCTTAAAGGTTGTGCTGATTTTGAAGAACTTCAAGTGTCTAGTGCATGTCCGAATCTCAAATTCCTTGAACTTCGTGAATCAAGGTTGAGGAGCCTTGACCTTGAGCTGTTTCCAAATCTTGAGAGGTTAGATCTTGAAGGTTGTGATAAGTTGGTAGAAATTAATGCTCCCGTTGGATGTCTAAGAAAACTTGTCTACTTAAAATTAGACCCATGTTTGAGGTTTTCCAATTTTGTGGTTTCTGTTGGTGGATTGGAACCAAAGGTTAGTAGTTCTTCAGCTAGTTTGAGTCTGGTTGGCAAGTCCCTAGATTTATGCCCATTGCACCCCAACATTGATCTCCCAAAGTTTCAGTTTAATTGTAAATATGTAGAAAATCTACCGTCATCAGTTGGAAATATTGAGAAGCTTATTTCTTTTGGTCTATGTGCCTGCACAGACTTTAAGAAATTTTCAGACATGATCTGTAGTTTACGATGCCTAAGAAAGCTTGAACTCAAATGCGATATTCCAGAGATTCCCAAAGATCTTGGCAAGTTAGAATGTCTAGAGGAGCTCCGTTTGTCATCTACAAAGATAAAACATCTTCCGGATAGCATTTGTATGTTGAAATGTCTCAAATCTCTCAAAGTCAATAATGGTGATCTTCTTGAGAAGTTACCAGAGAATCTTGGCCAATTAGAATGTTTAGAGACGCTACATGTGAGGAGTAAGAAGATAAAACATCTTCCGGATAGCATTTGTATGTTGAAATGTCTCAAATCTCTCAAAGTCAAAAATGGTGATCTTCTTGAGAAGTTACCAGAGAATCTTGGCCAATTAGAATGTTTAGAGACGCTACATGTGAGGAGTAAGAAGATAAAACATCTTCTGGATAGCATTTGTATGTTGAAATGTCTCAAATCTGTCGAAGTCTATGATGTTGATCTTGAGAAGTTACCAGAGAATCTTGGCCAATTAGAATGTTTAGAAAAGCTATATGTGAGGAGTAAGAAGATTGAATATCTTCCAGATAGCATCTGCATGCTAAAACGTCTGAAGTCGCTCGATGTTAGAGACTGTTCTTGTCTTGGGAAGTTGCCTGAGGACATTGGCCAGTTAGAATCTCTGGAGAGTCTAGCTTTGTCGGCTACAAAGATTAAATATCTTCCGGATAGCATCTGCATGCTAAAACGTCTGAAGTCGCTCGATGTTAGAGATTGTTCTTGTCTTGGGAAGTTGCCTAAGGACATTGGCCAGTTAGAATCTCTGGAGAGACTGGATTTGACGGCTACAATGATTAAACATCTTCCTGATAGCATTTGTATGTTAAAACATCTGAAGTTTCTCTTCCTTTGGGATTGTGCTCTTCTTGAGAAGCTACCAGAGGATCTTGGAAAATTAGAATGTTTCAAAAATCTGCAAATCGCTGCATCTCCAAAGCTTCTTCTTCTGAGATAAAGAATACAACCTGTCACCGTCGGTGAGTAAATAACACACTTTCATTGTTTTCTAACTTCATTTTTCTCTTATTTTAATGTTGAATTTGATATTGGCCAACAAAAATTATTGGAACAAAATAATACTACACTAGTAGCTTTGTAGAAAGAAAAAAGAAATTAAATTATACGGTGGTCCTTATAGTTTATACCAAGTTACATTTTTGGTCTCTAAATACCAAAATTTACATAAACGATATCCATTATAAAACTTGTTACACTTTTGGTCCCTTATTGTGTTAAAGATGTTAAAGTTTCAAAAAGATGGTAGATTGGTAGACGGTCCATGGATAAAATGCAACTATTGTACCTGTTTTCAAAGATTCTCTATTGTCGATTGCATTTTAATTTCATACTAATGGCGCAATTCCATATAAGCTAAATTAAAGTAGTTTCTTGGTTTTTAAGGTGGCACTCTGGCATAAACGGCGAATCAAGCAGTGGCGGATCTAAATAATGATCCGAGCCGAGTCGAGTATAGGCCTAAACGAGCTAGGCTCGTTTGTTAACTACTCGGTACTCCTCTTTGATGCATTGTTTTCTATTTGCCAACCCCTGTACATAGAGGCACATCTTCAGATGAGGGGCTCAAAGCCGCTGATTACTTCTTGAAGCTAATTGATATGGGGGTGATGGAAAACAAATTTGAAAATTGGCCTGACCTCAAATGTTGTGAGATAAGAAATGGTCTTGAAGGAGAATGGGAAATGCTAACAAGTTCTTCATTAAGTTTAGTTGGTGAATGGTCTCGATGTGTGTTCAAACTTGCTTATTGCTCTCCGTAGAAGCTGCCTATCTTGCATTGTTTGATCGTTTTACTATTTCTATTTATAACGTATATAGCTAATTTGTTTTTTGTACTTCCGTCGAACCAACTTATGATAATATTGTAGAATGTTTATTGTGACATAGGTAAACTAATTATGTGTGAACTTATATGTAGTGTGAAATGATCTGTATGTGATTTACTACTGAGTTTTTAATCTTTTATCTCACCACTCTCTTTTTATTCATTTTCTTCTTTGAAATCATGCAGTATATTTAATGAGCAAAAACCCTCGTCAAATATATCAATACCATTTCCTCCACTAGTAGTTGAAACCACGGCTGTGGACAGTCTCCAGGGCCGTGGAGGTGGAGGAGAGGAGAAAACGATTACCATACTGTGATTAAAACCTTTATTGAGCAAAATGAAATACATGTCCTCTAATAAACATTGACATATTGCAATATCCGATGGCTAGGAACCATGGCATTGATAGGAACTATGGTTGACGTGCTGCAATCCTTGTGATATCCGAAGTAGATCCCATATACTTGTTCTCGGTAATGGGTGTGCCGTATAATTTCACTCCTTGATAACGACGTCCATATATAGTTCAATCTATTTGACTATGTGTAAGTCGCCTAAAACACCCTCCCATAGATAACACGTAACAACAAATCTAGTATAGCAAAATCCGATATAACTAATCAACAACAATAAAATACACATGCGAAACATACATTTGGATTAAAACTTGCAAACCAAACCAGATGTTGCATCATTCACCTACCGAACTGCGACCCTATAAAAAATATCGTGGATGCACATAACGCCCTCAGAGAGAAGCAGAAATACATATCGAATTTGTGTTTTACTGTTATCTATTCTCGTTTACACACATTTCTCTAACTCTACAAAACTGAAAAAAGAACCAATTAATGTTGTTGACACATACAATCTGGTATTGGATAGGTATATATGGATTGTGTCTCCTTTCTTAACCGAACTTGACCTTGTCTATTCTTATGCGCGTTTTGTATAGCCCACTGAAACGCAGGCCAGTCCATAGTTTCGTTACGAAAGAGTTGGCTCGAGAGCAACATATTTGGTCTGATAGTCTTCAAGTTTTTGTATGCTCGATACCCTAGCTGAAAAACAAGGAACAATGATTCGTTTTATAAGTAAGTATAGGTGATGTAGCAATATAAAAACATATCAAATAAATATACGCAGCAGAAAAACATCACCATACAAGGATCCATAGTGCCATATGATCAATCAAATTAAAAACAAATTAAACAAACATGTTTTATACCTTTGTAGCGTGATCCGGGTAACACCACCAATATCACCACCACGTAGAGATGTAAGAAACCAAAAGATCAATAAGGTTGATCTTCTCTAAGAATGAAACACACTACACGTCATCGATCACCACCCGATGCTAGTCTTGAACACGTAACACGCGATCTAGCCTTGAACTACACTAGAATAAGGTTAGATGGGATAAAAAACCACAAACCCTAATATGGGTGTGATTAATTTCGTGGTCATTAGGGAGAGGAAGGAGGAGAGAAAGTTGGTAAGTCTTTAATGTGATAAGTCATAATCAAAGACCAAATCTCATTTGAACTTATCATGATCAAAGTTACACTTTGCCCCTTGATCTTTCTCCCTTGTTCCTTTCTCACCTAGGCTTGCCATGGGGGCCCTAAATGGGCTTGCCCATTTGTTGGTCCAATCCAATAAACTAAGTACTAGCTTAGTTATTAGTAGCCCATTATTGATCCCGAGTTACGTAGTCGTTTATATATTGTAAATACGATAAATACAATCTATAAAATGGTGTCTCTGTGTATAAGTGTGTGACCCCATAGGCTCACATATATCTAGCCATATAATTAGTTATTATGACACGAGCATTCTCCAACAGCTCCCACTTGCGACGTCATAATAATCGAGTAATTATACAAGCAATGGTTAGCGTCTAGCAACACGCCAATGCCCCTAGAAATATGTGAGGTTAGTTTCTTAAACGTCTCATTTCAGATGGTTTATATGTCATCTATCCTTTTGTTACAGATACCGTGTTGAATATTAGACATGGATCAAAAGTCATTCTAATAGTTCAACTATTATATTTCTCGATACGGATATTGAACAAGATTACCAAGTGAATTAAGATTCATCTTAATCTCATTTGGGTACGGCCATACAAACATCTGTTCAATTCATCGAGGGGCCCAATAGTATCTAACTCCAAAGCAAGTGGAGGACCAAATCCTATTTTGACTACACGTGTCATTCACATGCTTCATATCACTCCTGAAAATGGCCTTTATAACTACCTTATTCAGGATAGCGTTTAACCATATCAAGGAATGAAATTCCACACATGCAAGACCTGCTTGCATCTCAAGTCTGAGGATAAGAGACATAACCTCTTGCGAGATTCACTATTGACGACGATCCATGTAGTGAATACTCGTAGGTTGGGTCAATCCAATGTTCATCACAATGAACAACATGTGAGTGTGGCAAATGAATCACCAACACGCTCACATTTGCCTTAATTTGATGATACTCCCGTATCGTCAACTGGCAATGGACAATTTTAGAATAAATAAATTATTCATGGATTAAACATGCAAATATAGAACACAGTAGTATAAATGAAGACGATCATACCAGGTATATCAATTCATTGTATAATACGACTGCTTACAGTTCCATTATCCAAATACTAAAAACAGATATGCATAAGACTACTCATAGGTTGGAATCCGATGTTCCCACCATGATCGAATCATGTTGTACAAGACAACGAGTAGTCATCTGAGTAAACTTTGAGAATACTTATTTTAAAACTCATAAAAGGTTTAAATGATGATTGTCCTTTGTATGTGTGCATTCAAGTACAAGACGAGTACTGCAACAATACATTCCATAGGGCGTTTGAAGCTAGCAAAACACCTACTTCAGACAGTCATCTGAATAGTTTCTCAAACTATAAAGTAATTTTATTCTTTTAATGTATAACGCATTAATGCTCTCAGTCGAGCACATCTAGTCATCAATGTCATCATTCATGATGACCACCACTGGGGTTGAGTATCATCTCAGTTAAATAAGCATTAACGTATGCAAACAAAACAGAGCTCCTCAAATATCCGTAAACTTTTGAACATATCTTTGGTCCTTTGTAGGTCCATTATAATATTCGTGTAACAATTATCTAACGACCTTCACTTAGATATTTGTTGTTATCAACTCATCTTGCATTCATGCAATTGATAAATATATATAGTCCAATACTTAATATGACTTACATGATGAATCCTTTAGTCAAACTTAAGATTTCCAATCATGTGTTCAATCTCATCAAGTGTGATTGATCATTGATACTCCCCTCAATAACGTGTCATATTGTGTTTAGACATAATAACCGCTTATGTTTATTCTAATAAACATATATATATATATATATATATATATATATATATATATATATATATATATATATATATATATATATATATATATATATATATATATATATATATATATATATATATATATATATAACAAGGTTGTATGTCTTATTTTATAAATCCCTCAAGAGAAACTTCATTCCAAGCTAAGGTATAAAGTCTAGCTTAGATAGAATATTATTTCTAATATGTTAATGACATATGAGATTTAAGAAAATAAATATAGTGCTCCAACTTGCTCTAAGTGTACTTAGGAGTAATCTTGTTAATCACAATCAAATTAATGATTTTATAATTAACTCAAGATATTTGCTCCTAGATGCATGATCTAATCCGCATATGGATTATTTTATCTTGTATACATAATAAAGATTATATGGATTCATAAACCCTTTTGATTACTCATCGTCCTCGCAAAGATAATCAACAAGAAAAGTGTTTTGATATCCTATTGTCATATTTCATTTACATGAAAACAAGTATGACTATTAATCATCTTTATACATTTAATGTTTGTAGCTAGGAAGATTTAATCATAGTCAATTTCTTGAGTACGAGTAAACTCCTTTTACTACACGTGCATTAAATGTGTGTACAAGTTTGTCCTTTTGAGTCTTCTCATCAAGAAACTCATTCTTAACCTTACAGTCTAACTGATTAGTAAGAGATCAATCAAGCTCCAAGAGTGATTGTCTTTCAAGGACTGAATCTTAACATTCATAGTTTTGAGCTATTCATCAGATTCAAGATCTGATAATACATCTCTGTAGTTAGCAGGTTCACTATGATCCTCTAACTTATATCTCTTAGCATTGATATAAAAAACTATATCATTCAGGTGTAAGAGGAATCCTTGCGGATTTATGAATGAGAGATATCAATCTATGGTTTAACATATGCATGTTCAACCATAGTATGACATTAGCAAGTGTACTCAGAAGGTTGTGTATTTAGTACTTGAATAACTTCAAGGTCTAAAGGTACTCCCACTTGCTTTTGTATGTAGAGACTAATCTCTAGATACTCAGCATCTTGAGTAACAATAAATTGTTTTCAAGTGGGACATCCAAAATACACCGTTAGTTCTTGACTCTAGTTTGTTAATTATTTACTCTTAAGTAGTTAACAAATTAAGAACTTCAATTAAGACATAACGGGATTCATCCCATGCCATAATACAATGGTGTCTTAAATTCCTTCTGGGTTGGAATCATATTGAGTGTACACATGGCACACCCAATTTCTAACCTTGATAGCTTTGGAGGTAAAACAGTTTAAGTCATCAAAGATCAAACAATATCAATAGTGTTTGATTTTCCATGATGGACATACCATAAAGTTGTGGTATTCCATGAGGACTGATGTTGTGAGACTATCACACAACTCATTAGATGAACTTATACTTTTGGGATTACATATCTACCAACCAAGTCAAACCAGATGGCATCAATAGTAATTTTAGCCTACTGCATACTTTACATCATGTGCATGTTTTGACTAGAAAACATAAACATTTAATATTATACGTCGTAAGTGTACATGTCTTAACAAGAAGACATAACAAATCAACGTCTTACTTTACGTTATAAGTCTTTCAACAATTAACGGAATTAATGTTTGTGTCTTTACAAGAGACCTAAACATATTCAACTAAAGTAATTACGAGCGCCGACTCTTGGCCTCAATAGTATATTCAAGTTAATTTTGTACTTCATGATTATGAGTTTACAAGAAAACATAATCATATTTACTAAACAATTCAGTGAATATGTTGAAGTAGCTTTTCATGATATCTTGATATTTGTTCTAATTAGGGCAACATACATTTTATGTGTAGAAGTCCTAGTAGAATTTTAGTTTCTTACCTTGCAGTCAAGAAAAACTATTAGTCATATTGTTATATGTTGTACCTTGCACACAATTAAGATTTCTCCCACTTGTGCATGGCATAACATCGTGAGAGCATGCAAACAACACTACGCTCGTTTGTTTGTATGAGCAATATGACAATGTATAAGATAGCATATGATTTTTAGTCAAAAATCAAAATATAGATATGTAGAACTTTATCGTTTGAATAATGAATCATGCATAACAATTTTATAGATAACATTTCAGGAAGCAACATCAGGAACGCGACAAGTTATCATATAAAACTTATGCAATGGTTCTTATATAAACTATGATGCTTAACACGTGGAAAATAATGTATTATTTCAAGACAATCTGGAAATAAGATGGGTAACTTGCAAGTAATAAAGCTTACAGCTCCCACTGGATTAGACAACATTACATGTGTTACGTCACCAGTAATATAATCACGTAGCTCCCACAGGATTAGACAACATTACAATGTGTTACGTCACCAGTGGAGAGTGAGTAGCGATTTGATACTTTCCATCTTTCTTTGAATATCTACACATTATTGCTAATGTGAGTCACTTTGACTAGTAAACATGTACTTAGGTATTCAAGAAAGTGCATCAAGTTCTAACATATAGATGATGGGTTAGCCATCATTGCTATTTTAACTTGAAAATAGGTATGCATTTCCTCCATAATTGGTCTACTTTACCACAAGGGTATGTAGGAACTTAGTAGGCATATTGGGTTAAGGCAAACTGCTAGGTAATCATGCTAGTAATTGCCTTTACCACATTGCGGTTTATTGATACTTCCGTCTTCTAATTATTTAAACTCATTTTAGTTTGGTAGCTAGTACGAACTAGGTTGACCAAGCAAGAACATGCAAATATCGCCAAAGGTCTGACCAATGAGCAAAATTCGCCATGGGTTGAAATGGCCCTAAGGTCTGACCAAAGAGGTCAAGTCAAGTGCACGTGTTCTTGGTTGTCCAAATATCTTATATTTCTTTAATGTTTCAAAACCGAAACAAGGGTTATAAAACAATGTTGAAGGAATAAGATGTGTAACCATACTTAACCGTTTTGACTTTTACAAGACATCACGATTTCTAGATTAGGTTTTCCTTGAGTTTGATTAGAATTAGGAAAATTCAAATATTCCTATTATGGCTTTTCCTCATAAAGAAAAAGGATAGGAATAAGTCTCTTTCTTACAAGGAAAGATCGACTTAGTTCGTCCTTTTAACAAGAAAAGAACAAACTCTTGTTTACGGTATGCGTTGCATTAATTGAATTTACAAAGTTCAATTTTAGTATTTTCGATAATTATCCTTTTATAAATTAACTACCCCATGTTTATAATTTAAAACAATTAATTTACGAAAAGGCTAAGATCCTCATTGAGGTTCGACCATTAATGCAGTTGATCTACTAGAAATGGTGGATTCAATAGGTAGGCGACGATCACCAATTGTATTACATGTACAACTCTTAGATCCTTATGGGACTCATGGCATCTAGTGTCAAACAACTAGTGTCATGTAGGCATGTTTAGTCCCATCTTTGCCTCGGGTAAGGGTCTGACCACACTACTCGATTAAGTCATCCAATTTGAAAACTGTGAGAATAATCCTAGGTCTGACCATGGACAATAGTCACCTTGGGTTACAATTCAGCCTAGGTCTGACCAGATGCTAAAAGGTAATTGCAAGTGTTCTCATAATTGGACGGCGTGACTTAAATTTTGACGGGTAAATAGTTTTGATGTGAATCAAAAACGTGTACGAAAGAAGCATGCATTCATTCTTCGTAGCACAAGTTAAAAACTTTTCTTAACTTAAGTCTAATCATTGTTTTAATTTATGTGTGTCAAGTTGTCCATTTTCAAGACTAATATATATCCTAAGTGGATTATTAAGTATGGACAATACAATAAATCAATAAATAAACAATCTTAACTAGTTTAAGTGTTATTTTGAAAACAATGATTTTTAAGTTTCAAATCATATTTAAACTTAGTTAAACTAAATCATAAGACTTAGTTCAAAATGGTTTATGTTTAGTTTCAAGTTTTAAGAAAACATTTTTCGTTTTACATGTAGTCACAACATACATAAAAACAACCAACCAAACATTCAACCACAATATGCAAAGCCTCAACCGATGAAAATCCTATGCTTGGTCTTGTGAGCCATCACAAGAACCAAGAGTCAACTAGGGACATATATCACAACCACATGGAGGGCTCCCACTTGCTCCAAGACAATCATGAGCAAGTTAAAAAGCCCATAATGCACATGAACTACAGTTTCTGTCAGCCCAGTTTTTCTGTTTTGCATGGCCCAAATGCCCAGGAAGATTACCACCTCATGATTCGGCCCAGTTGACAAAGTTGTAGCCCTATGTCTTGTGGACCTGCACCAAAAATTTTAGAAAAAAATACCTTACCAATCAGCAGGTAATCCCGTTTTCCCAACAGGTGTCCAGCAGCAACTTTCAGTCTACAACTCTTCAATCTTTCGCCATTTGCTTCCAAGCTCTTGTTTACAATACATATAAAGTGAAATACAACTAATCTACTTTGTATCTACTGTAAAATGCCCAAACATTGGCAAAACCAAAATTGAAATACATTACAAAAGTGCCGAAACTATGGCAAAACCCCAAAACAAAAAAATGCAACCAACAATCACAATCACAACGCACAAGTGGTCTAGGTTTTCATCGGCTTTGCATATGAACACATAATAATACATTCAAATAAATATTATTACATGGTGTTGGCTAACTCCATGGACAAACATGCATGTATTTGCCATGGATAACAAAATAAATAACAAGAAATAAATTGTTAGCCAACGAATCGAAGAAATAATTAACAAGAATTAAAACCCCGAATGATACGCGTGACAAATGGCCAAAGACTCAAACCCCACTGATGTTAGGACCTTCTTAACACCATTTTACCACAGAAAAATAAGCCTCATGGGCTGATTTGAAATCGGGTTAAAAATCTTCCAAAAAACGCGTTTTTAGGCCATTTTACGGGTACCGATCAAGTAAACAAACAACGTATGCATAACAAATGGCCATAGGATCAAAAAGTCCAGATCTTAAGACCTTAATAAATTCGACATATTCAGAATATTCAAGCCCTAGGGGCTGTTTTAAAATCACACTTTTAAATCCATTAAAAAACAACGTTTTTAGCCATTTTTACGCATACATGATGATCATATGACAACATATGATGGCTCGTGATACCACTATAGGTGATGTAGCAATATAAAAACATATCAAATAAATATACGCAGCAGAAAAACATCACCATACAAGGATCCATAGTGCCATATGATCAATCAAATTAAAAACAAATTAAACAAACATGTTTTATACCTTTGTAGCGTGATCCGGGTAACACCACCAATATCACCACCACGTAGAGATGTAAGAAACCAAAAGATCAATAAGGTTGATCTTCTCTAAGAATGAAACACACTACACGTCATCGATCACCACCCGATGCTAGTCTTGAACACGTAACACGCGATCTAGCCTTGAACTACACTAGAATAAGGTAAGATGGGATAAAAAACCACAAACCCTAATATGGGTGTGATTAATTTCGT
The DNA here is from genome assembly GCA_021014915.2 of Artemisia tridentata subsp. tridentata. Lineage (NCBI taxonomy): Eukaryota > Viridiplantae > Streptophyta > Magnoliopsida > Asterales > Asteraceae > Artemisia > Artemisia tridentata. Next base: position 424,534,905 of record CP139506.1, read on the forward strand.
GGTCATTAGGGAGAGGAAGGAGGAGAGAAAGTTGGTAAGTCTTTAATGTGATAAGTCATCATCAAAGACCAAATCTCATTTGAACTTATCATGATCAAAGTTACACTTTGCCCCTTGATCTTTCTCCCTTGTTCCTTTCTCACCTAGGCTTGCCATGGGGGCCCTAAATGGGCTTGCCCATTTGTTGGTCCAATCCAATAAACTAAGTACTAGCTTAGTTATTAGTAGCCCATTATTGATCCCGAGTTACGTAGTCGTTTATATATTGTAAATACGATAAATACAATCTATAAAATGGTGTCTCTGTGTATAAGTGTGTGACCCCATAGGCTCACATATATCTAGCCATATAATTAGTTATTATGACACGAGCATTCTCCAACAGTAAGGGTCAAAAAGACCCTTTAGATGGGTTGGATTTGGACACCAGCACAGTTTTGTCCCAAGTCTTTTTGAATTCGAATACACTTCAGACCACATTCAACCCGTTCACTTTTTATGCACTACTCGATCGCCAAATGGCTCAATCTATAGACGATTGGTACAGGCCGTCCGAGTTAGACCTCGTCATCGGTTCTAGACATTATAGCCAGAGTTATGATGAGTTTTATATTGTTATTATCGTGTGTCTCTAAATAATCACACTACTAATTTCATTCGTAAGATCCTTTTCGATTTCTACACTTTTTTACTATGCGCTTTGTTTGTACACATACAAGCATATAACACACGTATACCGCGCTTAATCTTCTCTATGAGTTGTTCTAACTTGTCCACCAGAGGGTAGATTTCTGCTTACTTCAGATCCTACTGTAACCTTTCATCTTTCACCTTTGAAGATTTTGGAAAAAAAAATATATATACTGTAATAGAAGGTCGGAGTAGATACTTTAAGCTTAGAAGTGCAACGTCCCCATTAGAGTTGTTTTTTTACCCGTTTTAGAAGACATACGACATAACTCCCTAAAGCTAAAAGCAAGCAGAGTAGTTCAAAGGATTAAACACTTACTAGTATTATTTATCATATGCCCCATAACTTGACCATTCAAAAGCAAACACCAAAACGCAAAATATGAATAACCGACAGTATACGTGTGGGGGTGGTTCATTCTAACTGCTACAAATCTTCCAGCAAAAACCTATTAACACTATATTCAGCTGAACGGAGACTCATCTTAAAGAGGTTGTTCTGTCGTTCGCATCTTTTTGGTAGGATGCTGCACATCTGATTCCAAGCCCGAGGACTCACCGGAACCAGTGGACCCATTTGCTACATGCTCCATTAATGGTGATCTTGGTTCATGTCTTATCTCCATGAAGTCGACTTCTTCATTCATTTGCTTATTACTATTCACAACTTCTAATGAATCTTCACATCCGGAAATTGATGTTTGTGGCGATGTTTCATAAAAGTTACTGTTTCTGAGATCCTGGGATGAATATGGGATTTCGGGTGCGATTCCATTGTCTTGCTCAAGATCAATTTCTGTCCGAGAATAAACAGATTGTCCTCCGTTTTCTATATTTCCCTGTTTTACAATGAAAGCCATGTTATGCCAGGCTAAAATGTCAAAATTAACCCAAAACAGTCATCAACAGGTCAAATTAGAGTTACGGTTATCTCTAATGGGTCAAAAGGCTCAAAAGCCACCCAAAGTTTATTTACATTGCATAAAACTTCCAACTCATGTTATTCAAAAGTATAAATTATTTTTAAGGCACTAATTATTTATAGAAATTTTTTTAAAAAAATGGAAAAAGGTGTTTCGGGTAAACCCGACTGACCTGACCTGTACACCGTTTTGACCTGTTACCCAACCTGCCCATTTTGCCACATGTAGTTTAGGACTTCACATGACAAAAACTAGAACAGAATTACCTCAAGTGATGGCGCTAGGGAGCTTTTGTACCCATCAAATGTTGCCTCGTTGAAAGACGGAAATTGCATGCTCAGAAATGATCTTGGTTCAAATGTTGGTTTTAAGGATTCAGTAGGACCCACAGGACATGGTTCAGTTGTCATAGTTAATGATGGTAACAAAGAAATTTCAATTTCATCATCATCATGAGAAGTTTGACAAACCGTTGAAGGATTATTATTGAACGTTTCTGGAAAGAAATTTACAGCAGTTTCTATATGGAAGTTATCATCATTGGCATGCATGGGACGAGCTTCGTGAGAAGGTGCCTCTAGAAGATCATATACTAATCTCTGGATAACCACCCTTTTAAGGGATGCATCAGCAGGCGGAAACCAGTCCATATTTAGCTGAAAAATATGTGATTCGTATTAACTTTAAGAATAATAAATCCAGAAAAACTAGCACATAGTCACGATACAAGATGCTGAACAAATGGAGTGACGTCAAGTATATTATAAAGTACCATAAAAAGCATCTTTATTTGCTTAAATGTCAATACGTAGTATTAAATAGTTGGTTCAGATCCTCAATGTTCTTAGTAGAAAAATAAATTAGACATGTAACTAAAACTGATGCTATGAGGTTGAAAGATGAGTCAGTTTACTTACAAAGTCGACACTCAGATATTTTGAATGGATTGAAATTAATTGGAGCCTGTTCCAAAAAGAGTTCTACGTAATGGAGCAAGAATAGACCACAGTCATATGAATTTGGCTGCTGCGGTAACTGCACAAACAACAAGATTCCAGATTCAATAAGTGAGAATGTAAAAACTGATTGTACTAACAAGGCCACGTTTGCCATTACTAGTGTTTTTATTTTTCCGTGCCTGTTTCAAAAAGCGTAAACTCGTAAACCCCCCCCCCCCCCCCCCCCCAAATGAGTAAGTTGTGGTATGTTATTGGGGAGGCGGGTTGTAAAGAGAGGTATGTCATGGTGACGTGGCACCCCGTGGGGCCCGAATGAGTAATTTACCCATGTCATTGCACCTCCTGCTCTAAGGGGGAAAAGGTGTGTTCTGTATGAGGTTGTTAATGTACGAAATTGCCCCTCCGTGTTTATTATCTGATTCAATCTTGACTGTTGGTTATTTCGAGATGAAGGGTGGGGATGTGTCCCTTTGTATGTGAGCATTGTTTGGTTTGCAAAATAACTCCCCTCTTGTTTTTTCCCTTTTTAACGCAAAAAGAAATAAGGAAAGAGATTGTCTAACTTCTTTTAGTCTTCATTTATAAAATTGACATTTTTTGCCATTATAATTATATTTTTAGAGGGCCTCGTTTGTAATTGTGGCACGGGGCCACCAAAATCAACGGGACAGCCTTGTATTTGTAGTCATTGGGATATTCACTATGTCAATTGCTAATACCATATAAAAGAGGCTACAAAAAATTTAGATGTTATATGAATTGTTGCTCCACAAATTCAATATGGTTTCTTTTCTCGGTAAACAACATTGAACATGTGAAACCAACAACATAATGCTAATCGCAATCTATTCAAACCATATTCACCACAATATATAAGTAAGCAAAGCTTCTTCTCTTTACTCCATGCGGGAAGTTTGACAAAGTTTTCATTTCTTAGAAAAGTGAGTCAATGCAATTGGAGTATAATATCCTCCATTAGGTTGGCTAAAATTTCAAGAAAATCTTGTGTAATGTAATAAAAAAAATGGCAAATTGTGGTAAATTGTATAGTTAAAATGATTTTCAATCTATAAATGATTGGTACAAGCCGTCCGATTTCAGTTAGACCTCCTCATCGGATATGAACATTACACCAAGAGTTATGATGAGTTTCATATTGTTATTATGGTGTGCCTCTAAACAATCACACTTTTTTGGGACGAAGGTAGTAATTACTATTAGAATGGCATTCATCATGTTAATTGCTAATAGGAAATTAAGGATAAGTTGACTTGCTAATTGCATATAGAAGGTAGACTTATGAATAAAATGACAAAAAATTTAGATGTTTTATGAATTATTGATTCACTACATTCTACATTGTCTCTTTTCTCCGTAAACAATATCGAACATGTGAAACCAACGACACATACTAATCTCAACTTGTTCAAACCATGTTTACCATAGTATATAAGCAAGCAAAGCTTCTTCTCTTTACTCCATGTGGGAAGTTTCACAAAAGTAACCACATATAAAAGATTTTCTTAGAGACATACTAATTTGCATATAAAAGATAGACAATGCAATTGGAGTTGAATATCCTTAATAGATTGGCTAAAATGTCAAGAAAATCTTGTGTAATGTAGTAAAAAAAATGGCATATTGTGGTAAAATGTATAGTTAATCTGATTTATGCGGCTCACCAAATGGCTCAATCTATAGACGATTGGTACAGACCGTCCTAGTTAGACCTCGTCATCGGATATGAACATTACACCAAGAGTTATGATGAGTTTTATATTGTTATTATCGTGTGTCTCTAAACAATCACTCTACTAATCTCTCATTCGTAAAATCCTTTTTCATTTCTACACATTTTTACTATGCTCTTCGTTTGTTGACATACAAGTATACAACACACGTATACCACGCTTAATCTTCTCTACGAGGAATTCTGAGTTGCCCACTAGAGGGTATATTTCAGCTTACTTCAGATCCTCTTCTAACCTTTAATCTTTCACCTTTTAAGATTTTGGAAAAGAAATAAAATAATAGAAGGTCAGATTATCAACGTCCACATGCTCAAATCCAACATTGGTAGTTCATCATTCACTATCAGAGTGGTCGAAGTTAGATCACTCTGTTGGAAATAGATCTTTGAATTCTAAGTATACCTGATCTTCTACAAGTGCCATGTTTGAACAAAAATTGGAATATTTTCGAAACTACAAGCTATCAAGTTAAAGGGTTAAAAAGCCAGGCAAGTGACCTTAAAGCTAAAAGCATTAAAGCTAAAAACAAGTAGAGTAGTTCAAAGGATTAAACACTACTAGTATTATTTATCATATCCCCCATAACCGGACCATTCAAAAACAAACACCAAAATGCAAAATATGAATAACCGACAGTATCCGTGTGGGGGGTGCTTCATTCTAACTGCTACATATCTTCCAATTTCCAACAAAAACCTGTCAACATATATTCAGCTAAACAGAGACCCATCTTCAAGAGGTGGTTCTGTCGTTCGCATCTTTTTGGTAGGATGCTGCACATCTGATTCCAAGCCCGAGGACTCACCGGAACCAGTGGACCCATTTGCTTGCATTTCGGAAAAATGAGAAGATAACGTAAGATTATAAGCATAACCGTTACCATTATCGTTATTACCAGGTATTTCCACATGCTCCATTAATGGTGATCTTGGTTCATGTCTTATCTCCATGAAGTCGACTTCTTCATTCATTTGCTTATTACTATTCACAACTTCTAATGAATCTTCACATCCGGAAATTGATGTTTGTGGCGATGTTTCATAAAAGTTACTGTTTCTGAGATCCTGGGATGAATATGGGATTTCGGGTGCGATTCCATTGTCTTGCTCAAGATCAATTTCTGTCAGAGAATAAACAGATTGTCCTCCGTTTTCTATATTTCCCTGTTTTACAATGAAAGCCATGTTATGTCAGACTAAAATGTCAAAATTAACCCAAAACAGTCATCAACAGGTCAAATTAGAGTTACGGTTATCTCTAATGGATCAAAAGGCTCAAAAGCCGTCCAAAGTTTATTTACAATGCATAAAACTTCCAACTCATGTTATTCAAAAGTATAAATTATTTTTAAGGCGCTAATTATTTATAGAAATTTTTTAAAAAAATGGAAAAAGGTGTTTCGGGTAAACCCAACTGACCTGACCCGTACACCGTTTTGACCTGTTACCCAACCTGCCCATTTTGCCACATGTAGTTTAGGACTTCACATGACAAAAACAAGAACAGAATTACCTCAAGTGATGGCGCTAGGGAGCTTTTGTACCCATCAAATGTTGCCTCATTGAAAGACGGAAATTGCATGCTCAGAAATGATCTTGGTTCAAATGTTGGTTTTAAGGATTCAGTAGGACCCACAGGACATGGTTCAGTTGTCATAGTTAATGATGGTAACAAAGAAATTTCAATTTCATCATCATCATGAGAAGTTTGACAAACCGTTGAAGGATTATTATTGAACGTTTCTGGAAAGAAATTTACAGCAGTTTCTATATGGAAGTTATCATCATTGGCATGCATGGGACGAGCTTCGTGAGAAGGTGCCTCTAGAAGATCATATACTAATCTCTGGATAACCACCCTTTTAAGGGATGCATCAGCAGGCGGAAACCAGTCCATATTTAGCTGAAAAATATGTGATTCGTATTAACTTTAAGAATAATAATCCAGAAAAACTAGCACATAGTCACGATACAAGATGCTGAACAAATGGAGTGACGTCAAGTATATTATAAAGTACCATAAAAAGTATCTTTATTTGCTCAAATGTCAATACGTAGTATTAAATAGTTGGTCCAAATCCTCAATGTTCTTAGTAGAAAAATAAATTAGACATGTAACTAAAACTGATGCTATGAGGTTGAAAGATGAGTCAGTTTACTTACAAAGTCGACACTCAGATATTTTGAATGGATTGAAATTAATTGGAGCCTGTTCCAAAAAGAGTTCTACGTAATGGAGCAAGAATAGACCACAGTCATATGAATTTGGCTGCTGCGGTAACTGCACAAACAACAAGATTCCAGATTCAACAAGTGAGAATGTAAAAACTGATTGTACTAACAAGGCCACGTTTGCCATTACTAGTGTTTTTATTTTTCCGTGCCTGTTTCAAAAATCGTAAAAACGAATGTTTGGAAAGCCCCCCCCCCCCCACCCCCAACAACGGCAAATGTGCCCCATATTAGTAAGGAAATGTTATATTGTGTGATAAAATTTATGGAGCTACATAAAGAGAATATGCTTTAAAAAGTACACAAGTCAGAAAAACACACACGCTACCTCAAGTGAGATGAAGCGTAAATTATCAAATCTTGAACAAATATCTTCAGACGTCTCAGGTACCCTCCCTCTCCATTCTTCTTTAAGGTAACTGTATTGACATATCCACATGTAAACCACAATTGTTCGATTATACAAGTTTGAAAACACGATACAAGTTGACAAAGGGGGACAGTAAAACTTGGGAAACACGGTAAACAGAAAAATTTTACAAGCCGACCTCGCTATCTCTGACAAAGTGTAAGAAGCATACTTGTTTTATAACTTGAACTTATAAAACAAAACATGATCAAATGCTACCTTTGCATAAGACCGTTCAAGCCAGTATGATTGCCTCGAATAGGATCCATACGCAGAACGCATGGCACTTTACTTAACTTGGTTACATCTTAATCTAAACATGAACATAGCTTTAGAATAGGAATTATCACCTTCGATATGCATGACAAGATATAAGAAAAATGAAAGACAGACCTTGGTATGTGGCCACTTCCCCAAGATGACACATTACGATAAGACTCCAGTGATAGCTGTCAAAAGGCCGGTTAAATTAGTCAAACGAGTTCGTAAGCGAGCCAGATTCAAAAGGCTTATAAACTTACTTGTAGTTAACAGGAATAAAGACATAATCTTTCTCAAAAAGGTTCACTTTTCTTGTCCACTTTCTTACACGTTGAAAAGCTATTGAGAAAATGGAACCTCGGTCTATCCTCGGGGTTGATTTTGTTCTTTAAGTATCTATCGTCAGTTGAAAATTTGACACTTGTTATTAGCGAAAAATACAAGGTATGCTAAAGTTGCCACTGTAACAGACTAATGGTCAATTAAAAGCATCATCGGAAAGAGGAAACAAGATACGGATTATCATACTTGATATAAAAGTCAATGATGGTGTCATTGACAAAAGTGTCTGGTAGGAGCATATCGACGTCTCTCTTGCCAATAGAAACAACATCAACTTCCCCTTTTGGATAGATAATTTCTTCAAAAGGTTGATCAAAGCTGCAAGCATCCATAATTATGTAAAGTGTATGGATCGACATTAATGCCAAAACACATTGCTCGATGTTTGAACTTATTATATATGCTTTCAACACCAAAGAAAATTTCATTTCACTTACCAGGGAAAATACTTCGGGAAAGATGCTTGGGTATGCCCATGGACAGTGTCCCTGCAACAATAATCCCAAGTTGTCAACATATAAAAAAATTTATCGATTTGATTCTAAAAGATGACCAATTGGACAATATAAGAGATCCCCAACTACACCAAGTCTAATAAGGAGTTTCATAGCATCCTGAAAGAGAGCTGTAATGGTATTATACTATTGAGAGCAAATCACTGTATATAGATTACAAAGGATATGTTAGTTTTAGCTTATTTTCAGGCTCAAGAGCTTATTTTATTCGGCTTCATTTCATAAGCCTATATTTTCGGTTTATTTTCCAGCTTATGAGCTGGACATTTAGACCTACAAACTGATTACATACTTCCAGATTGGGATTATGCCATTGACAGATATTATTTACATTCCAATTATAGGTAAATCACTCGTGAAATGCAGCAAAAAACGCTAAAGCAAGCAACATGCTAAATAGCTCACCCTGACTCATATATACCGGTCCATAATGTTTTGTACGTGTCATTCAAAGATGTGACTGCTTCCTGTTTCCCATACCAATCAGTGCCAATAAATGCAAACCTCAACTCGGTACCTGAAAAGACGCAAGGAATTAAGAGTAAAGAATGTCAGTTGCACGAATGAAACTATTTTGAACTTATTATGCAGGATCAATAAGAAAGCACGCGCTACATAATATTTATTTTTGGCATGCGACAGGGGGTAATTTTTTAAGCTTTTCATAACCACATATCAAAGATATAACCTTTTGTAGTAACTAGGACAAAACCTTTTAGAATTTGATCATTATGTCACATTTTTCAAGGTTAAAAAGTCCAATTTACCCTTACATGTGAGCAGTTGGTAGCATACCTATTGCCGACATTTTAATAAGTATCGTGAGAACAAAAGCATTAAAAAGAATATGACTATAACCTGAAGGGCATTCAACATTTTCAGCTTGTAATGTATCCTCCATAAGTACACGAATCTTCAACATTGTTATCCCAGCCTGCAAAAATTTACGGTACACCAATGAGTAAGAAGATACACATAAGCTTTTCAGAGGCGGTTGAAAACTGAAATTAAACTTGGTATGGACTTACGTGCTGATACCAATGAGATTTGATATACAGTATATCCTCAATTCCCCATTGCAATCTAAAGGGTTCTTCATCATCATCTAAAAACGAGCCTTCTATTTTGATGCAACTGCTAGTGAAGGTTAGGACACCATCTATGCAATATCTCTCTTGGTACGCCATATGATCAGGAGAGAAGACAACTGTTGTTACTTCTTCATCGTCCTGTAATTATTAAAGAGATGTAAAATTACAAGACAACCCACAACAGAAGCAATAGGCCAAACTGTAATTTTTGCGTTTTAGGATGACAAATACACAAAGTGATACTCATAAGTTCTATGGAGATTATTGTTCACTTGTTTTTGTTTATTGAGATTTGCGTAGAGTAAAATGTGCATACTTGTACTAGATCATGTGTCAGATATGGAAGTGCAATTTGTGACGAAAAACAGAACATATGCTATTGGGAATAAGACCATATTTGAGTCGGATTAGCAAATATGCATGAACTAACCATTTCGAACTCGCTTGTGCAATGATCTGAAGATGTCCACAGAAGACACCTGACATAAAAACAAACATTTTAGTATAAATATCCAGGTCCGTTAAACCAATAACATATGGACCCAAAAGATTGTCACCATTACAGAGACTAACACACTCTTCAACATTTCATCAAGTAGAAATTAAGTTCTGTAATAGAAATGATTACCATCGTCGTTGGCAGTGTCGGAACAAGTTCTCTGATACAACCTCGGGTCTTCATGTGAATCAGCATTGACGGCTTCATCCTATAGCCAGATCAGCTAATGTTAGCAAGCTCTATATATTTATATTATTATCAACATAATCATCTAAACATACATCTTGTGATGAACTTAAATTGCTGTTGGTAGGCGAAGCTGATGCAGCGGCTACAAGGACCTCTGCTTCAGGATGTGCATTAACATCTGGTACAGATAAATCATCCATTGGATCTGCCATTATCGTTGGTTCGTGTATTTCTGATTCGGGTTGCGGGAGTTGTTCTGTAACTGTATAAATTCTCAATTAGGGGTAAAAAAACAATTTGTATGATTGTATCTATATCCAAACATGAAAAACTCTATATACTGAATAAGGGTTACTTTTTGTGGCTTATTTTGAAACTTTTCGGCTTATATAAGTTATAATAATAAGCTTTTCAAAATAAGCCGAAAACCAAATAAGCCATAAGCCGAAACAAACACAAAATACTTTTAATCCTCCCCTCCCAGAAGATAAAAACTTATTAAAAAATTAGTGTACTACTAATAAGATGACATATGAGACACTTAATTAATAAAATTAATTACCGGTAATCATCGGATGAAGCTAGTTGGTTGTTTATAAGCAATTCATCAAACACTATACCAAACTTGTTCCACATTCTTCTTATATTGTACGTACCTTAGTTCATGAATACTCATATTATAACCAATAAACTGATTCTTCACAAGCAATTCATCAAACACTACAACTTCATTACCAGTCTCGGACAATACTGATCTTGATATCTCGTTGGGACTTTTGAGATCGTTTCTTATTTGACATACTAATAAAAAAAACTTACAAATACAAGTAACCTAACCACTAGTAATTGAGGATTCAATCATTTTGTAATTTGGCTCAACTATTCAATTAGTTGGTTAAAATTGGAGAAAAGTATATCAGTACGTGTAGAATGAAAAACTAAATCAAATGATCAGATTAGATTTAGAAATTATGTATTAATTAATTGGGGCAGGAGATTAGTTAGAGAAAAGAGAGAAAAGGCAAACGTCACGCTCCCTTTATATTCATATTAAACAAAGGAATTTGACTACTTGTAAAGAGCAAATATGTAAACACATTTGAGTATTTAATCAACCATTTATATTCATTAAGCTAGTCATAGCTGCCACGTCAGGGTGTTTTTTTTTTTTTTTTTTTTTTTTTTTTTTTTTTTTTTTTTTTTTTAATTCAAACATTTTAAACAAAAAAACTTAAAATTCATTAAAAATAAAAACATTACATAAATTAAAAGATTAACACAAGGTTGTCAGGATCGGGATCCTACCTAGGATCGCTTTAGGCTTTTCCTTTACATATGTATACAAACCATTTTTAAAAACATTCCTCTCAAAAACATAAGCCATAGTGTCATACTTCAAACATGCTTTAAGATAATAACGTGTATGATGATAACAAACACTATTTATTATCCTAGACATACTCAAAAGAACCAGGTTATATGCACTATGCAGAATTGTAGAACCAGGTTATATGCACTATGCAGAATTGCAGACGGATTAACTATAGGTGATGTAGCAATATAAAACATATTAAATAAATACACGCAGCGGAAGAACATCACCATAACAGGATCCATAGTGCCATATGATCAATCAAATAAAATAAACACATAAGTTATACCTTTGTAGCGTGATCCGGGAGTCACCAACAATACTTATGGATCGACTAGGAAAAGAACCACAAGTGACCAAAGGAGATCACCTCTATGATATGTCCACACTACACGTCCTTGATCACCACCCGATGCTAGTCTTAACCCCGTAACAATGATTCTTGCAACAACCTACACTAGATTATATCAAGAAAAGATCAAAACCACAAACCCTAGGGGTGTTGGTTTTTGTGCCGTGACCTAGAGAGGGAGAGAGGAGGGAGAGAAGGTTTGATAAGCTTTAATGTTAATTGTTAATTGATTTGATCAAATCTCCTTTGATCTTATCAATTACCAACTTACACATAGGCCCTTAAACAAGCTCCATGAATCCCTTTAACCCTCCCCTATGGCCGGCCACATGTAGGGCCCACAATGGGCTTGCCCGTTGTTGGCCCAGTCCAAAAACACTAAGTCTAACTTAGTATTTAATGGCCCGTTATCGATCTCGAGTTACGTAGTCGTTTATATATTGTAAATACGATAAATACAATCTATAAAATGGTGTCTCTGTGTATAAGTGTGTGACCCCATAGGCTCACATATATCTAGCCATATAATTAGTGATTATGACACGAGCATACTCCAACATTAACGTCATCAAACATTCATTCATTTCTTTGTTCCTAATCAAAAGAGATACTACAAACGTTCATCTACTTCGTACGATTTAGGTAGCCTAAATTACCATACCAAAATAAGGCCATCAAAGAGATACTACATACGTTCACCTACGACACAAAAGGAATACGACTAGTTTATACAGGCTAGCCTAAATTACCATAAGTCCAAAATAAGGCCATCAATCTATGATTTCTAGTTGTTCCACTGCCTCAACTTCATTTCCCTCTTCGAAAACATAACTTGATTCTTCTCTAGACTGTTCATTGCCACCTAAAAGTATCACAAAGCCGCAATCAGGTTTATGAAACTTATTTAGAAATACTTACAGATGATGCCTCTTCTTCATTAGAATCCTTCTTAGCATCCCTACCAGTCTCCACATGATGTTGATATCTTGTTGGGACTTTTGAGATCGTTTCTTATTTGACATACTGATAAAAAAAACTTACAAATACAGGTAACCGAACCACTAGTAATTGAATTGAGGATTCAATCATTTTGTAATTTGGCGCAACTATTCAATTACTACTTGGTTAAAATTGGGGAAAAGTATATGTAGAATGATTGGCATGCAGAACCCGTGCTACGCACAGGCTTTTAATCTAATTGTTAATTGCGCGTATTGTTTTTGTGTATTGTCGAGTGAATTTGTATTTTTAGTTTAGTATGTTGTATGAAACATTTTTATTTTGTTGTTTAAAAATATAAAAATGGTTGATATTGTTTTGGTTTTTTGGTCTTTATATTTTCTAAATGGGGTTGTCGTTATTAAATTGTCATACGCTTGATGTAATTTCCTTTGATTGTTTTGGCCTATTACGTAACCCAACAATAATTTTGCATTATATGATTTTTGCATGGTAATACGAAGCACACTGGCTTTTTCTTATTTGTTATAGTGTAATTTGCGTTAATTATTTTTTTTATTAGGTTCGTAAGTTATGATTGTATTACATCTGTTGTAAGTATGCCATTAGTTGTTTGGTGATTTTTATATTTAATATTTTTATAACATATTAGTATTTATTTATAAAGTTTATGATTAAAAACTAAAGTTAGCTTCATCTCATTTTATTGTACAACTAATTTCATTGGAAATTAACATTGAAGTCTAACTAATATTAATAAATTTTATCAATAAACTCAATTCCAAATAGCTAACCAAATGAATATTAATTAATACACTATTAATAATTCCTAAAACCTTTTGGACTCCACTATTATGTCTTAAACTTAATTTTTTTAATTTACAAATGGGTTCGAGCAAAAATTATGTACTTTTCCTTTTATATTCATTATTCAAGTTGCATGCTTACATATACTAATTACGCTAAAAAATATCATTTAACCATTTAAATGTTGCTTTACATATATGCTCGTGCACATTTTCTTGAATCAATTCACACATGTGAGCTACATCAATAGAAAACACACATAAATTACTTGTATATGAAAATGCATTAACATAATACATATATCTATATATATTGCATTAAGTTAAATTATCAATTATTCTTGCAACCTTTTCAACTTCATCTCAATCAATAACCAACTTTTAATTCTCTATTAATTACTAAATATCATGTGATCAATTCCGGCAAGCCTTGCACTTCCATCTTGATGTTGTATATACTTCACATTAAATGCACTGGTTTTGTTTTTCGATAAAAGTTTGAACTTTTGCTTATGTTTAAAACTCAACTTTTTTATTTGATATTATAATTTACAAATGGCTTTAAGTCAAAATTATGTATTTTTGCATCGTCAATTCGTCATATATCCGAGTGTTTTATGATTAACTTAAGTTTTATGCATTGCATGTACATTTTCCATTCCTCAAGTTTAGATGACTTACATTGACCACTTATTTTGCCTTTTGAAGAAGGATGAATGGCCACTTTGATGTTGTTGATGTGAGCGTGATTCTTGGTATTAAGGTTGTATCCTCAATATTTGAGCCTCTGATAATCTTTGCGTGAACAACACATTCTCCTAGATGCGTGATAATGAGCCACGTCCCATTACACAAACGTTGGGTTGGGTTCACAATTTTAAGTTTCGGTAACGGATGTGTACTTCTCGTTTACTTCAAGTGTTAATCTTCATATTTGGCCAAGAAGAGCTTGATGAGTGCTTTGATGGACTTTTTTTTATCGGGGCTCTTCAATGTTTGTGTGTACGAAGAAGAAGAAGATTTTATACATCATTTTTTTATGCCCGATAGTTTGTGAAGACATTTTTTAATGGGCTTTTACAATTGTATTCACCATAAACATCACTAATAAGAAATTTTGTATGTAGACGGATGTTGAGTTGTGTGTTATTTATAGCTAGATAATATTTTATGTAACATATGCATGTTAAAAGACAACATGTGAAGGAACTTTTTTAAATGCTTGATATTTACTATGTAGTTAGTTAGGGAAATCATATAGACTAATTAAATGTGATTTAAAATAAAAGTTCAGTAACTCAGGCGAACTTTTTTGAAAAGTTTAGTAACATATTTGTATATTAACCCTTTAGATAATGTGAGCATAACCACTTAAACTAATCCTGTCATATTTATGTTATATGTCCTTCATAGTGAGACTTGAACATATAACTACTTTTGACCCAGGTCAAATGTTTTTGGTTCATTTTTACACCATGACAAATAGGTTTGAGTTAGGTTCATTCTCATGCATAATTAAGCTGTCCAGCAAGTCAAGATACTTGCATAAATCTTGAAATTCATTAGATACTTACAAATAGGTTTGAGTTAGGCCCATTCTCATGCATAATTAAGTTGTCCATCAAGTCAAATTTTGTTTTAAATACTAAATAATTTACGTAAACTATAGATACTTGCATAAATCTTGAAATTCATTAGATTATTTAAGAGAATCAACGTAGCACATAAATATATTTGTCTTGGAAAAAAATACAAAATAATTCAATATGAAAATCTCTAATAGAATGGGAGATGGAAACATTGCAATGAATAATAAATGATCTATCTCATAAGAAACTACATGAAGATAACACATGAAGATTTCATCCTTCATTATTAACTAATCCTCTTTGTTCTTTGTTGCACTTCAAAATTATACTTGAGATAAATGTGATCTTCTTACTGATGAAATAAAACCACGCTAAATTTTGATCTTTGTTGCATAATACTCCAACATCTTCCTATCAATACCACATGTTAAGAGTTAGTGCAATCCAATATATAAAGATTCATGTCATACATATAAAGTATTCACCTTTGTAAAAAACAACAATTTTTGACCTCATATATCCCCATGCATATTTTATACGGCTTACTTGTGGCACATCTCGTGTGTATGAATGAGATTATCGTTTGTTGAAAGTCGGCTCATGAAGCTCTTTCATGCAACTCATGCAAATATTATATTATCCTTCATGATTAACTAATCATCTTGTAGCCTGCCAAAAAAAAACTATACAAATATAAATCAGAAACATAAGAAACAGGAAAAGATCTAACGCAAATATATATTAAAGGAAGAAGCAAAAGCAATTGAATCCATAACAATGCCTACTTTTCTCAATTTATAGAATCGGTTGCATTGAAGGCATGTAATAAGTGAAGCAAAAATAGAGTCTCTTCATATTTTCTGGACATTTTTTGCAATGAATTCGACACAAAAATGGAGCCTCTTCATATTTCTGCAATAAATTCAGCGCATTAGCTATCTTGTACTCTATGCAATCTTGACGCCTCCACAATAAATTAGAGGGCCTAATCTTATAGTATTATAGAATGATTGGATTAGATTTAGAAATTATGTATTAATTAATTGGGGCGGGAGATTAGTTAGAGGATAGAGAGAAAAGGCTAACCTCACCCTCCCTTCATATTTATATTCATATTCAGGGTGTGATTTTTAACAAAGGAATTTGACTACTCGTAAAGAGCCAGTTGGGGATTAACTTTATCAAATCGTTTATGTAAAACACATTTTTAGGTAGTTAATCAACCATTTATATTCATTAGGCTAGTCACAGTGGGTCACCAGCTTTTTTTTCTTCTTTTTTTTCTTTTTTTTTCATACATTTAAAAAAAAAAAAACTTAAAATTCATTAAAAATAAAAACATTACATAAATTAAATATTAACAAACTACGATACGGTAATAAAAATAAAACTACAAAAATATAAAAATAAAAATAATTTTTTATTCATTCAAATAAAAGTAAAAATTACATAAAAAATATGAATAAAAAACAAAAGAAGAAACAAAAATATGAATAAAAAAATAACTTTATTGTGGTTGTTTTATTGTATTTTTCTTTAATAAAATGAGCAAATAAAAATATGCAAACTTAATTGATGTTGTTTAAAAGTATCCGAGCAAATCAAAAAAATAAATAACCATGACAGTTATACAAACAAACAAACACCACGTTGAGGCTACACAAAATATAGTCAAACAATTTTGACCATCTTCTTCGCTGCAAAACACACACATAACTGCAAACACAAAAAAAGATACACACTTCATGTAAACACACACACGATTAAAAAAAAAAAAAAAAAAAAAAAAAAAAAAAAAAAAAAGGTGTACACAATCGGTCACAAATTAGACTGACATTGGCTTTGCCTTGGATTCGACCGATATTTACCCGACCCTCCACAATGCACTCGACCGATTTCTAAATCGGTCACTATAGTCGACCGGCCGATATTTTCAGTGCCAGTGTACACAGCCTTACTGTTATCATTCTTTATACTTTAATAGCTTCAACCAAGCACACTTTAACTTTTATTTGGTGCAAACATATATACTCACCATGCATGTCTCCAACACTAAAAGTTACACAAGTTTTGGATGACGTGATGAATCTTTCAATAAATTGACAAAAAGTCGAAACATTAATAAGTATTATTAACTGTAGTGAAAATGACAAAAAGTTCGTATCCCGTATGAATTTACCAATTACTATGATTTGATGATGTTCTTTATTTTTCTTTAAAGGACATTCAACAATAGAAGTCAACAACATAAGCGTATCTCGACCTATTTATTGTAGTCAAAATGACAAAAAGGTCCAGATTTTGTATGAAATTGTCTTAGCAATTGTTTTTATTTAGACATATTTACTAGTGCATATAAGTAAGCTAAACTTTTTCTCTTTACCCGATGTGGGATTGCAATTTAAAACAAGTTTCACAAGAGTAACTTCATAGAAAATGTAACTTTTAATTTATTGACGTAATCAAATCTTATTTGTCTTCCTATCACACATTCATTTTCTTTCTTAAGAAGCTAGAGAAAATTGATACCAAACTCAAGTTCGGTTATTTAGTGACAATGTAATCAAAGTTCACCATTCACTATCAGAGCAGAGGGTATCATCATGCCGTTTATGTGGTGCCGTTCTCCAAAAGTACTGCCACGTCAGCAAAACACAAAACGGCACTAGAAAACCTTTGGCACCACATTTTGTGCCGTTACCGTTGGCACCAGAAAATGTGGTGTCGTTGGGCCTTTTTTTTTTTTTTTTTTTTTTTTTTTTTACATAAAATAAAATAAAAACAACATAATATTGCCCACACTCTGCTTCAAATTCAAATTCAAAACTTTCAAAGTACGAATTCAAATTCAAATTCAAATTCAAAATAAAAAATTTGCCTATATATACCCGTTCATTGATTTCTTTCTCACACACACAACTTCTAGCACAGATTCTCAACAATGTCTCAACAAAACTTCTCCCAACAATTTCCCGACGTTCAAAACTTCTCCCAACAGTTTCCCGACGTTCAAAACTTCTCCCAACAAAACACTCCACCAACAGATATCTTTCCGGTATTTTCAACGGAAGAGGAACCGGTTGTGGAACACGAAGCCAATCCGTTTCAACTTACCTAGGAACAACGACTACTATTGCTAAATAAACGTCTATAATTGTAGAGATGAAATAGAGTTAATTTCAAAAATGGTCTCTGTTGTCTGTCAGGTTTAACGCTTTTAGTCCTTATACTTTTTTTAGCGGATCCTCTCCATGTGGTTGCGACTCATAACGGGTTTGGTCCCTTGACCAAATTTTCCGTTTGTTTGACTGTTTAAAAGGATGAAATACCAAACTACGTCATATTATTATTATTATTATTATTATTATTATTATTATTATTATTATTATTATTATTATTATTATTATTATTATTATTATTATTATTATTATTATCTATACTACTTATAATGGAAAAATGGTCAACAAGTCAATAAGTGAAAACTTGAAATTAATGTAATCCCTAAACTACCCTTTGAATGCAATTAGAGGGAAACTAGAATATAACCATGCTTTGAATGCAATTAGAGGGAAACTATAATAAAGGAAATACAGTCAATATGCAATTTGGTATGAAACAACCCATACAAAATAAGTAACGAAATCAATATGTAATTTGGTATGAAGGAAAAACTTAATTTAAACTCTCTCATCCTCCTCATTCTCACACTTGCTCTCTCTATCTAAAAAAACACACAACCCGAATTCTCTCAAAAAAAAAAAAAACACCGCCCACACCCCTCCACCACCGGTACCCTCTACCACCGACACCCTTCACCGTCGGATCCTCCACTGCCGGACCACTCGGCCGCCGGAACAGCCACCCACCACAGTAGCCCACAAGCCGCCGCTTTTTTGTTATAGATCTAGGGTTTTGAAGGTTTTTTTTTAATAGAGTTCTTTTGAGTTTTCTTAATAGATTCAAGGTTTTGAAGGTTTTCTTTAGCGTTTATTTATTGATCGGAGTTTCTATGATGTTTTTTTCGTTTTTTTGTTATAGCCGGAAAAGTAGCGGCTGACTCGCCGGAAAAGTAGCCGCCGACACGCCGGAAAAGTAGCCGCCCCCACCTATAAAGTAGTTGTTGCTACTAATTTTCGTATTTTTGAAGGTTTTGAGGTACTTTTATTAGATTTATGTATATTTATTAATTTTTGAAGGCTTTTTTTCTCAGATCTCTATTTTATATGTATATCTGAGTTTTAATAAGTTTTTTTTTCAGGCGCCTCCGCCGCTGTCGCCGCCACTGCCTCCTGCCGCTGCCGCCGATGATTCTAATTTTATTTTCTTTTACTTTCGTTATTATAAAATTCTTTGAGTTTTTATTTATAAGTTTGATTTTTTTCACTAAATCTATGTTTTTTTTTTAAATCTGTATTGGTACTAACATTTTTTTTTCTTTTTTTCTTGAGTATTATTTTACCAATCTGATTTTTTTCGTTTCTTCGTAAATTTGATTATTTGGTTTTTTAATGAGTTTTTCTATAAATATGATCTTTTGGTTTTTTAATAAATTTGACTTTTTTTTTCCTGTAGTTTTGATGCCACTCTTGGAATCCAATGTTGTCATTGGCCTTTGTGTAAAATTTAAAATGGTCATAATAATATTTGCATTTGATATTTAGTTTTGTGTAAATTTTGTTAATGAAAAGTTTGTTTGTCGATTGTATTTTTTAAAGTTGGTTGTGTATAGAGATATAGTGTATATTGTTAAAATTGTTGGTTGTGTAAAAATTTGTAAATCTTTCAAACTTTTAAATTTTCGAATTTTAAAGATAAAAGTTTTTGATTATGGTATTTGGATGGGTTAAAATTTTAACATGGTATTTTCAAATTTTTGATTATGATATCTCATTCCCATATGTATGGTAGTTAAACAACTAATAGAATTAGTTGATACAAATGACTTAAGTACGTGACTTAAAAATTAATGCAGATCACAACCGTGTATGCATTTTGATATTTTCACGTTCTAGGTTTCAATGTTACATGAAACACTTATCACAATATCGGATATCTATAAATGTTTGCCGCTAGGAATTCCGTTGCAATGCACGCGTACTCGCCTTCTATCTATACTACTTATAAAGACAAAACGGTCAAAGTGAAAAAGTGAAAACTTAACTTTTGGTCAATACCCATAATGCCCTTGTTGCTCAAAAGGAAAGGAAACTATGATTATTTGCAAAGGAAAGTATTGGATGTAATTTGCAAAGGAAAGTATTGGCTATAATCGGATGGCCTTTAAAGGAAAGTATTGGCTGTAATTTGCAAAGGAAACTATAATTATTTGTTTAAGAAGGAAACGATTCATAAAAAATATCAATGCTAGGAACCACGTTTTTATTTTGGGTATGTATTAAAGTCTGATTCGCTTAAACCACTTAACACAAAACCGCGTTTTTATTTTGGGTATGTAAATTATTTATCTAAATTTGAGATTTTCTTTTATAAAAATTTGAGATGCTTGAAATTTTTAAAATTTTGAAAATTTCAAACTTTTAGAATTTGAAATCTATATTATATATAAAAAAAAAAAAAAAAAAAAAAAAAAAAAAAAAAAAAAAAACCAAAAGTGAGAAGTGAAAAGTTTGAAACTAAAAAAGGAAATGTTGAAAACATATGTTTCAAAAGGAACTATTAATACACATTGAAAACCGGGTTGACTCAGTTTAATTTGACCTGTTTACTCGACCCCACCCGTCGGGATGACCTGGTTTAAATTGACCCATTTTTCGACCGGAACGATTCAGCCGGTTGAACCACCCGGGTCGAACCGGGTTTCAAAACATTATATTTAATCCTCAAATCCTTAAACTTTTATTATTTTCCGTTTATAATCCATAAACCTTTTTTTTTAAAGTTATGTAAATTATTTATCTAAATTTGAGATTTTCTTTTACAAAAATTTGAGATGCTTGAAATTTTTAAAATTTTGAAAATTTCGAATTTTTAGAATTTGGAATCTATATTATATGTAAAAAAAATAATAAAAAAAAAATAAAAGTGAGAAGTGAAAAGTTTGAAACTAAAAAAGGGAATGTTGAAAACATATGTTTCAAAAGGAAACTATTAATACACATTGAAAACCGGGTTGACCCGGGATGCTTCAAACCCGACGGGTTGACTCGGTTTAATTTGACCTGTTTACTCGACCCCACCCGTCGGGATGACCTGGTTTAAATTGACCCATTTTTCGACCGGAACGGTTCAGCCGGTTGAACCACCCGGGTCAAACCGGGTTTCAAAACAGTATATACTATACTCAAATCCTTAAACTTTTATTATTTTTCGTTTATAATCCATAAACCTTTTTTATCACTAAAATTATCTGCCGTTATAAAATCCCCTTGCTATGCACGGGCACACGTCTGGTATCAATAACATGTAAAAGAGATCCTCAGTTCCTCACACACATTTGCAAAACAAAATCTTTGTGTTTTTTTTTCCTTCTACCAGATGCTACAAACACAAAACACCAAACAAAATCAAACCATACAAATCACACCCCTTTGGTTCGTGATGTGTAACATCAAGAATTTCAACCACAAACCCACCACCACCAAATCCCATCACCATCGCCACCAACAAATCACACCTTTGGTTCGTGATGTGTAAAATTTGGGGGTTTTGGCCTTTTGGGTTTTTGTTTAAGTTGAAGTACTAGTGCTCTGGGTTTTTGCTTTCTTGAAATAGACAAGGGTATGTGATGTTCTCGAAACAGATTTAAGTAGCTAATAGCCTGATACCATATTTTCTTTGTACAGAAAAACGATAATAGTTGGACCAAGAGTAAAGAACATCAGGTGATGACATCTTACATCCAACCGCTGTTGCTATGGGGTGGTGCTGTCCTTATATGCAGGTAAAAGTAACATCATTATAGAAGTTGAAAGAAGCTATAGTATTACTATTACCAGATATTTGTTGTCGGTTTTTTTGCTGAACACTCACTCATATTTGCAGAGTACTGGAACCAGTTATCCTACCATCTGCACCAAGCCAAGCTGTCAAGCAACGGCTTCTGAATTTTGTTCATTCATTGTCTACAGTTTTGGCATTTGCATATTGCTTATCGAGGTAATAATCTATCTTGTGTTACATCTTACATGGTAAAGCTTAAGCAATTGGAACCCATTATCCTATCTATTAGTTCATTACATGAGTAGATGGTGGCTGGTTGGTGGGAGTCATCACTATTGAATAACTTGTTCATATGCTTAGGAAGGTTTTTCTTTTTTTGTCTTGTCATCACTAGATGTTTAGACGATCCTGTATTTTGTTTTGGCAGCTTGATACATGCAAAACAGAAATTCTTTGTGGAGAAAAAGGATACTAGCGATGTAAGATCTGTATGTATCTATGACTCTAGCATATCTAAATTCTTTGGAAAGTATATATGTATGTACACATAGATATTATATGTATGTATGTATATATGTAAGCATATATATGTAGCTGGAAGGGATAAACTGTTGTGGTCTCAGCATAAATTATGTCCCATGTCCTATCAATATTTTCTTTTATTCGATTTTACATGTAGTCATACTCTATAGTTTTCACCGTATGTGATAATTTTGACCCACTTTATAAATGGATTGATTCAGGCTAGTTTTGATCTCTAGCGAGTTAAACGTGTAGTATAAAAAATAAAAATTTAGCCAAAAAGGAAACTTGTCAAATGGCTCAACAGGGTGGAAAGTTGCCCGCAATGTTTTTAATTGCTTAAAACCTCCTAAATCATTTTATAAAAAATTTAAAGGATTGTCGTAATCATATTTGATACTCCTTGTTGATAGAAGCTATAATAACTATAGACTAAAAGTTTTGTGGGTCAACCCAACCCAATCCATACAAAAAAACCCTCGTTTTCAACCAATTGTTTATTGTTGCTTTTATTATGATGGTATGATAAGTACACTACTAAATGACTTTTAAGTTCTTATATTCTGTATCTTTTGATTTACAGATGGGTTATGAATTTGCTGGAAAAGCTGTTTATTCTGCAGTGTGGGTTGCATCTATTTCATTATTCATGGAGTTGCTGGGTTTCTCTACTCAAAAATGGGTCACAGCTGGAGGTCTTGGTACTGTATTGCTTACACTTGCAGGCCGTGAGGTACTACCTCATTATACGTAAAGACTTCTTGTTTATTTTCACTTAAGACTTCTATTGCGAATAATGGTTTTCAAACATAATTTCCGCACAGATATTTACAAATTTCCTGTCAAGTGTAATGATCCATGCAACAAGGCCGTTCGTACTAAGTGAATGGATTCAAACAAAAATCGATGGGTATGAAGTCTCTGGTACAGTTGAGGTATGCTTTTCTTCTATACTTAAAGAATAAACTAAAAGATTTAGTTGCATCACTGCATTTGTAGATCCTTATGTTCTTGCTCGGTTGCTCCGTTATCTTAATCTAAAAGAAGAGTAATAAGCAGCTTTCTTTAAGGTTGTGTTCAAGACAGTTACGCAAGTGTGTGATTCATGGTCTTTCTAACTCTGTGCAGCGTCTAGATAGAAGGCTGCTGACCTTAAGTAGCATAATAGTTACACCTTAGGTAGCAGTTTTGTCCCTTTTACTTAGAAATGAGCTATATAGTACTCAAAAAAGCCAAACTGGTAATCCTTAAGAACAGAACGGGTTAAGACTCTGGAGTGGTCTGAAGTGTATTAAATTGCCTATAACATCTTAAATCGCCTTATTAAGATAATAGATAAATTTCTTGTTAATATAGTATTTTAATCATATACAGTACATTAGTTACTTGTAGTATATACAGTACATTAGTTACTTGTAGTATAT
>CP139506.1:425240156-425328896 GCA_021014915.2 Artemisia tridentata subsp. tridentata
TCAATTAACTTTAGAGTCAATGGAAGCCAAAATATTAACACATGAAAATAATGAAATGGCTTGGGCAGAAAAATATGAGTAACAAGATTACCAATTGAAATTAAGTGAATGGAAGTTAGGATGTAAGGTGTCTGAATTAGAAAAGATTACTAAGGAAAGAGATACTTTGTTAGAAAAACTTGGTAGTATTAAACAGGCTGGTCTATCACATGTTCAATTTGTTGAAAAACAAAGAGTCATAAACAGTAGAGCTGGACTAGGTTATGGTGAAGATAGTAGTTCAGATGAGACCTCACCTAGTGATAAGGAAGAAACACCACCTAGTGATAAGGAAGAGATTCCACCTAGTGATGATGACCTTACAAGCTCAGAAGAAAACACATCTAGGAATGAGGAACCAATTAGTGAATCACCTCCTAAGTTTAAGAAAGATAAGGAGTACCACTCAGTTCCTCCACCCACTGGTCAGTTTCAACCACTTAGGACAGATGTTTCTCGTTATGGTGTAGACAACCTAGAGTTTAGGAAGAAGATTACTAGTTCTGAGAAACCTAAGAATGATTTTCAAAGGGGTAATGATCAAAAGTTTCCTACAGCCTTTCAAAAACAAGCAGTACCTCCAAAAACTTTTCAAAGTACTGCTGGACATTCAGCAGTACCTCCAAGAGAAACTTTTCAAAATACTGCTCACTATAGGAAATCTTTTAATCATAGAAGAGGATTTGGGAATATGGAGAGAAAGTTATGTTATGTATGCTATAGTCCTGATCATTTGATTAAGCACTGTGACTTACACTCAGAATACTTAAGTCAGTTTCCAAAGAATAGGTCTACCACCCATAAGCCAAGAGAGACTAGACCAGTTTGGAATCACTCAAATAGGGTTAACCATAGTAATTTCTCCAAAGACTATAGGTACCCTCACCAGAAAAGGATGTTTTCCAAATCACCAGTACCTTCACACACTGATAAGTCTCAAGAAGTACCTTCTCAAAGGACTGATAAGTTTTCACCCACTCATGGTACTGCTAACACTTTTTCACATAGAAGACCTAAGAGATTCAATTCATATAAAAGGTCTTACACCTCAAGAAGAGTACCTAGATCAGAGAAACCTAAGGTCAAACGAAATTGGGTTAAGAAAGAAAGTACTGATGGGGAACAAGAAGTACTTTCATCAGATAAGGGTGAAACAGGGAGTGTTGTTGATAATACAACACAGGACATGGGACCAACTCAAATAATCATTGACCATGCCTTTAAAACCAGTGGAGATTACATACTGAAGGAATTCAAGTATGTCACTCCACAAGGGGAATACAAGTCAGTAATGGCTTGGGTTCCTAAAAGAAACTAACCCTTTTCTTTATTGTGCAGGGCAACCCAGAAGAGGAGCTTAAAGATCATATTATTGTTGATAGTGGTTGCTCTGGCAGCATGACAGGGGACAAGGAGATCCTGTCAGATTTTAAGGCATATTATGGAGGAAGAGTTGCATTTGGTAATGATCCTGATGGAGGGAGAATCACTGGCAAAGGAACAATCAAGGCTGGATGTATTGATTTTGAGAATGTTAGATATGTGAAGGAGCTCAAGTTCAATCTTTTGTCAGTATCTCACATTTGTGACAAGAAGTACCCAATTCTGTTCACTGATACAGAATGTCTCATTCTCTCCCCTGAGTTCAAATTTGTTGATGATCACTTGGTAACATTGAGAGTACCAAGAACCAATGATGTGTACAGTTTAGACTTAAAGAGTCTCAATTCTGCTGGTAGAGCAACATGTTTAGTAGCAAAGGCATCATTGGAAGAAGCACATTTGTGGCACAGAAGACTAGGTCATGTTAATTTTAAGAACATCAACAAGCTGGTCAAAGGAAATTTAGTTAGAGGTTTACCTTCCAAAACATTCAAGACTAATCATTCATGCTTGGCTTGCAAGAAGGGTAAACAACATAAAGCTTCATGTAAGAAGCTTGGGGAAAGAGATATTAGAGAACCTTTGGAGTTGCTACA
This sequence comes from Artemisia tridentata subsp. tridentata, assembly GCA_021014915.2. Taxonomy (NCBI): domain Eukaryota; kingdom Viridiplantae; phylum Streptophyta; class Magnoliopsida; order Asterales; family Asteraceae; genus Artemisia; species Artemisia tridentata. The sequence continues at coordinate 425,242,175 of CP139506.1, forward strand.
CATGGATCTGTTTGGACCAGTTTCAGTAGAGGGTTTAAACAAGAAGAAGTACTGCTTGGTTGTGACAGATGATTGTAGCAGATTTAGTTGGGTCTTTTTCTTGGGATTCAAAGATGAAACCTTTGATGCTATCCATGACCTGATAGTAGCTCTTGAAAATCAATTAAGACTCAAAGTAAGAGGTATTAGATGTGATAATGGAACAGAATTCAAGAACAAGCATATGGATGAATTCTGTGCCAAGAAAGGGATCAAGAGAGAGTTTAGCATTGCTAGAACACCCCAGCAAAATGGAGTTGCAGAAAGAAAGAACAGGACTCTGATAGAAGCAGCTAGAACAATGCTTGCAGATTCCCAATTACCTATTCTCTTTTGGGCTGAAGCCATAAGTACTGCTTGCTATGTGTTAAATAGAGTTTCAGTAACTAAACCTCAGATGAAGACACCTTATGAGTTACTAATGGGAAAGAAACCAAATATTCGTTTTCTAAAACCTTTTGGCTGCTCTCTGACTATTCTTAATACCATTGACTCTCTGGGAAAATTTGATGGTAAGTCAGATGAAGGATATCTATTGGGTTATTGTACAAATAGCAAAGGTTTTAGAGTCTATAACAGGAATACCAAAAAGGTACAAGATTATCTTCATGTTGAATTTTTGGAAGATAAGGAAACTCAGAAAGGTAAAGGTCCTGATTGGATGTTTGATCTTGATCTCAAGTTCACTCCATCTATGAATTATGTTCCTGTTAGAGAAGAGAATCAGGCTAATCACAAAGAAGATGATTCACAGTACATTGTTCATGGAGTCAATGTTACACCAGAAGATGTTCCTGACAAAGAACCTGAAGTTACTGATGAGGAACAAAGTACTGCTCACTCAACTAATACAGTATCTGATGAAGATCAAGCAATACAAGATGAACTTAATAGGATGCTTTTTCAAGAAACTATAGCACAATCCTATGAAGATGAACAAAGGAAGGCTTATGAAGCTGCAAAGAAAAAGAGTAAATTTCAAGATACTGCCCACAGTACTTTAGATCAAAGTACTGCTGATCCTTTTGACAGTACTTTTGGTGTGTTAGAGCAATCAAATTGGAACACTGCTGATAATTCCAATGTTGATGATGATGATTTGGATAATGCTAACATTCCTGGATTAGAAGAAGTTGATGATGAGTTTAATCCAGAAGGTATTTTCTCCAATGACGGGATTGATTTTACTAACTTGGAGTCTGATCTTCCAGTACCACCAACTCCTACATTAAGAGTTCATAAAGCTCATCCTCAAAGTAACATTATTGGATCACCCTCTTCAGGAGTGGTTACAAGGAACAAAGTTAAAGGACTTTCTAAGCAACATACTGCTTTACTTAGCTTTGTTTACAAACAAAACAGGATGAATCACAAGGATCAACAAACATGCCTGTTTGCTTGCTTTCTATCTCAAGAAGAACCCAAGAAGGTAGCTCAAGCTTTAGCTGATGAAAGTTGGGTTGAAGCCATGCAAGAGGAGCTTCTACAATTCAAGCTTCAAGAAGTCTGGGTATTATGTGATTTACCAGATGGCAAAAGAGTCATTGGTACAAGACGGGTTTTCAGAATCAAAAGAGATGAAAGAGGGAATGTTATCAAAAATAAAGCTAGATTGGTTGCACAAGGATATCACCAAGAAGAAGGAGTGGATTATGATGAAGTGTTTGCTCCTGTTGCAAGGATAGAAGCAATAAGGTTATTTCTTGCCTTTGCATCATACATGGGATTTCCTGTCTACCAAATGGATGTGAAAAGTGCTTTTCTTTATGGCACAATTTCTGAGGAAGTTTATGTTAAACAACCTCCTGGTTTTGAAGATCCTGCACATCCAAACAAAGTCTATAAGGTGATCAAGGCACTATATGGCCTTCATCAAGCTCCCAGAGCTTGGTATGAGAGACTCTCAAATTTTCTATCACAACATGGTTATAGGAGAGGAGCAATTGATAAGACTTTGTTTATCAAAAGGGATAAGAAAGACATTATGTTAGTCCAAGTATATGTGGATGATATTATATTTGGAGCAACAAAGAAGTCTATGGTGAAAGAATTTGAAGATCTTATGCAGAAGGAGTTTCAAATGAGTTCTATGGGAGAATTAACCTTCTTTTTGGGACTTCAAGTTAAACAAACAAAAGATGGAATCTTCATTAACCAAGAAAAGTATGTTGCAGACATACTTAAAAGATTTGACCTTCCAAATCTCAGGCCTGCCACCACACCCATTGATAACCATAAACCCTTAGGCAAGGATGAAGATGGACAAGTTGTGGATGTCAAGCTTTATAGATCAATGATTGGTTGTCTTATGTACTTAACTGCATCAAGACCTGACATCATGTTTGCTGTTTGCTTGTGTGCAAGATATCAGGTTACACCCAAGGTTTCACATATGTATGCAGTCAAGAGGATTTTTAGATATCTCAAGCATCAACCAAAGCTAGGATTATGGTATCCTAAGGAGTCACCTTTTCACTTGGAAGCTTTTTCAGATAGTGACTATGCAGGAGATAATTATGATAGACGATCAACCTCAGGAGGATGTCAATATCTTGGAAGAAGATTAGTTTCCTGGCAATGTAAGAAGCAAACCATTGCTGCAACCTCCTCTACTGAAGCAGAATATGTTGCTGCTGCAAGCTGTTGTGGACAAGTTTTGTGGATGCAAAATCAACTCTTGGATTATGGATTCAATTTCAAAAATACTCCTATCAATATTGATAATGAGAGTACCATCTGCATTGTGAAGAATCCTGTTTATCACTCCAAGACCAAGCATATTCAGATTAGGCATCACTTTATTCGGGATTGTTATGAGCACAGGCTTATAAATGTGGTCAAGGTTCACACAGATGATAATGTAGCTGATCTACTCACTAAGGGATTTGATGTTTCAAGATTCAACCACTTAGTTGTGAGCATTGGTATGATTAACTACTAGGCTACATTTGAGGGGAGGCTTTAGTATTAGTTCGTATACTTTCTTTTAGTTCTTAATGAAAGTATTGGTTTTTAGTAATTTAGTTTAGCCTATATGTTGTATTTGAGGGGAGGCAACATAAGCTATTAGTTAGAACTTAAGCATGAACCATTTACAAGTTCTTGGTTTAGTTTGGAGTGTTGATTGTGGATAAGAAGATGGAACGTACTGCTTTGTTGCTTAAAGTACTGCCTCAGCAAAGTACTGCTTCAACGTACTTCTTACGCGGATGTACTGTTCCAACGGTCAAAAATTGTGGGGCTATGGTTAATTAATTCCTTACGGCGGAGATAATAAGTTAATCAAAACGGTAACTTTATTATTTAGAGTTTGATTTGTTTCCATCCTATTTAAGGAAACTTTCCCTATTTCCCCGCCCTTTACCATATTTGAGATCCCTCATTCGCCTTTACACCACAATCTTTTTAACGAAACATACACTCAAAGCGAATTCTTCTCTACCACTCATCATGGCTAATCGACTCACTGTTAGCAAACACAATATGATCGCTAACTTGGACAAGACAAGCGATAATGTTAATTTTCATGCGATCATTGATTTCTTAACTGGGTCTTCCATCAACTACTCTATTTTAGTTGACCCTGACGTTATTGGTCCCTGGATGCAAGAATTTTAGGCTACTGCAACGATTGAAGATGACTCGTTGATTAGGGCTACGGTTGCTGGACGCACTATTCGGATATCTAAGGCCACGATTAGGGATGTTTTGATGTTCAATGATGAAGGGGGGGCTGTTCGTTTTGAAAAACAAGTGCTTTGGGACACTTTAAGTGATATAGGTTATGAAGGAGATCTGACGAAACTTACTTTTCAAAAGCCTTTGTTTTGTTCTCATTGGAAGTACCTCATTCACGTCTTACTTCATTGTTTAAGTCCCAAGAGTACTTCTTTTGATCAATTTGGTCAAAATATTGCATCTGCATTAGTGGGTTTGGCTACCGATCAAAGATTCAACTTTTCACGACTAATTTTTGATGGTATGCTTACACATATTGCTAATGGTTCACCATTCTTAATGTATCCAAGGTTTGTTCAGTTATTTTTGAACAATCAACTTGAGGATGTCCCTAAACCTCAAAGTTTTTTACCCACTGTCAAACTTCCACCAAAGGTGTTTACTTTTCTCTCTAAACAAAGTGTCAAGTTTTCTGGAACCAACACACCTTTAACTGCTCATATATTGGGAGTTGCACAAGTTGTTAGAGATGCAGAGCAAGAGCAAGAGCAAGAAGCAAATTCTGAATCAGCAAGCCAAGAGTCTCCAGTTTCAAGAGAAGTTAGTATTCCTCAACCTACTGCTTCTCAACATACTGCTTCTCCACATTCTGCTACTCGGGAAGATACTGCTCCTATGGACATTCCTACTCATGAGGAGTCAGACCAAGGTATGAATCAACCACCATCTCCTAATGATTATTCTTCCACAAATATGTCTAAGCAATTTGAAGAAGAAGAGACAGAGTTGGATAATTATGCTTTAACAAGGGAGTTAAAGAGGCTGAAAAAGGAGAGTGAGGCTCAAGCTGCTAAGATAGTCAAGTTAAAGACTAAGTTTCAAAGATTGAAGAAGTTTGTTTGGCCACTAGTTCAACATCATAGATTATGGGTAAAGTCTCAGAAGCAGAGTGGTCAGAAACCTAAGAAGTCTTCTCAGTCAAAGAAGAAAAAGCCAAAGAAGCAATCTTCATTCCAATTGGGGAGGAATTTAGAGAATTTGAATGAAGATGATGCTGGTTTTGAACAAGATTTTGAACAAGATGCTGGATTTATGGATGACACTCAGAGGACACCACCTGAACATATTCCTCAACATACTGCTGAGAGGAAGAGTGATGAAACAGAGCAAATCAATTTGGAAGAAGCTACTGTTGAAGTAAGAAGTGGTGATACTGAGGAAATAAACTTGGAAGGAGCTGAAGCTGAAAGTACTGCTCAACAAGGTACTGAGAGGCAATTCACTATTACACCTAGAACTTTAGATTTTGAAGAAGATATTGGTCCTTCAAGACAAGTTCAAGAGGAAGTTGGCCCTTCTAAACCAGCTCAGGAAGAAGATGTTATAGCTCATACTAACAGTGATGATGAAACAATTGCTGACATTATGCTTAATATGTCAAGTCAAAGAGGCATCAGTATTCATGAGGTTGAACAACAACAACAACATCATACTTCTTCTCAACCTACACAAGAGATAGATCCAAAAGATAAAGGTAAAGGGATTTTGGTAGAAAAGAAGAAGAAGAAGATGACTTTGGCACAATTAAGAGAAATTCAGATTGCCAAAGGTGAAGAAGCAGCTAGACTATTGCAAGCTCAGATAGATGCTGAAGAATCAAGGAAGATTTTTCAATCACAAAGGCCAATTAGTAAAGCTAGAGAAAGGAATGATATGATGGCTTATTTGAAAGGTCGAGGATATACAGGTTTAGTCAGATTGACATATACAGAGATGAAGGATCTGTATGATGCTGTTAGAGAAGCTATTCAAAAAGATCTTGCAAGCATTATTTCTTTTGAAGATAAGGAGCTTGAAGATAAAAGATAGGAAAGAGCTGTTATAAGGAGCTCAAAGAGGAAAAGAACAACTGATGAACAGCCATCAAAGAAGTTCAAGGAAGCTGTTGAATTAAGAACAGACACAGTTGATGAGCTAAGGAATTATCTTAGAGTTGTTGACTTTGAAAATCCAAAATTGAAAGAAGATACTGATAAGAAGTCCAAGATATCTACTTTTTCAGTTGTAGAATCACAAGAAGGAAATTATCTGATCTTTCATAGACAAGATGGAAGTTTTAGAGTGTTCAATTCATTGTGGGATATATTACATCTGATTGATAGAGATGATATGCTTCAGTTATATCTCCAAGTACAAACTTATTTTGAGCATATTCCACCACAAGGAGTAGGTTTGATATTATTAGGAGATCTCACAACAATCTGGGAGACAGAAGAAACAAAGGACAGTACTTTGTGGGAAAATCAAGATAACTGGGAGATTAACAAATGGAGATTCTTTGAATCAGTTGGAATACATGTTTTAGAGTTAGAAGATGGCACTATGATTCATATGCTAGCAGAACAGAGGTATCCACTCACAAGAGATCTGATGATCAGGATGCTAGAGCATGGCATGGAAGTGGAACAAGAAGATGAAGTAGCATTGATGGTCATAAAATTGTTTATCAAGTGGACAAATGAATCTGAAGATTAATGCATAACTACTGGTATGGTTTAATTATTATCTAAATCTTTTAAAAAATAAGTACTTTCTTCAAAGTACTGCTAGTCAGACAGTACTTTCTCAAAGTACTGCTTGCAGCATAAAACCAGTAAAGTCTTTTGATAAAATCAGTAATTTTTGATAAGTGCAAAAACATTTTGAAGCACAAAGATTAAACAGCAACAAATGGTTTTGAAAGCAACAGCATGGTGTTAGTACTTGTACTACACAACAAATGGTAATCAACTCACCATGTTTAATAAACAAGAAAGAGTTTGACTCATCATGAGGGTACGGCTCTGATGTGATTATCAAATCCGTTTTTAGTTGGCAATTTACTAAAAATTGTATGGTTTTCAACTCACCATATCTATATTAGTGAAGAGTTGGCTAGCCCACAAGATAATGGCTTTGTGGTAAAGGCTGTGGAAAACCATTATATGGTAATTAGTTCACCATGGTAGTGATTGTACTAAAAGAACTAGTTAGTCCAAAAGCAAACGGCTATTTGGTAAAGACTACTCAAATCCGTTGATAGCTGATGATTTGCTAAAAATCATATGGTTATCAATGTACCATGGTTTTTCCTAAATCTAAACATTGGCTACTCCAGAGTTAATGGCTTTGGTAAAGAGACATCAAAATCCATTAAAGTTTTCGATGATTCACCTCTCACAGGAGTTAACACACCTGGAAGTGATGAGAATAGTATGAAACTTTTAAGATCTGATGTACCTATTGTCAATATGATGCTGAGTTGCTAAAAAGATATGATGCTGAAAAGAATTGTTGCTGATGAAGATTGAAGATACTAATTGCATTGATGATGACAAAACAACAACGAGACAGATTTCAAAGAAACAACCTTTCCTTGAAGATAAAGTGTTGAAGTTAAAGACATACAAAGGAACTTGAAATCAAGCAAGTAGAATTCAAGTTAGGGGAGGATTGTTGGGCTATGAAATATTAAAAGTACTGCTGAAAGTCAAAGTACTGCTACTCAAGTCAAAGTACTGCTGTTCGACTAAAGTACTGCTGCTCGTTGAAGGACTGCTATGCAAATAGTTTAAGGACTAATGTGTAATTCTAGAATGTTCGTATTAGATTAGAGTTATAATTAGAATTACTTGTCGTTCAAGTATTGTAAACCGACTAGGGTTTTCCTTGTGCCTATAAAAGGATCCCTAGGTTGGCATTAGAGATATGATCATTAGACATACGAATATTAGTCGATTATTAGAAGTATTAGTGATTAGAGTTTGTTAGTGAATCTGTGTAAGAAAGCAGGTTCAAGGTTTTAATAATATTCAAAGTTGTTTATTAATTCTTCTTAGCTTTGTTGAAGTAGATTCCGCATACTTAGCAAAGTATATCAGTGTTTCATTATTAATAGTTTTGAATTCATTCAAAGTTGTTAAACAGTAGACAAGCTACAAGTTAGTTTGGTCAGAGTATATCGATCCAACAAAAATTTAATAAACTAGATATCGAACATATAAAATATATATTAAGCATTATTTTCACATTTAGGACTAAGAAAAACATTTACGATAATATTTTTACAACAAAATAATGGTTTGTCCCAAACACTCCTTTCAAAACCGCATGACTTTACGACTCGTTCAAAAGACATGACCGGACGCTTAGAAACTCTATTCTTTTATTGGTTTAAGAAAACCTTCAAGCTAGTATGACAAAGTATACTTAACATCAAAACTTGTATGTATTAAGCAACTAAATACTTTTCATATTTTATCACCTTCATGGGTAATTTGATACATGGATCGTACTCAATTTTGAAAACCATTTGTTTTAAAAATTTGAGCGACGTGGCTATGGTACCAATTGTGAAAACCGTAGAGGGGGGGGGGTGAATACGTTTCCATTTAAAACTTAAAAACTTTTTGTATCAAACACCCGATCAAGTGTGACGTAATATGAAAAGTGTCAACAATGATCATACAACATCTAGAGATGGTGTATAGTAAACTACAACACAAACACAATCAAACCATGACACAAACATAATCAACATAATATAAGCAACAAATCACACAAACGTAAACGCAATGCAAATATAAATATAAAGCGATAAAGACTAAAATAAAAGTAAAGAGATAGGTAAGGAAGGCGCAAACCGGACACGATGATTTATAGTGGTTCGGTCATGAAGCTCCTCTTCGCCCTACTCCACTCCCCGAGTACCCAACTCGAGAGTTACTTCACTAATCAACAAGCTCCCTTCAGGCGGAGAAAACCGTACAACGTCGCTTATCCTTATTTCCGACACTAAGCTAAATATCGAGTACTAATCTTAGCTAGTACCAATCTACCACGATCCACACGATCCTTACTACTTCACACAATCAACACACTTGACTCGATCTACCCTTGATCCACTTGATCAACACACAAGCCCACAAGCTACAAGAGATCTCCAAGATCTCAACAAGATCACAATGATCAACTCTCACTTTACTCGATCTACCCGATCTACCCTTGATCCACTTGATCAACTTACAAGCTCACAATCTACAAGAGATCTTCAAGATCTCGACAAGATCACAATGATCTACTCTAACAAACTACTCAAAAGAAAATCAACTTGGTGTATGCTAGGATACAACAAGCGCGTAACTAGTGTTACGAGTGCACTAGACTAACACTCTAACACTTTGTATCTTTGTGATACTGTGTGTTCTTCTCTTGCACTAGTAGAGGAATGAAGGTGATCTCTTTGTTGGATGAAAGGATCACTCTTAAACAAAACAAGACTCTCTAAATGATCAAAGAAAGTGATCTTAATTAGAAGGGATTAGACCAGAGAAAACTGACTGAAAAAATCAAGTTGGAAGTGTAAAATAGTCCACTATTTATAGGCAAAGAAAAAACTAGCCGTTACGTACGGACGGTACCACTAAAGTTCAGACGGTACCACTAATTGTCAGACGGTATTGTTATATTTAGTGGTACCGTCCCAGACAAAAACGCTCCTCTTTTTGTTTTTAGTGAGGAAGGTTTATTTTGGGATGTTTGGAGCTGTTTTGGGGGGGAAAATAGCTGTTGAAATTTTTAAACTTATTTTTCAAAATAAAACATTTCTTTTTAATTCAAAAATAATTTGTAAAATGTATTTTTGAAAAAATGTTTTGTCGCATTAAAAATGTTAAGTTTAGAACAAAAAATTTATTTCTTTGATCATCCGTCAAGTTTAAATTTGTTTGTTCATACCTTGAGTGATTTACGTCGGGATGATAATCTACGACTCTGTTGAGGCATACTTGATATGTTGAGAGATGTTGATGTAAGTATGCGTTGATGATTTGTGTTTACAAGTAACTTGCGCATTTTACGTTATGCATTAAATGTTACATGTTTGTTATTATTAAAACCGAAGAAACCGTTTAGTTTAAATATTGTAATATTTGCACTAACACCGTGCGTTGCATCGATTGTATCTAAATGTTTATAGCGTAATGGTTGGTACTAATTAGATTTCCACTATACAATGTATTAGTGCCCCAAAAGATGTGTTGCAAAACATGCCATTATAGACTCTGGGGAGAAGCACTAATTTTACTTAATGTGCGGCACTAATTTTGGTGTAGCAAAACATGTGTAGCAAAAAAATGTGCGGCACTAATATTAATGATGGGTTTTGTTTTAACTCGTTAGATCTCAAATATGTAGCAAAAAAATGTGCGGCACTAACATTGTAGAAGCTTAACAAAACCCATCACCTTCAACTCTCATTGTTCCTCGCTTAATGTGCGGCACTAATTTTGGTTATGTTTGAAGGTAAGCGTTTTTTGTTGGTATCGTTTTTTTGGCGTCGAATATACGTTAGTAGATTAGGACGTCCTTGATACCGCTTTTGTCACCGGCATTTGCAAATACTTTGGCCGTGTATTCACGACCTATTATAATTGTAAACTAATTAAAAATTACTTAATTGGCTGGCGTTTGTTGTATTTGTTTAATATTAAAGGCTTTTGACGAATTTTGCTCCATTAATTGTCTGGTGTTTTTTTTTTTTTTTTTTTTTTTTTTTTTCATAGATTAAAAGGTTTCTAATTTAACCTATGATTTGAACAATTAAAAACAAATTGGGTTTTTATGTATTGATTGCAATCTTTAATATGTTGTCATGTTACTTTTATACTAACAAATCTTTTTTAACAACGTATAGTAGCTATATTTAAGTCTAATCATGTAAATCAAGTCTCCTAAGCGTGACATTTTCTTCCCCTTTTCCTTACATATTCACACGCAAAAATATAACTTTTCATGTCTATTTTTTGCAGTAACCATTATAAATGGAGTTGCACACACATTTAAGTCAATTACTTTGACTAACTCGTCTAATCTCTATTAGAAATATGAAGTTGATTCTGGATTCGTCATTATAAGTGTCACTTTGTGTTTTTATTTTTTGATGCAGTATAAGTGTCACTTTGTTAAACAAGTAACATACTATACCTTTGACAATAACTATCACTTAACAAATATAAACAATATCTATACGCTAAGTAACTCTGTATGCCAAAATTTTAAAATCATGAGCAACTTAAGTATTCAGCCCACAATAAAATTCGGCCCAATCAATGAGTAGTGTAGATATCAAAATCATTAATAACTACATCAAGCCCATCTTGTCTTGAAAATATGACTACACTACACTGGTTGAACCCTAAACCTAAACACAATAACACCAACCACCACACTTTGTTCATTTCACCACAACCAAACTCAACAACTTTTCTCCCTTTCTTTCATTCTTTCTTCTTTAATCCAAACCACGAACACAAATCCACGAAAATCACAACCCTCTGATTCTTGTTCTTCAAACACACAAATCACAACCCTCTAATTCCTGTTCTCGTTTGGTTCTGCAAAGAAAAAAAATAAAATGATGCGAGGAGCTAACCTTCTAATACATTAATGATGGGTTTTGTTTTAACTCGTTAGATCTCAATTGTGACTTCAAGATCTTGATATAAGGTCTCGGTAGGTTTAATTTTGTTTTTCGGTTTTGATTTTGTTATTTTCGAATCAAAGAGAGATTATAACATAGTTGTTAAAAATCTTATCTTTCTTTTTCGGATATAAAAAGAAGCTAAGCTTCAAAAGATGGATCGATGATGATGTACTTCTCTTCATGTTTCGATCTTAAAAGGTCTAAGATGTTGTCGTTATACATGAAAGTGAAGAAAAAACTAAGATCTTTTATTATTATCTGTTGATTTCGAATCGTGGTTGTGTTTGGAGATGAGATTTTTTGATGTAGTTGATGTTGTTATTGATTGTGTTCGAGTAGTGAGATGGGTTTAGGATAGACTTGGATTTGTTGATGTTGTCAATTTGTAAAAAAGGTCTCATTTTTTTTCCTTTTTGTTTTGGTTTAGGATTACCCCGTTTATAACATTTGATGGATGAAGTTTCATAACGACATATGCTCAGTGAAAAATATGAGCTATTTATAATGGCATTATATGTAACTATCTTAGAGATACGTAGAGACACTTTAAATGTCATTTTAATTATAATCAATGTAGTAAATTACAAAAGCAAATCAACCAACTTTGTACATCTTTCACTTTAAATGCGTCTTTTTGTATGTACTCAACAGAAACTCAATTTTTTCATCCCCTCATATATTATTGCATTTAATCTCAATTTATTTTTTAATTTTATAGATAAAAATGAAGTCATTAAGACTCCGCTTGAAGCAGGTTGTACATTATTTATTTTTTTTGTGCACATTCACTCTTCCACATTAAATTAAACATTTAATCTTTATATAGTATAGATATATGAATTTACTTCGACTAAATTTTAACTCAATTTGATCAAATTAAGAATCAATTTTGACCAAATTTAGTAGCACTTTTAACCAAATTTAGCAGTAAATTTTCTTTTTATTGACTAAAAAGTCGTTGTATTTTAGCATGTGTTAAAATACCTATAAGAAAGTAATTTATTAAGTAGAGATAACAGTAGTGATTGACATGTGTAATTTATAAGTCTTGTTGTAATTTATTTAATTCAAAAAATGAAAGTCACCGTTCAAAAAATATATATATAATAGTAGTGATTTTTTTTTTTTTTTTTTTTTTTTTTTTTTTTTTTTTTTTTTTTTTTTTTTGTAAAATACCTATAAGAAAGTAATTCTTTTATCAAATAACACCAGTGATTGACAAGTGAAATTTATAAGTATCGTTGTATTTTTTTTCTTCTTCTTAAAGTCCAAAATACTATATTAAAAATCAAACTTTCTAAAAACCAAACAACATTTTTTTGTTCAGTTTTTGGTTGAATATGAAAACCAAAACTAAGTAAATGAAGCGCCCCCTACTAATGCTAGTTAAACTTTCAAAAGTATACACATAAGTATTTATGCATCTAATCACAAAATTGTAAAAGAAATAAGAGATGCATATATCATATTCATTAGATATATCCCTTCTTCTAATAATATTAAAACAGCTCACAAAGCAACCATTGCGTGTGCTGCACGTGGATACGGTAAAACGCCTAGATTCCCTTTTTTTTTAATAGACGTAGCCTCTTCGCCGTAGAGGCTACTTTACCTCTACGCCGTAGAGGCCAAAGGCCCTCTATGTCGTAGAAGGCACAACTAGCATTTTTCCTGCGTTTGCCAAACTGCACTCAACCCATTTCCGGAAAAAATAAAGTTGAACCTGAACTTCATTTATAACACGACAAACATGGTTGAAGTGTTACACCACATGACATGTACATTACAGCCCATTTTTAACCCATTACAAGCAAAATTGGGTAAATGAGGCCTTGTGCCAAACACCCTTTTTTCCTGCATAGTTCTACTAGTTTTACTTGAAAACATGAAAGTTCTCGAAAATCTTTTACATAATTTACAAAAGACAAAGAAATGCCAAGAGGAACCTTAGAATTGCCGCCAAGCATAAAGTGAACAAAAAAAGGTAAATGAAGATAATTCACCAAATGATATTGTTCGAAGTTAACATCAAATAACACAAAATTAAAGGCATTTAAAGACTGGCAAATTATAGAACAATAGATCTTGCAAAACGAAACTAATGAAGACCCAAAAAATAAATGTTGTAGAAAAACACAACCAAAAAATAAATTATATGCATCGATCAGTAATTTTTCAAGCAATCTGTTTAAAATTTGGCTGTTCCTCTTCCAAAAGATAACGACAGTGACGAGGCATACCATGAACCTTAAAGTATCTTAGAGAAGGTACATTACACCTAAAGATGTCAAACGCTTCCTTGCTAAAGGGACACTTACTGATTACCAAGTTTTGCAATTTCAGGCACCGAAATGACAACTCCACAAGTCCTGCATCTGATTCTCCCGCACGGCCTAGAGACAGGTATCTCAAATTACAACCAAACTTTCCTATATAACTCAAACCTATGTCACTCAGTCCACCAAGCTCCTGAAAGCAAATACTAAGCCGTTCAAGTTTATTGCAACCAATTAGTAGAGTTCAGACCCCATTGTCTACTGGATCTTTCATGTTTACGCCTTCTTTACCTAATACCATACTCAAATCAGAGAGGTTTTTCAAATTAATTCCTATATGCACCATAGCTTCAAAAGTGATACAAGACAAAGTAATATGTAAACATTCCAATTCACGACATCCTAGTGCCAGCGCAAATAAACCTTTCTCTGTAAGCGGCCCCCTCACATAGAGCTTGCGCAAGTTTTTGCAGTACTGACTTAGATCTTTTAATCCTTCGTCACTAATGAAAGCCGTATAAAGAACTTCCAAGTTGGGACAATTCTCTATCAACGAATGTTGGTGATCATATACATATTGGGTATCCAGTTGCGTTATTAGATGTGCAAAAGGAAGAACAATTTCTTTTCGTCCCATGTGATTCAGCGCCAAATACTTCAGCTTGGGAGGAAATTTAAAATCTTTATATTTATCTCCTTCAGCACCAATAGGATTATTCACATCAAAATAAAAAGCTTCAACACCAAAAGGGTCAATATCAAAAGGATCAGTACCAAAATGATCATGATTGATACCAATATGATTATTAGGATTACTATTACCAAATCTACCACCACCAAAATCTTCTAACTTAACAGCATAGCTAAAGAAATCCACAAGATCAATAATTTCGTAATGTTCACTTATCTTTGTTAGGTTTTATGGATTAATATTAATATGTTTATGTCCGGTTTCGAACCCGAGACTCGGGATTGCACACAATACGTGAGAGTTTCAATAGTATGAATAAAGTTAAATATATTTTATATTTATACTTTATTCATTTTCACTAAATTCACTTAACGACAGTTAGTACTTAACGGGGTTAGAGATAACGACCGTTAAAGGACTAAATGTGCAATAGAGGATTGGAAGGATCTAGAAACCCACCAATGGGTTGGGTTCAGCCGAATAGGGCTTTTGGGGGGCCTTAGGTCGGTTTGGTGGATTAGGGAACAAGGTAGGGTTTAACTATAAATACAATTCACTTGTATTTGATTTTCACCTAATCTTGTATCCCTAACAATAGCCAAACTTCTTCTCCTCTATCCCTCTAGCTCCAACCGATCGGCCATTTTCTAAATCCACTTGGATTTGCCGATTCTTAGTAAAGCTATAAGTGTTTGGTTGTTTAGTGATACTAGAACCTAGCTTTTCCTACTGAAACGTTATCATTACGTGTGTACAAGAATGAGTGACTAGTTTATTTTAACTAGTGCTTTTCCCTATACTTGGATCGACATACCCTATATTTATTTAGGGTTTATACTTGTTCTTGGTGATTGCAAAAAGGTACGTGTCTATTTAGTTTTAATTAATTACATGTTCTTGTAGATCTTCCGCTGCGTGCTTTGTGATGTTTTTATATGTTTATAGTTTTATGATTCATATAATCCAACAGTGGCATCATGAGCCTCGTTTAGAACTATGTAATTAATTACTAAAACCTAAAAATTGGATCTTGATTAGATACATGCTTTTAATGTTCTAGGGTTTTAATTTGAAACCCTAATTTTCTATATATGTGGATCGATCCACATTTATTTTTTAGGGTTTATGTTAGTTTTTTATTAAAAACTTGTTAGAAACCCTAGATTATGCATGGGAAATTTTTAGGGATTAATTTGTGAATACTATGTGATATCACCAATTAATTAGATACGTACAAGGAATTAACATATTAATATGGATTTCATGATTATGTGTTAATATGGTATCCATGACAAAATCTTGCATGTTTTGTCATGGTTTGATATATGGTTCAATCTGTATATATGAATTTGCTACATGTTTTGTTTAATAAATCTTTAATTGGGGAAGACAACAATATATTAATTAATAAATTATGTGCAATGTGGTATTAAATTAACTAAAACTTACGCGGCCAAGCTATTTGGTGTCTGTGGACCATTGGGCACAATGAGCTCGAAAACCAATGGGAGTTTTGTTAGTTAAATACATATTTAATTACACATAGAATTAATAATAGGATTTATTGGAAAAAGGTTTGCATGTGGCTATATGATATTGTTATGATCATATATTTGTTATTATGTGTTTATTTATTTTTTTAATTACTTGATCTTTTGTGTTTATATATTATGATGGATTGCAACACAAAAAGAGGGTAATTTTCATAATAAAAATAAACAAGACTAATAACTATGAAACCTTTGTAGTAATTTTATTCATTGCCAAGTCTTATGTGCCGACAGTGGTTTGCTTCGCACGGTAATTTGCTCCCAGGCGAGACTAGCAATTAATAAATTATTACATAAAAGTTTTAGCAAGAAAATCATATTTTTTTAATTGATTGATTGCAACTGTACAAAAGTGGTCGAAGCGGCGGACCTATTATTGACAAACTATAAAGTGGGTTTAAGGTTGGCTCACATTAAATTGTGACCTTAAAGGGGCACGATTTTAACCAGCTTCGGAGGCTGTCGTCCCTCCGCTCGCATGTGCGTCAATAATAGACTTACCAAGTACACCATGAAAAAGTACGAAGCATCTTAAGGCAATGTTGTAATTTTCTCAACGCCTCAATTAAAAAAATTTGATGATTTGAGCTACGAATTAGTAAACGGTTTTGTTTTTGCAAACATATATGATACAAAGATGAATGCATGACATCTTTGTACATATTTTTTGATTTCACACATCAAAATTTATTACCCTGTAAATTTAAGTTATATGTCACCCAACTACAAAAAGAAACACCTAAGGTTTCATCCTACATCACTAGCAGCCAAAGCTGAATGTTGATGTTCAAAGGGTGGTCATCTAAGGGTAAAATTGAGTACTTTATTGCTAGCAGCCAAAGCTGAATGCAATAAACCGACGTCAATTTACTGTTTCTTAAGTTGGTTAACTTAATTGGGCACTTTCATTACTAGCAGCCAAAGCTGATGTAATGGAACGGCGCCAAGGCATAAAGAATTGGGGATGAAACATGCTTACATTTTGCAACTGAGGTTGGCAATATAATGTAAGTCCCAAGATTTCTAGGAATTGCAATTTGACATTGGCAATTGGGTGATCCCGTACCTTGTTGAGCACTTTCATTGCTAGCAGCCAAAGCTGATGTAATGAAACGGCGTCAATTAGGATCCTAGTTTTCAGTGAAAATTAAATGGTTTTTAACCAATGGGTGTTTAATTTTCATGAAATGTTTTATTATCGAAAGTACTAACTTTTGAACTTTTTTCTGTAGAAATGGCCCAACCCGGAAACTCGTCAAACTTAACTTCCTGTTTCAAGATGATGCTTGAAAAGGAAAAACTGACTGGGACTAAGAATTTTAACGCTTGGTATCGAAATCTAAGGCTTGTTCTTAGAATTGCCAAACGTTCAGAATGTCTTACTGAGGACCTTCCTGAAGCTCCTCCTGCAAACTCGCCTAATGAAATACTTAGGGAGTACAATGAAGCCTATGACAAGCACAATGATGCGGCTTGTCTCATGCTATCGGGAATGGATGATCAACTGGTAAAACAGTTTGAGAAATATGGCCTGAAAAACATGATTGATGAACTGACACGTATGTTTCAGAAATCTCCTATGGCTGAATTGTATGATGTACTTGACAACTTGGGCAAGTGCAAGCAGGATGTGACAACACCCGTAAGTGATCATGCGCTTAAAGTGAAAGGTTATCTTGACCAACTAGATGCACTTAATTGCGGGTTTGTGGAAGACGTTAAAGTTGGCCTCATCAACAAATCCCTCAATGAGGAATTATATGGTGAATTTGTGCGCAACTTTAACATGCATTGCAAGGGGAAGACATTTTCTGAATTGCATGCAATGCTTATTGAGCATGAGAAGGCACTCACTAAGAAAGCTCCTACACCTGCTGTTATGGCAATAAGAGGTGGTAGAGTAGCTAAGCCCGGTAAACCGAAACATGTGAACAAGAAAGGAAAGGGCAACGCTGACAAGGGCAAGCAGATTGTGACTTATCAGCAAAAGCCGAAGAAGCAGAATCCTCCTCCCAAGAAGGATTATCCCAAAAAGGATGCGGCTGCTTGTCACCACTGTAACACTCCTGGACACTGGAAGCGTGACTGTCCGTTGTTGCTTGAGGAGTGTCGCAAAAATAAGAATGCCAAGGCTGGGCAGGGCGCCAGCACTTCATGTATTTTTATGGTTGAATTATTTTCTTTTCCTCGTAAGCAAAATGCCTAGATATATGATACAGGATGTGGTACTCACATTTGTAATACATCGCAGGGGCTTAGAGGAGCAAAGAAGCTGAACTATGGGGAATGCTACTTGTACGTGGGAAATGGAATACGTGCAGCAGTAGAAGCCATAGGGACTTTTGAGCTAGTTTTACCTTCTGGTTTAATATTAGTTTTGAACAATTGTCATTACGCACCTTCTATTGTTAGAGGTGTCGTTTCAGTTTCTTTGTTATTGGATTTGGGTTTTAAGCATGCGTTTAATGATAATGGAATTTCTGTTTCTCTAAATTCTGTTTTTTACTTTAATGCTATTTCATTAAATGGTGTGTTTGAGATTGACATGGATAACCATGTATCCAATAGAAATAATTCAATGTATAGCATCGGGAATAAGAGAGTCAAGTCTAACTTGGACTTGTCTTATTTATGGCACTGCCGTCTTGCCCACATAGGCAATAATCGCATGGAAAAGCTGCAACATGATGGGCTTTTGAAAAATATCAATGATGATTCAGTTGATAAATACGAATCTTGCATATCTGGGAAGATGACAAAGAAACCTTTCCATAGCAATATGGAGAAGGCTTCGGATCTACTTGGATTGATACACACGGATGTGTGTGGTCCACTTAGACATGTGTCTAAACGCGGTGTTGTCTACTTCTTGACCTTCACGGATGACTATAGTCGTTATGGTTATGTTTATTTACTTAAACATAAACATGAAGTCTTTGAGACATTCAAGGTTTTTAAAAATGAAGTAGAATTACAACTCGGAAAGAAGATTAAGGCACTTCGATCCGATCGTGGTGGTGAGTACTTAAGCCAAGAGTTTAAGGATTATCTGGGTGAGTGTGGCATTGTGCAACAACTCACTTCTCCTTATACGCCACAACAAAATGGTGTATCTGAAAGGAGAAATCGTACTTTGTTAGATATGGTACGATCCATGTTTAATCTTACAACTCTTCCCTTATCCTTTTGGGATTATGCTCTTGAAACGGCTGTTCACGTGTTGAATAGGATTCCAACTAAGAAGGTTGATAAGACTCCATATGAAGTATGGACTGGAAAAGCTCCCAACTTTTCTTACTTAAAGGCTGGGGTTGTGAGGCGTTTGTTAAACGTGACTCACCTGACAAACTCCAACAAAGATCTGTTAAGTGTATCTTCGTAGGATACCCTAAGGAAACGAAGGGTTACTACTTTTACTTCCCACCTGAAAATAAGGTCATCGTGGCTAGGTACGGTGATTTTCTTGAAGATAATCTAATATCTCAAGAAATCAGTGGGAGAGCATATGATCTTGAAAGTGATCATGAAGATACGTCACCTTCTGAAGGCACTAACACACTTCCTGTGGAACCTGAAAGCTTAGGTCCTCCACCTGAAGTAGAAGTGGTACCCATCCGTAGATCTTCGAGATCTGCAAAGGCTCCTGACCGTCTATGTTTAAACATAGATGATGAGGAATCTACACTATTGGATCACATTGATGAGCCAACTAGTTATAAGGCTGCCATTAATAGTCCTGAAAAGGACAAATGGCAAGTAGCCATGGATGGGGAAATGCAATCCATGAAAGACAATAAAGTTTGGATTGAAGTAGACCTTCCACCCAATGCTAAGGTAGTTGGGTGTAAGTGGCTCTTCAAGAAAAAGACTGACATGGATGGCAACGTACACACCTATAAAGCTCGTTTGGTGGCCAAGGGCTTTACCCAAACATATGGTGTTGACTATGAGGAGACCTTTTCTCCTGTGGCCGACATTAGAGCTATTAGGATTCTTATAGCCATAGCTGCCTACTATGACTATGAGATTTGGCAAATGGATGTCAAAACCGCCTTTCTGAATGGTCGCCTAGATGAAGATATCTATATGGCGCAACCTGAGGGGTTTGTGAATCCACAATTTCCTGAGCGTGTATGCAAACTTCAAAGATCCATTTATGGATTGAAGCAAGCATCCAGGCAATGGAATAAGAAATTTGATGAGGAAATCAAGAAGTTTGGATTTACTCAAAATTTCGATGAGCCATGTGTATACCACAAAGTTAGTAGGAGTAACACTACTTTTCTTGTCCTATATGTCGATGACATATTAATCATGGGAAGTGATATACCAAGCCTTAATGAAGTTAAGGATTATCTTGGTAATTGCTTTGCCATGAACGATTTAGGAGAAGCAGCGTATATTCTTGGAATCAAGATCTATAGAGACAGATCTAAACGGTTAATCGGATTAAGCCAAAGTGCTTACATGGATAAAATATTGAAGAGATTCAATATGCAAAATTCCAAGAAGGGATATTTGCCCATGCAGGTGGAACACGGCTTATGCAGCGAAATGTGTGCTTCTACACCTGAAGAGGTGGCATACATGAAGAAAGTTCCGTATGCTTCTGCAGTAGGATCTATCATGTATGCAGTTAGATGCACAAGGCCAGATGTGGCATTCGCTCAAAATTTGACCAGTCGTTATCAGCAGAATCCAGGGAAAGATCACTGGCATGCTGTAAAGAACATTCTTAAGTATTTAAGGAATACTAAAGATATGTTTCTTGTTTTCGGGGGAAATCCAGACGCAGAACTGAATGTTACAGGTTTCTGCGATGCGTCCTTTCAGACTGATAAAGATGATACGAAGTCTCAGACGGGTTATGTTTTTGTCATCAATGGAGGAGCGGTAAACTGGAGCAGTAAGAAGCAGAGTATAACGGCCATGTCTGCTACAGAAGCCGAGTATATTGCTGCATCGGAGGCGGCAAAAGAAGCTGTTTGGATAAGGAAATTCATTAAGGATCTTGGAGTGATGCCTTCTATTGAATTACCTATAAATGTATATTGCGACAACTCTGCTGCAATTACATTCGCCAATGAACCTGGAGTTATGAAAGGCGCCAGACACTTTAAAAGGAAACTTCACTATGTGCGAGAACAAGTGAATGATGGTGAAATAAATGTACTCAAAGTTCACACAGATGACAATCTGGCTGATCCTTTCACGAAGGCATTACCTAAGGAGACGTTTAATCGTCATGCTCAGGGTATTGGTCTTCGTTTAGCAGATAGTTTCATGTAAATCTGTTGGATTAGTATTTCGATAGGGACGTGTAAACAATTATTATTTTAATGAAATAAAGTGCGGATAACGTTTATTATCATTATTAATATTTGTGTCCTATATTTGCATGTTTAAATCCGTGAATAAATTTATTTATTCTAAATAGTCCATTGTCAATTAATAATATGGGAATATTATTGAACTAAGACAAATGTGAGGATTGGTAGAATGTACTGTAAGGTTAAGACACCAATGTCACATGATATTCAATATTGGAAAAATTGAATATAGGACTTATCCCAACTACATGATTATACTTTATGGATCATAGTCATTAAGTATATCATGAATATTTATCTTCTGACTTGAGATGCCAGATAATTGCCGAGGATGTAGCTCATTTTCTGTGAGATAGTCTAACGCTATCCGTAAAAGGTAGTTATAAGGGCTATTTTCAGAAATGATGCGAAGTTCAAGGGTTATGCTCGCAGTCAATAAGGAATTTGTTCCTTCAAATTTGTGTTGAAGTTTAATACTGCTTGGCCACTCGTGTGATTAACAAGATGTTTGCGTGCGCACGCCCAAAGTCTATCTGGAAGACGTTCAGATGTTTTGGTAATCTTGTTCAATTATGTATAAACGAGAAACTACTGTTAATTGTGGAATGACAAGATCCATATCCAAATTAACGCGGTATTAGTAACAAAAGGATAAGTATGATGATTTAATTCATCACGTGGTTTTTCCAGGAAAACCATACTCGGATCGAGCTGGGGGCATTGGGATCTGTTAAGCTAGACTAGCCCATGTCATTAATATTATTAATAATAATCCAAGTGGGAGCTGTTAGGTTTTATGGATTAATATTAATATGTTTATGTCCGGTTTCGAACCCGAGACTCGGGATTGCACACAATACGTGAGAGTTTCAATAGTATGAATAAAGTTAAATATATTTTATATTTATACTTTATTCATTTTCACTAAATTCACTTAACGACAGTTAGTACTTAACGGGGTTAGAGATAACGACCGTTAAAGGACTAAATGTGCAATAGAGGATTGGAAGGATCTAGAAACCCACCAATGGGTTGGGTTCGGCCGAATAGGGCTTTTGGGGGGCCTTAGGTCGGTTTGGTGGATTAGGGAACAAGGTAGGGTTTAACTATAAATACAATTCACTTGTATTTGATTTTCACCTAATCTTGTATCCCTAACAATAGCCAAACTTCTTCTCCTCTATCCCTCTAGCTCCAACCGATCGGCCATTTTCTAAATCCACTTGGATTTGCCGATTCTTAGTAAAGCTATAAGTGTTTGGTTGTTTAGTGATACTAGAACCTAGCTTTTCCTACTGAAACGCTATCATTACGTGTGTACAAGAACGAGTGACTAGTTTATTTTAACTAGTGTTTTTCCCTATACTTGGATCGACATACCCTATATTTATTTAGGGTTTATACTTGTTCTTGGTGATTGCAAAAAGGTACGTGTCTATTTAGTTTTAATTAATTACATGTTCTTGTAGATCTTCCGCTGCGTGCTTTGTGATGTTTTTATATGTTTATAGTTTTATGATTCATATAATCCAACAATCTTGACAGATACTAAATTCTGGCTACAATTTTTTGCAACAAGTGCAAGATCTTTAACATCAAATTTAGTAAGACCCGCCTTATAAAAATTCAATGATTCAATGCTAGAATTATGCATAGCTAATTCATGTAACCATTCCCCATTTTGCTCACTAATCGTGCTATTTTCTAAACTCAAAATACTCAAATGAACACAATACTTACCAATATATAGCAACCCATCAGTCGAAAACCCTGAACATGAATCAATCTCCAAAACTCTAAGCTTCTCACCAAGGGTTCTTGCCAAGAACTCAAGATCCGAATCATGAACAACCAAATTTTGTAAACGAACCACTTTCAAACGTTTAAACGAAGTGGCGATTTCTTGAAGCCAGGGACTGAGATTATAATCCCAGTTGCATGGACTTGACGTTAAATCCACAATATTTGGATTTCCTGCTAGGGTTAGTGACTCTATAAAGGGAAACCTTTGACGACACCTTAACGGTGTAGCATAACACAAGTGAGCAGTTACGTGCGTACGTGTCTTAGCATCGATATTGTAACACATATGAGAAGCCAATGAGAACGAGTTCAGGTCATTTGCATCGTGTATGTAATGCAAAACGCAGTCGAGCAAAATGTCCATCTTCACCTTAGCTTACCCCGAGTAATGTTTGTTGGTATTTTCTGAAATGAGTGAATAACGTAGTGTATACTTTACTCTAGTCCAATAATTGTGTTGCTTTTTGTTGTGTTGCTTTTGGTTTGCCAATGACTTTTGTTTCATACGTATATTTGTTTGTGTTTCTCTAGTACGTGTCGTTTTTACGGCATTGTTTTCATTATTTTGGTGGAAATCTGAGGTGTCCTAAACGCGTTTTTACTCACTTTAAAGTTTAAAGTAGTTTAACGGCTTGTTGGGGTTTGAGGTTTTAAAGTAAACTATAAAATAAGCTTCATTTGGTACACATATTTATGAAAGATTTTATAGTTACAAGTCTTCATAAATTCAAGCCATTTAAAAGAAGGATTTATAATTCCCTCGTTCATTCGGCTGAAAACATAAACGAATCAAACCAAACCTACCTTTGATCCTTTATCACGATCTTGAAGCCACGAATAAAGAAACCACAAGACCTTGAAGCTTCTTACACACCTTCTTGATTCGAAAACGTGCAACAAATTGAAGACATAGGTCTGGTTGGGTTTGTGTTTGTGATAAGATAATCACTTTGATGAGGATGAATCTGAGAAGAGATGAGTTGTTTATCGGTTTGGATTGATGATATATGGTTTGAGGAAAGGTTTGGGAGAAGCAGATCTGAAGAAGAGAGGAGATGGGAGGCAGATTGTTTTATACTTTTATGTGTGTGTGTATTAGGACCTTGTGCAGCAGCAATGTTTTCTCAGTTGGACAACTCAAGCGCAGGTTGCAGACATCCAGCTTCACACAAGCAGACTTCGTGGTTTACAGGAATTCTTGGGTCCCGAGGAAAGCAATTATTCTAGCGTGGAGAGCGGAACTAGATAGACTACCAACTAAAGTGGCACTGGCTCGTAGGAATATTCATGTGGGTTCGGATAATTGTCCTTTTTGCAGCGATGGTGCAGAATCAATGGATCACCTCTTTGTATCATGCGGCTTCTCACAAGTGTTGTGGCAACTAGTGGCGCAATGGTGTAAAGTGAGTTCTCCCATTATATTTCACTTCAAGGATTTATTAGAACTTCATTGCTATATTGGTGGCTCGGCAAAGAGGAAGAAGGCGTTCTATGCGATAGTTTTGACAACAATATGGTGTATTTGGAAACATAGAAACGAAGCGGTATTTAATCAAAGACAAATCTCAATGCAACGGATTCTTGGCGACATCAAATCACTTAGTTTGTTTTGGGTGAAGGCAAGAGCTAGACAACCGTCCTTAGATTGGGCATCATGGAGTACTTTTAATGTTTCTAATATAGGGTGGTAATTTGAATCTCATCTGTACATATTGGTGATTGTATGGCGTATTGCTAGTTTCCCGCTAGCTTTGGTGAAATGAATTTTGTTGATCGTTCAAAAAAAAAAAAAACTACTGAGTAAAATTAGGGTAAGTTTGTGTTACAAGAGGTGTTGGTTGGATACACAAAACAAGCCCAAGCCCATGAAAGAAACAAAAGTACCTATCTTTTTCCACTATAACCACTGAAAAATAGTAACTTAACATATCAAAACATAAAATTTAGCCAAAGTAAACCAACCCCACCTCAAATTATCAGCTTTATGCAAAAACAAAAAGGAACCCATGAATGAAAAATGAAGTAATTTGCTCCAAGTAGTAAACTTTTATCAAAATTAAACAGTAAAACCAATAAAGTAACAATCTTTATCCTCTTAAAACACAAGAACAGTGAACATTAGTCCAAAATATACAAACCCCATTTCAAATTACCAAAAATATGCAAAATAAAAACCAACCCATGACAGAAATGTAACTAAATCACTCAAATTCAAAGCTAAATCATTAACTAAACCAATAAAAACCAATAAAGTAATCCAACTAATTTACTCAAATTCAAAGCTAATCCAATAAATTAACAAACTTTATGCAAAACAAAAAAGTGAAAAACAACCCATGTTAGAAATGTAACTAATTAACCCAAAAAAAACTACAAATTATCAATCTTTATGAAAAACCAAATGAACCCATGTAACAAATGCAACTAAATTACTTATATTTTTAATGCTAATTCACAAATAAACCAATAAAATAGCAATCTTTATTGACTTACAGGAAAAGAATTTGATAGAGTGATCTGATCAGAAGCAAATTGAGTATTATTATTATTTGTACACACATATTTATTTAATGGAATCAAAAAAGGGAGTTTTATTGGATGATATTAAAAAGATCGGTTTGTGAGAGATGGGTTTAATGAAAGAATAAAAAAAAGGTAATTATTTGGACTCTAAAAAGAGTAGATTCTAAAGAATATGTTTTGTATACATTCTTTGGTTGTAGTTGTGTTTGTGTTTTTTATATTAAATAAATTATTTTTATTTAAAAAAAAAATAGCCCGTGTAAACTAATTTAGCTCGCTAAAACATTTAGCAGCGACAACTGTTGTCGCTAAAGGTATATATTAATTTAATAATATTTATTTTAATATTAAATACTTTATTGAAGACATTTTTCGTCACTAAAAGTGTGTTTTAATAAATTATAAAAAATTATTTAGGTAGTTGAAATGCGTTTAAGTGTAGCGGTAGTTAATTATGTATCGTCGATAATTTCGTATTTGGACTTTCGTTTCAAAAATATTTTTGTTCATCTTTTGAATAAACCGGAAGCAAATACAACCTTCATACGATAAACGTTATAAACCAACAAACATAAAATGTTGACACAAACTCACCCGCCGCAACGCGCGGGTTTCACCGCTCGTTTAATCTAATGATAATAATAAAAACTAATTGTAGCTAAGTATGCTAGAAATATCTAGTAAGAAATATCTATAATATAGATAAGTATGAAGTCGGAATTATCTAGAGATCCATGGAAGTATCACGGTTCTAGAACCTTCCATGGACTAGTAAAAATATGTGATAGATGTATCCATTTGTATGTACCGTATCAAAGCATAAGCAATAAAGTTTTATTGTAAAAGTTCTCTAATTATTCATCTCTTCATCTAATATAAGCCTAAAAGGCCATCGTGTTTCCAACAGAAACTTCCGTGCCATTTTACCCATGGAACCTTTAGACTTTGCCCCCTTACCCCTTGTGCTCTATGAAAAGATCCTTACGTAGAAGGATTTTGAGGCTGCTAACATATCATAATACCTTCTCGGGGGAGGCCTTTTTGAATCGCATCTACGCGGCCTAACCTAGGTATCCTCGTGAGCATTGTGTACTAAGTGAAGTTTGAACCCTAGACCTCTAGTAAGAACATCATGTGCCTAACCACTAGGCCATTTTGGTGTTGGTTTGTCACCTTATACAACATAATCTTAATCAGAGTTCACATATTTCCCATTGTTATCATACATATTTGGCAATGATTCTAATTCATAGCCGTGCAAGTATATAGCATCAACGGAAGAAATAGTAAAACATAATTTCTAAAAACATGAATACAATTGAAATCAAGGTTATAAAATTTCATGCTTCTTAATCATAGAGGTTAGATTCATGTAAATTACAGAAACATTAGTTATATTCATCAATTACCAACTAGGCAACTACGTATATAAGTTTTTATAAGAAAAACATCCATTTAAAATATAACTTTTGGTTCAAGATATAATTAGGTAACTTTTACATTGATGATTCAATGTGTTAAATGGTAATAAGATGGATATATGAATGAATAATCCGTATATGAATCGAAACACATTAATATTGTCAAAAACAACCAACGATCAACATTTTCATGAAGTGAAAAGGAAGAGTCACAAAAGATAATTCACCAAATGATCTGGTCCTATCGAAAGACACAATAACACGAAATAACAAGTAGTTAAAGACCCTAGCAAATTAAAGAACAATAGATCTTGCAAAACAAAGCAAATGAAGACCCATACAAAAATAGATGTAATAGAAAAACCTTGTCCATCAATCAGTCCTTACCATGCATCAGCAACATATCTTCCTGATTTTTCAAACAATTTGTTTAAAATTTGGCTGATCCTCTTCCAAAAGATAACGACAATGACGAGGTATACCCTCAACCTCAAAGTACCTTAGCGAAGGTACATTACATCTAAAGATGTCAAACGCTTCCTTGCTAAAGGGACAGTCCTTAATTACCAAATTTTGCAATTTTGGGCACCCAAATGATAACTCCACGAGTCCTGCATCTGATTCGCCCACATAACCAAGAGACAAATATCTCAGATTATAACCACACATCCCAATATTCTTCAAACTCTCATCACTCAGTCCTCCAAGCTCCTGAAAGCAAATACTAAGTCTTTCAAGTTTGTTGCAACCAATTAGTAGAGTTCGGATGCCTTTGTCTAGTACTAGATTCTTCTTCCTAACCCCTTTGTTAAGTAATACCATACTTAAATCAGTGAGGTTTTTCATTTGCATTCCCATATAGGACATAATATCATATGTGATAGAAGATAGATTAATATGTAAACATTCAAGTTTAGGACATCCTGGCGCCAGAGCAAGTAGGCCCTTCTCTGTCACATGCCACGTTCTGCTTGTCACATAAAGCTTTCGCAAGTTTTTGCAGTACTTACTGAGTTGTATTAATCCTCCGTCACTAATGAAACATGTATAAAGAATTTCCAAGTTGGGACAATTATCAATCAACGAATAATTTTGGTTGTAGCCCCCATCAGATACATATTGAGTATCCAGTTGTGTTATTAGATGTGCAAAAGGGAGAACAATGTCTTTTCACTCCTTGTGATTCAGTGTCAAATACTTCAGCTTTGGAGGAAATTTAAAATCTCGATATTTATCTCGTTGAGCAATAGCATTCATAACAAAATTATTATTACCAAACTGATTGATACCATTCATATGATTCATAACAAAAGCATTATAATTACCAATATGATTATTACCAAATCTACCACCACCAAAATCTTCTAACTTAACAGCATACCCAAAGAACTCAACAAGATCAATAAAATCATAATGTTCGTTGATCTTCACAGATACTAAAGACTGACTACATTTTTTTGCGACAAGTGCAAGATCGTTAACCTTAAATTTAGTAAGACCCGTCTTATATAAATTCAATGATTCGATCCTAGTATTCTGCAAAGCCAATTCGTGTAACCATCCCCCATCTTTCTCATTAATCGAGCTATTTTCTAAACTCAAAATTCTCAAATGATTACAATACTTACCAATACATAGTAACCCATCAGTCGAAAACCCTGAACAAGAATCAATCTCCAAAACCTTAAGCTTCTCACCACGGGTTCTTGCTATGAGCTCAAGATCCGAATCATGGACAACCAAATTTTGAAAACGAACCACTTTCAAACGCTTAAAAGAAGCAGCGATTTCTTGAACCCATGGGGTGACATTATGATCCCAATTGCATGGGCTAGAGGTTACATTCACAATATTTGGACTTTCTGTTAGGGTTAGTGATTTGATAAAGGGAAAGCGTTGACGACACCTTAACGGTGTAGCATAACACAAGTGAGCAATTACGTGCTTACGTGTCTTAGCATCGACATCATAACACGTATGAGAAACTAATGAGAACGAATTCCGGTCATTTGCGTCGTGTATGTAATTCACAACGCAGTCAAGCACCGTCTCCATTGACTGATAGGGACGCTTCACCATGTTAATTATTAAAGTATGTAACTAGAAAACCCTAAAACATTTTTAGGGTTACGAATGAAAGAGGGTTTTATAATGATGAGGTAACACCTTGTACTAATCAAATTCTTTGTTTAACTTAGGTAAAAAATATGTCGCTAAAATAACATTAAAAATACATATTTGTCACTATCTTTTAAAATACTTTAATTACTCTATTAAAGAGCGAGTACCTGTGCATAGCAACGGGATTTTATAGCGGCAAATATAGTTTTAGTGATAAAAAAAAAGTTTATGGTTATAAACGAAAACTATTAAAAGTTTGAGGATTTGAGGATTAAAAATAATGCTTTGAAACCCGGTTCGACCCAGGTGGTTCAACCGGTTGAACCGTTCTGGTCAAAAAGTCTCAATTTTAACCGGGTCAACACGACGGGTTGGGTCGAAAAAAGGGGTCAAATTAAACCGGGTCAACCCGCCGGGTTTGAATTGTCCCGGGTCAACCCGGTTTTCAATATCTATTAATAGTTTCCTTTTAAATATATGTTTTCAACATTTTCTTTTTTAGTTTCAACTTTGAAATATATGTTTTCAACATTTTCTTTTTTAGTTTCAACTTTTCACTTGCTTATAATTAATTATTTCAACATTTCCTTTTTAATTTTTTCGACATTTCAATTTCTTGACTTTTCACTTTTCACTTTGACCATTTTCATTTTATAGATAGTATAGATACTTATATTTGTCGCTAAGTTTGTCACTGAGCATTGACAACATTTCGTGTTGCTGATATGAAGATGAAACATTTTTGGTGTGGATATATTGTTACGTTTGGCCTTGTTGAAATGTGCATGAGTGGCGCGAGAAATGCAAAAATCACATAATTTTCACGAATAAGATCTCACAAACATATGTGTCAACTAAACATGAAGATCGAGTGTGAAAAAAGAAAACGAAAACATATTATCAATATGACTCGTGCACCTCACTTGCCACATGTGTTTGTGAGATTTTGTTTGTAAAGTTTTTGTGAGTCTAGTACATATATATTTCTCCAATAATGATCTGCATATTCCTTTCTATAGCTGGTCTAGCTTCATGTGGATTCAAATGGTTGTGATAGTGCTAAAAACTATCGCACTCACACTATGTCGGACATTACAATTATCCAACTATCCAACACATTGATTTAAATACGATCTCAAGTCGCAACCACTGCACGGGAAACATCTCACACTACATGGATACTGCTCCATCACTTCTGTTATATTGTACTTTGTTTGGTTATTTTCCAGTCAATTTGCAAGAAGCTTAGATGGGAGTTTTATTGTAGGAATCCTTTGTGTGTTCTTATTTTATCCTTAGTTTTACTAAACTTTATTAAAGATGTTTTGAATACAAAAAATATATGCGTGTCCACTGAGATCATGTTGAGAAGATGCAATTGAACCTTATTATATACATAATCCTCAATACACAATCCTATGTTATTTATATGTGAAATATATCTATAATTCTGCGTTGACACATCTAACATCATCCACAAACAAAAAATCCATGATGCTAATTCGCCTCTTAAGTCAAATTTCAAAAAGAGAATTAAGCTTCATCAAAAAAAAAAAATAAGACACAAAGCACACTGCCATGAAGGATTTCTGGTAACCGGACTCGATAGACAACAATATATGAGGGCATATAGCTAAACTGATCACTTTCCAAATGCCAGTTTAATTTATGGTGTCATAAAGAAGTGGTGAACATAAATAGATCCTAGCACAATGAAGGTGTTATTCACAACATATGCAAGGATATATATTTGTATCATTCAAATAAGATCAGGCTACTATCTATTAAAAAAGATAATATAAGTTGATACGTACTAAATTTCTATTATCAACATTTTTTACAAAATAAGTTAGTGAATATAAATTACCGGCCCAATGATCCTGTTACAATCTGAATTCATAACCCAAAATAGCATGAAATAACAAGTTTAGAAACCTTAGCAAAAAACAATAATACTGACCAATCTTGTTATAGTAAAGCCTGAAACATGATACTTACTATAGTGGAATAACATTGTCCATCAATCTGTCCTTATATGCATCAGCAACATATCCTCCTGATTTATCAAACAATTTGTTTAAAATTTGGCTGATCCTCTTCCAAAAGATAACGACAATGACGAGGTATACCCTGAACCTCAAAGTACTATAGCGAAGGTACATTACACCTAAAGAAGTCAAACGCTTCCTTGCTAAAGGGGCAATCCTTGATTACCAAATTTTGCAATCTCGGGCACCCAAATGACAACTCTTACAAGTCCTGCATCTGATTCTCCCGCATAACCAAGAGACAGATATCTCAAATTATAACCACATGTACCAATATTCTTCAAACCATCGTCACTCAATCCTCCAAGCTCCTGAAAGCAGATGCTAAGCCTTTCAAGTTTGTTGCAACCAATTAGTAGAGTTCGGATGCATTTGTCTAGTACTAGATTCTTCATACTTACCCCTTTGTTAAATAATACCATACTCAAATCATAGAGAATTTTCATTTGCATTCCTATATAGGACATAATATCATATGTGATTGAAGATACATTAATATGTAAACATTCCAGTTTAGGACATCCTGGCGCCAGAGCAAGTAGGCCCTTCTCTGTCACCGACACCATTCTATTGGTCACATAAAGCTTGTGCAAGTTTTTGCAGTAGTGACTGAGAAGTTGTAATCCTTCGTCCCTAATGCCAGCCGTATAAAGAACTTCCAAGTTGGGACATTTCTTAATCAACAAATACCAGTCGTCGTTCCAATTATCTATAACAACTTGGGTATCCAGCTGCATTATAAGATGTGCAAAAGGAAGAACAATGCCTTTTCGTCCAGTGTAAATTTATGCCAAATACTTCAACTTTGGAGGAAATTTAAAATCTTTATATTTAGCTCGTTGAGCAGAAAAAGGAAGATTCTGATTCACACCAAAAGCATCCATACCAAAAGGATAATCAATACCAAAATGATTGATACCAATATGATTAATAGGATTAATACCAAAATGATTAATAGGATTAATAGGATCAATACCAAAATGATTGATACCAATATGATCATGATCAATAATACCAAAATGATTATGATTATTAGGATTATTACTATTAACAAAGCAACCACCACCAAAATATTCTAACTTAACAGCGTAGCTAAAGAACTCAACAAGATCGATAAATTCATGACGGTCGCTTATCTTCACAGATACTAAAGACTGACCACAATTTTTTGCAACAAGTGCAAGATCTTTAACATCAAATTTAGTAAGACCCGCCTTATAAAAATTCAATGATTCAATGCTATTATTATGCAAAGCTAATTCATGTAACCGTTCTCCATTTTTCTCAATAATCGAGCTATTTTCTAAACTCAAAATTCTCAAATGATTACAATACTTATCAATACATTGCAATGCTGCATATCTAAACAGTAACCCATCAGTCGAAAACCCTGAACACGAATCAATCTCCAAAACCTTAAGCTTCTCACCACGGATTCTTGCCAAAGCTAATTCATGTAACCATTGTCGATTTGTAAAAAAGGTCTCGTTTTTTTTTCCTTTTCGTTTTGGTTTAGGATTACCCCGTTTATAACATTTGATGGATGAAGTTTCATCACGTCATATGCGCAGTGAAAAATATGAGCTATTTATAATGGCACTATATGTAACTATCTTATAGATATGTAGAGACACTTTAAATGTCATTTTAATTATAATCAATGTAGTTAATTACAAAAGCAAATCAACCAACTTTGTACATCTTTCACTTTAAATGCGTTTTTTTGTATGTACTCGACAGAAACTCAATTTCTTCATCCCCTCATATATTATTGCATTTAATCTCACTTTATTTTTTAATTTTATAGATAAAAATGAAGTCATCAAGACTCCGCTTGAAGCAGGTTGTACAGTTTTTTTTTTTTGTGCACATTCACTCTTCCACATTAAGTTAAGCATTCAATCTTTATATATTATAGATATATGAATTTAATTCGACTAAATTTTAACTCAATTTGATCAAATTAAGAATCAATTTTGACCAAATTTAGTAGCAATTTTAACCAAATTTAGCAGTAATTTTTCTTTTTACTGACTAAAAAGTTGTTGTATTTTAGCATGTGTTAAAATACCTATAAGAATGTACTCCCTTCGTCCCATTTTAGTTGTCCAGTGTTGACTTTCAAAGTCTTTTTACTTCAAATTTGACCGCAAATATTTTTGTTTATATTCTATAACACTTGATATAAAATATATAAATAAATTTGATTTTAAACGAACTTTTCAATGATATAACTTTCATCAAGTATTATATAATACAAACAAAAATATTTACGGTCAAAGTTGAAGCAAAAAGACTTTGAAAGTCAACACTGGACAACTAAAATGGGACGGAGGCGATTTATTGACGATTCCCTAAAAACCCTTATTGGTTGATCAATTCAAATATTTGTTGCAATTCATTGATCTCACGTGGGTCGGTGGTTGTAACATATTTGTTAATTGATTCTTTCTATAGGGATTATTTTATATCGCTGTTTGAATCCAACCGACTTATACTCTATATTAAATTATTCTTTGTCCAGTGGAGGTTGTCACAACAGACCAGGTTTATTTGATTTTAATACTCATCAATAGTGGGTCGGTGTGATTATATTTGATTCCTTGTTCCATTATTTTATATTTAACTGATTGGTTGCTTGTACGTGAATTCGTATGGGTTAAATACTGCACTGTATTGCCTATATTAAACCCTAGTTTCCTAACTAGGGTTTATACACGATTGTGGGATTGACGGGGATCTCTTGTTACTAGTGATTAGGGTTTATGCGAAATTGGTTTTTGGACTATTGATTAGGGTATGGATTATATGGGAGAGTCGAATGCTGAGCCTCTACGCTCAGTTGCTGCTAAGACTAATGTGGATGACATACGTGATATGTCTAAGGTAACTATGCGACGTCCTCGACCAGGTCGGGGGAAGGATACTTCTAAAGTACAACATGGTTTGTCCTCGAATGAGGGTGTTGTTATGGATGTTCAAACTGATGGGACAACAGGTATTCAGGATGGCAATGCTTCTACCATTGGGAGTACGACTACTGACTCTGGGATTGATGGAGTGACTGGGCTTGATTATATCAAAGCTTTGTTTGGTGATGTGTCGATTACTAACAATATGGAAGCTCATTATTTCCTTCAGGGAATTGAAGAGGGCAAATATCCAATATGGGCTTTGTTGGATAAAGAAGTTCGTGTAAGGGTTATGGATGAACTTAAAGATATTTTTGTGAAGTTTTCGGCTGATTCTAAATCGTCTCAAGAGTCCCCTATTCCTGAGCCCTTATATGAAGGTGTCAACATCTCTATTCCACGTAATGTGGTTGAAAAGGTAAATTCTCGTTTGGAACATACCTTATATGGCTATTTTATTGGAAAAAGATTGGCGTTTCCTGTTGTTGAATACTATGCTAGGACTAACTGGGCGAAACATGGTCTTAAAAGGATTATGATGAATTCCAAAGGTTTCTTTTTCTTTAAATTTGATACGTTGGTTGGTTTAGAAACTGTTTTGGAAGAAGGCCCTTGGATGATACGTAAATCTCCAATTATTCTTAAGAAATGGTCTTTGGATACTTGTTTGCGTAAGGAAGAACTGACTAGCATTCCGGTATGGGTTAAATTGCATGATGTTCCTCTTCAAGTCTTTGAAGAGGAGGGTATTAGATTGATTGCTTCTTTCATAGGAAAGCTTGTTATGATGGACTCTTACACTAGCTCGATGTGTAAGGATTCGTGGGGTAGGAGTAGTTTTGCGAGATGTCTTATTGAGGTCAATTCTGAATCTGATCTTGTGGAGGATGTGACTATTGGTTTCCCCTCTCTTAATGGGGAGGGATTTAATAAAGAGATTTTACATGTTGAATATGAATGGAGGCCCCCCAGGTGCAGTTCATGCAGAGTATTTGGTCATAATCATGATCAATGTCCTAAACAGGAGGTGAGGCATCCTACACAGGTGGTTAGTCCTTCTACTATTCCTACCTCTCATGTTGCTACTCCTACTGTGGAGTTAGATGCTGAGGGTTTTCAAAAGGTGGGAAAGAACAAAAAGAAGAAGGGTAAAGCCAAGGCTACTACTGGGAATCAATCTGTTGGTACTTCGGTTAAACAGTTCAAATTTGTTCCTAAGGCAGCTAATAGTGAACCTAAGAAGGGAGTTAATACTATGGGTAATGCATCTACATCGTCGTCTCAGCTGAAGTCTACTGGTAATGCTTCTAAGGAAGTTAATGTTACTACATCTAATCCGTATGCTGCATTGGTGATGGATGGTGAAGATCTAGTGGTAAATGTGTTTGATGAATCGGCCAAACTTTTTGCTAATATGGGGGCAAATTCATCTCGCACATTCTCTGCTGGCTAGCTGTTTTTAAGTTTTTTTCTAGATGCATTTTTGTTTCTAGTTTTGTAAGTGCTTTTGGCATGTCTTAAGCACTAGTGTTAGGTGGTTATCAAGCTTCTTAGCTTGAGGTTAATATGGTACTTTAGCCATATTCCATTTGTACTTAAACGTTTTTGGTTAATCTATTTACCAGGGTGCAGGATTACTCCCCTTTACCCAAAAAAAAATAGGACGGAGGGAGTAATTTATTAAGTAGAGATAACAGTAGTGATTGACATGTGTAATTTATAAGTCTTGTTGTAATTTATCATATAATAGTAGTGAATTTTTTTTTTTTTAATACCTATAAGAAAGTAATTCTTTTATCAAATAACACTAGTGATTGACAAGTGAAATTTATAAGTATCGTTGTATTTTTTTCTTCTTCTTAAAGTCCAAAATACTATATTAAAAATCAAACTTTCTAAAAACCAAACAACTTTTAAACCCAGTGGTCCGGTTTTGAATTTTTAAAAACAACATTTTTTTGTTCAGTTTTTGGTTTAATATGAAAACCAAAACTAAGTAAATGAAGCGCCCCCTACTAATACTAGTTAAACTTTCAAAAGTATACACATAAGTTGTTGGGAATAAAATGATCAAAGTCAAAGAGCCTGCTAAAGATGTTGAAGAGCCTGCTAGTTGATTTTGAAGTGTATAAAGATGTTCTACCAGTACCTTCTGGGTAGAAGGTACTGCTGGTTGATGAAGAGCCTGCCAAGCTTATGTCAAGTCGATTAGATATTTTGTAATAGATATTTAGTTGAATTATTAGTCTTTGTACAAAGTTATACGTTATGTAGAAGTAGTGTAGTCCTCTGTGGTTCACAGAAGAATATGGCAGAGTTGTACATTGGTAGTTGTATTTAATTGTAGGCGCCAATATAGTCAAAGTATAGTTTTATATTCAAACCACTTGACACTCTTGTAATAAGATATCCTTATCTTATAAAAGGATATCTTAGTCACCACTTCATGTATGCATCTTTAACAACTAATAACCAAAAACCAAACTATCTCTCAAGTAACTTAGTTACTTCAAATCACAAATCCTTTTACAATCTTAGATTCAAGATTACTTTGTAATCCCGGTGATACTTAGATCATCCGTATTATTTCATCAATAATATTGAATCGTTTTGTGTTAAACCAAAGTTGTGTTCTTTGTTCATTGCTTTCTCACGTTTACATAAACTCACCACCTTGTGTTCTTTTAAGTGTGTTGTAGTAGATTCCGCATGCTAAACACATTCAATACATAAATATCTCAATCGAGCAAAACCATTCCACAAGTGGTATCAGAGATAGGCTTGATATTTACTAATTTAAAAGAACAATGGATGTTGAACATATTCAAACAAATGTTGCAGCTAAACTTCCATTACTTAAGCAAAATGAGTTTGAAATGTGGCGACTAAGGGTAGAACAATACTTTCAAGTGCAGGATTATGCACTTTGGGAGATCATTGAACAAGGCAATTCATTTAAACCCCAAATCACCACTACAACAGTAAATGATGCTCTTGTAACAAGAATACAAGACCAACCATCAAATGCAGATGAAAAGATTCAGAAGAGAAATGATTTAAAAGCAAGGAGTATGTTACTGATGACTATTCCAAATGATCAACTTCTGATCTTTAACAAATACAAAGATGCCAAAACCCTTTTTGAAGCTATTGTGGCTAGGTTTGGTGGTAATGATGCTACCAAGAAAACACAGAAAACACTTCTCAAACAACAATTTGAGAACTTTACAGCCACAACCAATGAGTCTTTGGACAGTATGTTCAATAGACTTCAGAAGCTTGCAAGTCAGTTAGCCATCCATGAAGTGATGATAACTCAAGAAGACCTAAACTCTAAATTTCTCAGGAGTTTACCTTTAGAATGGTCTATGCATGTTATTGTCTGGAAGAACAAGTCAGATATTGACCAGATGAGTCTCAATGATCTCTACAACAATTTTAAAATAGTAGAGCATGAAGTAAAGAAGACTACTGGGTCAAGCTCAGGAAATATGGCTTTTGTTTCATCCCCAAGCATCACAAAGGTTGATAATGAAGAACAAGGTGGCAGAAAAGAAGGTACTGCCAACACAACCTTTGGTACTGCTAGTACTTCTGGTAGTACCAAATCCATTTTAGATGAAACAATTGGGTGTGCTTTTCTCATATCTCAACACAATGGGTCCATACTAACATTTGAAGATATTCAAGAAATTCATCCTGATGATCTTGAAGAGATGGACATAAAGTGGCAACTTTCACTTTTAAGCATTAGAGCTAAGAAGTTGATGATGAGGACTGGCAAGAAGATAATGATAAATGGAAATGAGCCTGCTGGCTATGATAAGTCAAAGGTGGAGTGTTACAACTGCCACATGAAAGGTCACTACTCTAGAGAGTGTAGAAGACCTAAGAAGCAGGATGACAAGGGTAGAGGGTTTGACAACAGAAATAAAGAAAGCTTTGAGAAGAGAGGAAGCTTTGAAAGAAAGAGTAAGGTTGTTGAAGTTGCTGAGCCAAAAGCAATGGTTGCTATTGATGGCATGGGTTTTGATTGGAGTTTCATGGGTGAAGATGAGTCAACTTCTGATGAATTGGCTTTGATGGCATTCTCCACTCCTGAGGTACAAACTATCAAATGTTCTAGCAATTGTGAATTTCTTAAAGAATTAGAAGTTATAAGAAAATCTTATGATGAGCTAAAAATAGAAGAAAGAAAAACCAATCAAACCTTATTTAACCATCAGTGTGGTATGGCCAAACTAGAAAAACAACTCATTCACTATAGAGAAAATGAACTCACATTTTCTGATACTAAAGCTGCTCTTAATAGACAAATATTTTTGAAAGATTCAGAAATAGAAATGGTAAGGAATGAGTGTACTAAAGTTACTTTGGCTAGAGATAATATTCAACTGACTGTTACTAAATTGGAAAATGCTTCTGAGTGTACTAGGAGCATAGTAGAGAATCAGATGAATAAGAGAATAAAATCAGGGATAGGATACAATGAATGTCCACCTCCTTATAGAGGAATTCCTTGTCCTCCAGGATCAGATTTAGCTGCATCAGGTTTACATGAATTTGTTAACAAACCATTAGCTAAACCTGTAGTGATAAGGGAACTTTCTGAGAGTGCTAAGAATGCCCCACTCTCTAAGGTGCTCACTGATAAGAGACCAGATGTCCTAATTATTGAGGATTGGGAATCTGATGATGATGAAGATAAGACTATTCCTATCAAAGGAATCAAAGTAGGACCAACCAGTCCTAAGAAAGTAGAAGTTAAAGCTAAGGCTACAGCTGTTTTGAAGACAGTTGAAAGTTGTAAAAAATGTAATAACAAACCTAGTGGAAGCCAAAGAAATTGGAACAACCTTAAGTCACAACAACTAGGTGATGACTTTGTTATGTTCAATAAGGCTTGTTATTATTGTGGTAGCTTTAATCATCTTCATGCTTATTGTAATAAATGGGTTTCTGGGAGTAAATCAAAGTCTAAAACAAATGTTACTTACCCCAGAAAAAGTTTTGTTAAGTCTAACACCACAAATGTTAAACATACTGTTAGACAAAATAAACCTGTTATTGCAAAACCAACTGATAAGGGTACAAGAAACACTTTCAAATGTGTACCAAAAGTTGTGAATAGTCCTATTCAAAAGAAATCTGTGGTCAAAACACAAATTTGGAAACCAAAAACCAAAGGTCCTGCTAGACCAAAAGGTCCTGCTAGACAAAATGGTACTGCCAAGATTGGTATTATCAAAATTGGTACTGATAGACCAAAGACCACACAATGGATTAAAAGGGAAAGTGCTGTTAAGTCCTCAGCATGTTGGATTTGGAAACCAATCCAATCAAAAGGTGCATCAACAATCCTGAAAAGGTTTGACTTCATTGATGCAAGAGGCAAACCCAAGTCTGTCATGGCTTGGGTACCCCAAGGAAACTAATATGTTTATTCATGTGCAGGAACATTCAACTGATATTGAAGATCAAGGATATGTTGATAGTGGATGTTCAAGGCACATGACAGGCAACATGTCATTCCTCTCAGACTTCAAAACTTTTGATGGAGGATATGTTACCTTTGGGGGAGGAATAAAAGGAAAGATCACTGGTAAAGGTACTATCAAAACCAGTAAACTAGATTTTGAAAATGTGTATTTTGTGAAAGAACTTCAGTTTAATCTTCTTAGTGTCTCACAAATGTGTGACAAAAAGAACAATGTTCTCTTTACTGACAATGAATGTATGGTTCTTTCTTCTGATTTTAAGATGCCTGATGAGAATCAGATCCTTCTTAAAATTCCAAA
This sequence comes from Artemisia tridentata subsp. tridentata, assembly GCA_021014915.2. Taxonomy (NCBI): domain Eukaryota; kingdom Viridiplantae; phylum Streptophyta; class Magnoliopsida; order Asterales; family Asteraceae; genus Artemisia; species Artemisia tridentata. The sequence goes on from CP139506.1 coordinate 425,281,887, forward strand.
AAGGAACAATATGTACAGTGTCAATTTAAAGAACATTGATCCTAAGGAGAGTCTAACTTGTTTGGTAGCAAAAGCCTCATTGGATGAATCTATGCGTTGGCATAGAAGGCTTGGTCATGTAAACTTTAAAACAATCAACACTATTGCAAAATATGATTTAGTAAGAGGTTTACCCAAAAAGATTTTCCAAAACGACCAAACTTGTGTTGACTGTCAAAAAGGCAAACAACATAGAGCTTCTTGTAAGCCCAAGACCCAAAACTCTATTTCTCAGGCTTTACATATGCTTCATATGGATCTCTTTGGTCCTACTAATGTGTGCAGCTTGAATGGAAAAAGATATTGTCTGGTTGTTACTGATGATTATAGCAGATTTTCATGGGTTTTCTTCTTAAGATCTAAACATGAAACTAGTGAAATACTTAAAACCTATATCACTGAGGTAGAAAACCAATCTGATAAGAAGGTCAAGGTCATCAGATGTGACAATGGGACAGAGTTCAAGAATAGAGTTATGGATGACTCTTGCAAGGAAAAAGGCATAAAAAGAGAGTTTAGTGTAGTTAGAACTCCTCAGCAAAATGGAGTAGCAGAAAGAAAGAATAGAAAACTTATAGAGGCTGCTAGAACTATGTTAGTAGACTCTAAGTTGCCTATTTCATTTTGGGCTGAAGCAATTGGTACTGCTTGTTATGTACAAAACAGGGTTCTTGTGACAAAGCCACATAGAAAGACACCTTATGAACTTTTCTTTGGTAGAAAACCATCTTTAAGTTTTATGAGACCTTTTGGTTGTCATGTCACTATTCTAAATACCAAAGATCATTTAGGCAAATTTGATGGAAAAGCAGATGTTGGCTACTTGATAGGGTATTCCTTGCAGAGTAAGGCCTATAGAGTGTTTAACACTTGCACTAGGCTAGTAGAAGAGAACCTTCACATAGAGTTTCAAGAGAAACTAACAAATGTGAAAGGAATTGGACCAGATTGGATGTTTGATGTTGATAGGCTTTCAGAATCTATGAATTATGTGCCTGTTACAGGTACAAATACTAATGATGATGCAGGTTTTGAAGACAATGTTGAAACTCCTAAAGATCAAGATTACATCTGGATGCCAATTTGGAAAAGTATGGATCTATCTTCAAGTCAAGAAGGACCTTCAAACACAACAAATGAAGGCAATGAAGATGATCAAGGAACTAAGAATCAAGAGAATCAAGAAGGTGGTGCTAATGACAATGGTACTGCTAGTTCTTCAGATGGTCCTGCCAGTTCAAGTATTGGTACTGCTGAGCCATTGAATGTTCAAATAGATGATTCTTTTCAAGAAGAAGTTGGGATTAGCAATCTTCCATCTACATATGAAGTTCCTAAAACACCAAACACTAGAATTCTCAAAGATCACTCAACTGATGATGTGATTGGAAGCATAACTTCTGGTGTTAGAACAAGATCTCAAGTTGGTTTATCTCAAGTCTTATCTTCAGAAGAAGAAGGGTTTATCTCCTCTATTTATGAAGAAAAGAATAATGATACTTCCAATATATGCCTGTTTTCATGTTTTCTATCTCAGGCTGAACCCAAAAACATAAACAAAGCTTTAGATGATGCAAGTTGGGTGGAAGCAATGCAAGAAGAGCTTCTCCAATTCAAGATTCAGAAGGTTTGGATATTAGTTGATTTGCCCAGAGGTCATAGGGCAATTGGAACCAAATGGGTGTTCAGAAACAAGAAAGATGAAAGGGGTATAGTGATCAGAAACAAGGCTAGATTGGTAGCACAAGGATATACTCAAGAAGAAGGGGTAGATTATGAAGAAGTGTTTGCTCCAGTTGCAAGACTTGAAGCAATTAGGCTATTCTTGGCCTATGCTTCATTCATAGGCTTCACTGTCTATCAAATGGATGTTAAGAGTGCATTTTTATATGGTGAAATTGAAGAACCAGTATATGTATCTCAACCTCCAGGCTTCATTGATGCAGAGTATCCAGACAAAGTTTACAAGGTTACCAAGGCTTTGTATGGCCTACACCAAGCTCCTAGGGCATGGTATGAAACATTGGCTTGTTTTCTACTAGAAAGTGGATTCCAAAGAGGCAGGATTGATCCAACTTTGTTCATCAAAAGAACAAAGAAAGACATCTTGCTAGTACAGATTTATGTTGATGACATAATCTTTGGATCAACAAACCAAGACTTGTGTGTACAATTTGAAAAACTTATGCACAGTAAGTTTGAAATGAGTTCCATGGGGGAACTTACTTTCTTTTTGGGTCTCCAAGTGAAACAATCCAAAGAAGGCATATTTATCAGCCAAGATAAGTATGTAGCAGAGATCCTAAGGAAATTTAATTTTACTGATTCTAAAGTTGCAAGTACACCAATGGATCCAGACAAAGGGCTACTCAAGGATGCTGAAGGAGAAGATATGGATTTGCACAATTATAGATCTATGATTGGGTCTTTGATGTACCTTACATCATCAAGACCAGATATCATGTTCTCAGTATGTATATGTGCAAGGTTTCAAATACATCCCAAGATCTCTCACCTCACAGCAGTCAAAAGAATCTTTAGATATCTTAAGGGTCAACCAAGGTTGGGTCTTTGGTATCCAAGGGAATCATCTTTTGAATTGGTGGCTTATTCGGATAGTGACTATGCTGGTGCAACTCAAGACAGAAAATCCACAACTGGTGGATGTCAATTTCTTGGTTGCAGACTAATCTCTTGGCAATGCAAGAAACAAACAATGGTGGCCAATTCTACAACTGAAGCAGAATATGTTGCTGGTGCAAGTTGTTGTGGGCAAGTTCTTTGGATCCAAAATCAAATGCTTGACTATGGGTACAATTTTCTTAACACCATTATTTATATTGAAAATAGCAGTACTATTTGTATCATTAAAAACCCAGTTCAACACTCAAAAACAAAACATATTGAAATCAGACACCATTTCATAAGGGATTGCAATGAGAAGAGGTTAATTCAAGTAGTTAAGATTGATTCTGAAAAGAATTATGCAGACCTTCTCACCAAAGCTTTTGATTTAGGTAGATTCAAATATCTTGTAGGATGTATTGGAATGATAAATCTTTGAAAATCATATGTTTTTGTTCATAAAATTAACTGGTATTGGATTTTAAAACATGGTACTGCTAGTTAGTCAAAAGGTCCTGTTAATTCATAATTGGTACTGCTGATATAAAATTGCTATGTTTTGTTCATATTGATACTTGAATGTTTAAAATACTATAGATCAAGTGCTTTGCACTTTGTTCTTTTGGTTTGCAACTAACACATTTCAGGTTGATAACAAAACAAGAGTTCTTCCAAACAGAAAGGAGCAACAAAAGTTATATTCATTTCAGGAGAGATAACAATCTCAGGGGAGGAATTGATAGCCCAGAATGGAAGAAAAACCAATTAATAAAAGGAAAGACAAGAGCATACAAGATGATGCAGAGTTGAAAAAGAGAGAGTTAGATCACATATCTAGAAGGGATGAAGCATTTCTCAAGGAGAAAGTTCTATCTAGATCAAACTAAGGAAAGTTTCAACTCAAAGGCATGACATTAGATGATTTCACTTGTTGAACCAATCATCCAAGATACACAGCATCATTGCCTTTTTAAATTTCCTCCATCCAAGGAAATTGCACCATCTTTAGGCCAATATGGCTTTTGGTATTCAGCTCACCAAGTTTTTACAAACTTAAGAGTTGGCTAGTCCTTAAGCAAACGGCTTTTGGTAAAGACAAATCAAATCCGTTGATGGTTGATAGTTTACCAAAAACTATATGGTTGTTAACTAACCATACTTAATTGTAAATAGTTAGCTAGTCCTTAAGCAAACGGCTTTTGGTAAAGACAACTCAAATCCGTTGATAGCTGGTAGTTTGCTAAAAACTATAAGGGATTTTTATAAAACTTTCAAAGGTACTGGTAGTTCATAATTGGTACTGCTAGTATAAAAAGGTACTGCTATATAGCCGTTGAGCCTGTCAGAAAAAGTTTTAGCCATTAGGCCTGGTAGTTAAAATTTGCCGTTGGGGTAGTTATGTAAATTACTGATGATTATATTATATTATATTTCACATATAAAAGATCTTTTTAACCGCCTATACATTTACTTATTATAATCTTTCTTATTGTCGGTTAAAAGTAATTCTCTCATATCTTCTTTCATCAGTCATTATCATAATTCACATACACCTTTCATCTTCTACCAGTACTACCAACAAATCCCACCATCATTTTCAAAATTTTCATTATGGCTTCCACAGTTGTTCTAGATTTTGTCCAACGTCACAATCAGTTAGCATTTTTGGAGAAGTCAGCGGATAATGCCTCATTTCATCAAGTAGTGGACTTTTTAAACAACTCCTACATCAGGTTTGCTTTGCTAGTCAATCCCACTATTTATGAAAATCAAATTTTACAATTTTGGCAATCTGCTAAAATTAAAACTTCTGAAAATGGGGAACAAAGAATTAAGGCCAAAGTGGATGGTAAACATTTGACTCTTACTGAGTCATCCATAAGAAGGCATCTTCATTTGGATGATTCTAATGGTATTAGTCAGTTACCAGATACTGAAATTTTTGAAAATTTACAAAGAATGGGGTATCATGCTGAGTCTAACAAACTCACTTTTCTGAAAAAGCATCTTACTCCACAATGGAGATTTTTGATTCACACAATCCTTCACTGTTTGAGCCAGAAGAAAACCTCTTGGGAGCAATTTAGTGGAAACATGGCTTCTGCTCTCATTTGCTTAGCCACAAACAGAAAATACAATTTTTCAAAACATATTTTTGAAGGGTTGATTAAAAATGTGAAAAGTGAAACAAAGTTTTTGATGTATCCAAGATTTATTGGGTGCATCATTGCAAAATTGAAACATTTGTTACTTCCCACAGACTCAATTTATGACACACCAAAACTTTCTCACAAAGTATTTTCAAATATGAGAATTGGTTTTAGAGGGGAAGAAATACCACTTTTTGATGAAATGTTACCACAACATCCAGAAGAACCAACACCATCAGCTGAAACACAATCATCTAGTTCTTCACATGGTTACATTTCACCAACACATCAAACATCACCAATACCATCTCCAGTACCATCACCAACACCACCAATATTATCACATCATGTATCACAACCCCAATCACCTCAGACAATGCAAGAACTTAAGCAGAAGGTGAAGATCTTAGAAGAAGCTCTTAAAAGTCAAAACAAGAAGTTTTCTGAGATCAACATCAAATTAGTTAAGAGGGTAAAGAAATTGGAGGGTGAAGTGAAGAAGTTGAAGGGTAAAAGATCTGCAAAGACTGTTTTATCTAGTTCTTCGAAGTCAGATGATGATATGATAGGTCACTCTTCCAAAAAGGGGAGGAAGGATAGGTCTGAAGATGAGGAAGAGGCTCAATTTGAATTCCATGATGGAACTCAAGTTTATGATGAAGAGCCTGTTGGAGCAGGGCAAGAGCCTGCTAGGCCAGAAGAAGAGCCTGCTAGGAGAGAAAGGCTATTGGCTATGGGGTACAAAGGGTCTGCTGAGAAAGTGTACAAGAGAAAGAGGGATTTAGTTGCTGATGAGCAATCTTCTGCTCCATCACAAGCACCAACTCCAAAGGATAAGGGCAAAGGCATTATGATTGAAGATGAGCCAAAGTCCAAGAAGTTGAAAAGAACTCAGCAAATTCAGATGGCTTTAGGAGAAGAAGAGGCCAAAAGAGTTCATGAAGAAGAGCTAAGAGCTATTGAAGCTTCAAGAATGCTTCAAGTAATGAAAGAGCAGAAAGATGCTGAAGATGCTGCTCAGTCTCTTCTTGACACTCAAATTGCTCAAGAGACCTTTGATGCACAAATGCTATGGATTATCAATAATGATCCAATTGTGAAAGGTCAAGCAGCAAATATAGTAAATGACAAGACACTCAATTCTGATGAGAAAACAGAAGCACTTGAATCTTTCATCAACAAGAAGTATAAAGAAGCAGCTTTGGCTGACATTTTTGAGAAGATAAAGGAAAGTCAGAAGAGAAGTTTCAAGGTAGGACAAGCTCAGAAAGATCAGGTGATTTTTATGAAAAGGTTTCTGAAGAATCAGGCAAATTGGACTGATTATCAACTAAAGAAGAAATCTGCTGATGAAATCTTCTTCCTGTATCTACAAGCCTACAAAAGTCTTTACTATAATGTTCCATCTGATGTACACCCCTCAATGAAGAAGAAGGATGCTCAGAAGAAAGAAGTAGCAAAATTGGACACAGAGCAAGTAAGTAAATTGTTGATTACTTTGCCTACAATCATACATGCTGATCCAATTAGCTGTAGACGACCTATTATTGATTGGGAGATCAACCATGATAGATTAGGAAAATCATGGAAAGTAACAAGGGTTGGGGGTCAGTTTGCTATCTTCAAGAATTTTAAAAATTTAGTTAGAGCATGTGACAGAGCAGACTTGGAAGAATTGTGGAATCTAGTGCAGATTAGGCTAGACACAACTTCTAGTTCAGATGCTAAGGAACAGGAACTATGGGTAGAATTCAATAGGATGTTTGATCCTAAACCCAAAGATATTCATTGGAAATTTCCCTATTATGATCCTTCAACAACTTGGGAATTTCTAAGCCATAGCAACATTCATCACCTTTTCACACAGAGTGGGATAGAACTCTTTATGTTGGCTGAGAAAGAGTATCCACTTAGTTATGAAGTGCTTAAAACCATGATCTCCAAGAGATTAAGGTGTGACAAAGATGATGAGAACTCAGAAATTGTTCAGAGTTTGCTAAGGAGCATATCTGAGCAATATGAAAGAAAAAGGAAGAACAGAGAATGAAGGTTTTTGGAAGAGTTCTCTCAAATCCTCAAGGTATGTATTTTATTCATCAGAAACTTGTGTATTTTAATGGAAATAACAAGTTTAGGGGAGGATTGTTGGGAATAAAATGATCAAAGTCAAAGAGCCTGCTAAAGATGTTGAAGAGCCTGCTAGTTGATTTTGAAGTGTATAAAGATGTTCTACCAGTACCTTCTGGGTAGAAGGTACTGCTGGTTGATGAAGAGCCTGCCAAGCTTATGTCAAGTCGATTAGATATTTTGTAATAGATATTTAGTTGAATTATTAGTCTTTGTACAAAGTTATACGTTATGTAGAAGTAGTGTAGTCCTCTGTGGTTCACAGAAGAATATGGCAGAGTTGTACATTGGTAGTTGTATTTAATTGTAGGCGCCAATATAGTCAAAGTATAGTTTTATATTCAAACCACTTGACACTCTTGTAATAAGATATCCTTATCTTATAAAAGGATATCTTAGTCACCACTTCATGTATGCATCTTTAACAACTAATAACCAAAAACCAAACTATCTCTCAAGTAACTTAGTTACTTCAAATCACAAATCCTTTTACAATCTTAGATTCAAGATTACTTTGTAATCCCGGTGATACTTAGATCATCCGTATTATTTCATCAATAATATTGAATCGTTTTGTGTTAAACCAAAGTTGTGTTCTTTGTTCATTGCTTTCTCACGTTTACATAAACTCACCACCTTGTGTTCTTTTAAGTGTGTTGTAGTAGATTCCGCATGCTAAACACATTCAATACATAAATATCTCAATCGAACAAAACCGTTCCACATAAGTATTTATGCAACTAATCACAAAATAGTAAAAGAAATAAGAGATGCATATATCATATTCATTAGATATATCCCTTCTTCTAATAATATTAGAACAGCTCACAAAGCAACCATTGCGTGTGCTGCGCGTGGATATGGTGAAACGCCTAGATTCCTTTTCTTTTTTTTAATAGACGTAGCCTCTTCGCCGTAGAGGCTACTTTACCTCTACGCTGTAGAGGCCAAAGGCCCTCTACGTCGTAGAAGGCACAACTAGCATTTTTCCTGCGTTTATCAAACTGCACTCAACCCATTTCCAGAAAACATAAAGTTGAACCTGAACTTCATTTATAACACGATAAACATGGTTGAAGTGTTACACCACATGACATGTACATTACAGCCCATTTTTAACCCATTACAAGCAAAATTGGGTAAATGAGGCCTTGTGCCAAACACCCTTTTTTCCTGCATAGTTCTACTAGTTTTACTTGAAATGCCAAGAGGAACCTTAGAATTGCCGCCAAGCATAAAGTGAACAAAAAAAGGTAACTGAAGATAATTCACCAAATGATATTGTTCGAAGTTAACATCAAATAACACAAAATTAAAGGCATTTAAAGACTGGCAAATTATAGAACAATAGATCTTGCAAAACAAAGCTAATGAAGACCCAAAAAATAAATGTTGTAGAAAAACACAACCAAAAAATAAATTATATGCATCGATCAGTAATTTTTCAAACAATCTGTTTAAAATTTGGGTGTTCCTCTTCCAAAAGATAACGACAGTGACGAGGCATACCATGAACCTTAAAGTACCTTAGAGAAGGTACATTACACCTAAAGATGTCAAACGCTTCCTTGCTAAAGGGACACTTACTGATTACCAAGTTTTGCAATTTCGGGCACCCAAATGACAACTCCACAAGCCCTGCATCTGATTCTCCCGCACGGCCTAGAGACAGGTATCTCAAATTACAACCAAACTTCCCTATATAACTCAAACCTATGTCACTCAGTCCACCAAGCTCCTGAAAGCAAATACTAAGCCGTTCAAGTTTATTGCAACCAATTAGTAGACTTCGGAGCCCATTGTCTACTGGATCTTTCATGTTTGCTCCTTCTTTACCTAATACCATACTCAAATCAGAGAGGTTTTTCAAATTAATTCCTATATGCACCATAGCTTCAAAAGTGATACAAGACAAAGTAATATGTAAACATTCCAATTCACGACATCCTAGTGCCAGCGCAAATAAACCTTTCTCTGTAAGCGGCCCCCTCACATAGAGCTTGTGCAAGTTTTTGCAGTACTGACTTAGATCTTTTAATCCTTCGTCACTAATGAAAGCCGTATAAAGAACTTCCAAGTTGGGACAATTCTCTATCAAAGAATGTTGGTGATCATATACAAATTGGGTATCCAGTTGCGTTATTAGATGTGCAAAAGGAAGAACAGTTTCTTTTCGTCCCCTGTGATTCAGCGCCAAATACTTCAGCTTGGGAGGAAATTTAAAATCTTTATATTTATCTCCTTCAGCACCAATAGGATTATTCACATCAAAATAAAAAGCTTCAACACCAAAAGGGTCAATATCAAAAGGATCAATACCAAAATGATCATGATTGATACCAATATGATTATTAGGATTACTATTACCAAATCTACCACCACCAAAATCTTCTAACTTAACAGCATAGCTAAAGAACTCCACAAGATCAATAATTTCGTAATGTTCGCTTATCTTGACAGATACTAAACTCTGGCTACAATTTTTTGCAACAAGTGCAAGATCTTTAACATCAAATTTAGTAAGACCCGCCTTATAAAAATTCAATGATTCAATGCTAGAATTATGCAAAGCTAATTCATGTAACCATTCCCCATTTTGCTCACTAATCGTGCTATTTTCTAAACTCAAAATTCTCAAATGAACACAATACTTACCAATATATAGCAACCCATCAGTCGAAAACCCTGAACATGAATCAATCTCCAAAACCCTAAGCTTCTCACCAAGGGTTCTTGCCAAGAACTCAAGATCCGAATCATGAACAACCAAATTTTGTAAACGAACCACTTTCAAACGTTTAAACGAAGTGGCGATTTCTTGAATCCAGGGACTGAGATTATAATCCCAGTTGCATGGACTTGACGTTAAATCCACAATATTTGGATTTCCTGCTAGGGTTAGTGACTCTATAAAGGGAAACCTTTGACGACACCTTAACGGTGTAGCGTAACACAAGTGAGCAGTTACGTGCGTACGTGTCTTAGCATCGATATTGTAACACATATGAGAAGCTAATGAGAACGAGTTCCGGTCATTTGCATCGTGTATGTAATGCAAAACGCAGTCGAGCAAAATGTCCATCTTCACCTTAGGTTACCCTGTAATCAAAAAGGAAAAGCTCTAAAACGGTTTCAGGTTTACAAATGAAAACATGGTTTTTAATGGGTACAATAATTTTGCGACCGAGGGAGTAATGTTTTAGCAGTTAATATTGATGTTTTCTCGTGAAGTTTGTTGGTATTTTCTGAAATGAGTGAGAATAACGTAGGGTATACTTTACTCTAGTCCAATAATTGTGTTGCTTTTTGTTGTGTTGCTTTTGGTTTGCCAATGACTTTTGTTTCATACGTATATTTGTTTGTGTTTCTCTAGTACGTGTCGTTTTTACGGCATTGTTTTCATTATTTTGGTGGAAATCTGAGGTGTCCTAAACGCGTTTTTACTCACTTTAAAGTTTAAAGTAGTTTAGGCTGCGTTTGTATCTAGATTACAACGGTTGTTGGGGTTTGAGGTTTTAAAAGAAACTATAAAATAAGCTTCATTTGCTACACATGTTTAGGAAAGATTTTATAAGTCTTCATAAATTCAAGCCATTTAAAATGGGCTTTTTGGGCTTATAATTAGTTAAATTACTTACATATTTTTCAAAATATAATAGATTATCATGCAAAATATGAAAATGTATCTAAATGTAATTTGATGTATTTTTGTAAGATTTTACGTTAATAAGTTTTAGCTCTAACTAATTTGTCAAACAACTTTGTAAAATTATAAGCTCAACTCAAGCTTCAGCTCTAGCCTAGCTCAAGCCTATTTTACCAAAATACCCTATAACTAGTGTCTATATGAGGTTTTGTTATTAACATTAGCTTAATTTAATTTGGTATCCTGTTTTTACTATAGTATTTATAGTTCGGGTATATATATGATACTTTTATTATTACGATAAATTTAATGTAATGATAATAATAAAAGGTAACCTGATTTTAAAAATCGTGGTCTCCTAATTAGGCCCTAACATGAGAGTATTGTTGAATAATTTCATCAACGTTCCCCTAATTAAGACAAATGATTAACCTAATGACTAAAATACATAACAAACAGTAAGAAATGAAATTAAGTCGGGGGAAATGAATGTAGCTACCTGTTACTTACTTTTGATTTACTGCTTCAATTAAATTGTGTGTGTTTCCAATGGAAAGATTTTGTTGTCAACCTAGGCAACTTAATTGATAGCATTAGTTTATGTTCAAAGTACTTTACTTTGTCAATGTGTGCTTTTTACAAGGAAAGTTATTTATTTTTGTTAAAATCTTTAGTAGTAAAGAGATTTTATAGCGGCGGATAGTTATAGTGATATTTTGGTTACACAAAACGTTACAATACACTTAACCATAATATAATTATAACTATAAGCCGCTTTACTATTATGTTGCTATGCTACACCCATTATATGTAGTAGTATAAATAGTTGAATGTAAGATGACAAATTCCGTACTTCCCTTTCTGTATCTAATTCTTATTGGCGTGAATTGGACATAATTAAAAGCAAATTACATGCAAATGTCTTTTATGTGTGAAATGTGAATCTAATGCAATTATGTTTTTTTAAAATTATAAACATCTACATCCTTTATAAGCTTTTCATTAATGTATTCTTTAGTCGATTTTTATATGTTTGTGTGTTTTCATAAATCGTGTGTTTCCTTAAATAATTTTTAAGTTTTCAAGATTCTAAAATTTTCAAGAAATGTAATACATCTCTTTTATGTAGTATAACTATAAATATAGATTTTGAATTAAAAAAGTAATTTAAAAGATTTGTGAAAAAATAAATCATTTCTCATTGTTTAATCAGTCTGTAAATACTCATATCGTCGTTTTGTGTTATCACGAAATAATTGTTCTTTTTTGATATATGAACCAATCTAATTGTTTTTATGTAAGTAAATATATATGATTATAATTTTATTAATACACACCAATACACCATAATTGTTTTACTTTATCTAAGCTTAGATTTATTATTCATTGATTACCAGAGTTTTAAAAGGCGCACAAAGGCGTCGATAAGGCGCGAGGCGTGACCTGCACGTTACGCAATAGACAAAGGCGTCAACTCTAGGCGTGACGTGAGATAAGACGTGAAAAGGCGCGATAAGGTGCGAAGCGTGGCGCCTTTTTTAAATTTAAGTGCGATGAATTTTTTTTTAAGAAATAAAGAAGATTAAATGCGAGGATAGTTTCTTGACTTAATTGTATATGTATAACGGTTTTTATAAACTTGATATTTATAAAGTATGATATAAGATAAAAATATATAAATATTTTCATAATTCTATGTCGTTTTAAGTTACGCATTAGAAAACGATATAGCCATAGACGGAGAATTATAAGGGCAGGGTGGGGTCATGGCCCCCCAAAATTTTGTGTTATTAGTATAAGTTTTTGTGTTATAGGCCCTTTAAAATTTAAGAATTTGTATTATGGCCCCTCCTAGATACCACTCTTTTACTCCTCTTTTATTCTTTTTTTAACTTGTATCATCGATGCTTATAAAAACCACATCTATGCCCCCCCGCCCGAATATTTGGTTCAAGCTCCGTCACTGACTATAGCTTCGCCATAGTTTTTAAGGCGTAAGACTTAGTTATAGCCACGGCACGCATCACGCTATTTATAACCTTGTTGAATACTAATGTTTTAGCACATGATATTGATGTTTTAGCACATGGACATGAGGATCAAACAATTTCGTGGAAATTGTTTCTTTTGGCATTTCTGAACGAATCAACGATGTAGGGTATATATTTCTCTAGTACAATAATTGTGTTGCTTTTGGTTTGGTCAATGACTTTTGTTTTAACGGCATTGCTTTCATTATTTTGGTGGAAATTTGACGTGTCTGAAGCGTGTTTTTACTCACTTTAACTTGCGTGTATATGAGGTTTGTTATTAACATTAACTTAATTTAATTTGGTATCCTGTTTTCACTATAGTATTTAAAGTTCGGATATATATATATATATATATATATATATATATATATATATATATATATATATATATATATATATATATATTATATATATATATACACGATACTTTTGCTATTACAATAAATTATACTATATACTAAAAATGAATGGGGCGCGGGGTCCACAGCAATGTAATTAACGAGTGCTTAAGATGTTAATTCGGCATGCTATTGGTGTTTCACGACAAGAGTCAAAATGATATTGGATGGAAGAGTTAATTGTGATGCTTATGTACAGTGCTGATGAATAGTAACTGCACTGTTTTTTTGGCAACTGTTACCATTAAATACGTTTCCACTATAATGCAGTTTTTTTTTTTTTTTTTTTTTTTTTTTTTTTTAATTCCAAAAACTCAAACTCGCAAGTTCTACACCTTTTCTTTGTCTTCTTCATTACATCATCCTTACACACAATAATATATGTGGTTGAAGCCTTTTGAAAATGCACCCATAAGTTTAAAGATCTATTTGAAGACAAGCTTCTCTTTAAATATCCGAAAAATAAAAGAAAGGAACAACAACAGATGTGTTTCATCCTTTCTTATCTTTCGATTCAAACAAGAAAAACATAAAGAAAGAAAGATAACAACGAAACGGATCTCAGATTTGCTCAAACCATTCGCAGATTTACGGATCTATAAATATCTTATTTGTTTGAGCACAACTCTTCATCGTTCTCTTTGAAGCACAAACTTTTTTTTTAACTATCCGAAAGATTAAAAAAAAAAAAAAAAGGATTTAAAATTCCCTCTTTCATTCGGCTGAAAACATAAACGAATCAAACCAAACCTACCTTTGATCCTTTATCACGATCTTGAAGCCATGAATAAAGAAACCACAAGACCTTGAAGCTTCTTACACACCTTCTTGATTCGAAAACGTGCAACAAATTGAAGACATAGGTCTGGTTGGGTTTGTGTTTGTGATAAGATAATCACTTTGATGAGGATGAATCTGAGAAGAGATGAGTTGTTTATCGGTTTGGATTGATGATATATGGTTTGAGGAAAGGTTTGGGAGAAGCAGATCTGAAGAAGAGAGGAGATGGGAGGCGGATTGTTTTATGCATAGCTGTCAAACTCGCGAGTTTACACGTAAGATCGTACGATCTTACGTGCACACCAGCCAAAATCGTGTAAACTCGTCATAGGATCGCACTTTAGGTGGGATCGTACGATCTTACGTAAAAGCGTTCGTAAACTCGCGAGTTTACACGTAAGATCGTACGATCTTACGTGCTCACCAGTTCTTGTTTCTGGAAAATGAGAAACGGGAAACGCCTAGAAACGCGGCGGAAACGTTTCTGGAAAATGGGAAACGTTTCAAATCTTTTGGAAACGCCTGGAAACGTTTTTGGGACATTTATCTGCGTTTCTGGGCCATTTAAAAGCCCAGTTGACGGCGGTGAAACAGATTTTCCGGTTAAATTCTCGCTAGAGATGGCTCTGGTCCGGTGGAGGATTGTTGCTGGAGCTCTAAGAAATTGTTTTTGTTAGTTGAAATGTGAATAACAGTGTTTTGAGTGATGATTATGAAGTAAAAAGATAATGGTGATAAATTAGTGTGGATTTGTAGCCGTTGGATGGTGTGACACGTGGAGTATTGAACTTTCATAGGCTGTTGTAATTGAATAAGGATGAAGAGTAGGTAGAGAACATCTCATGAAGAGTAGAAATATAAAAAGTTTGACTCGTTTATCATTTGCTTATAAAATATGATAAATTGGTAGGATCGTAGGATCTCGATCCGATCCTACGATCTCGATCTTGCAAAGACAAAAACGATCTTGGGCGGGATTGCGATCTTGACAGCCTTGGTTTTATGTGTGTGTGTATTAGGATTTACTACCGAGTAAAATTAGGGAAAGTTTGTGTTATAAGAGGTGTTGGTTGGATACACAAAACAAGCCCAAGCCCATGAAAGAAACAAAAGTACCTACTAGTATCTTTTTCCACTATAACCACTGAAAAATAGTAACTTAACATATCAAAACATAAAATTTAGCCAAAGTAAACCAACCCCACCTCAAATTATCAGCTTTATGCAAAAACAAAAAGGAACCCATGAATGAAAAATGAAGTAATTTGCTCCGAGTAGTAAACTTTTATCAAAATTAAACAGTAAAACCAATAAAGTAACAATCTTTATCCTCTTAAAACACAAGAACAGTGAACATTAGTCCAAAATATACAAACCCCATTTCAAATTACCAAAAATATGCAAAATAAAAACCAACCCATGACAGAAATGTAACTAAATCACTCAAATTCAAAGCTAAATCATTAACTAAACCAATAAAAACCAATAAAGTAATCTGTAGGGTATTCACAATACATGAATCTCTAGTTTGAGGGTTGTATGGATCGAATAAGAGAAGATTTCTAGAGAGAAGTGGGAGCCTTTTTAGTGAGAGAAACACAAGTAATATTAGATTAAGTGAAAAGGTCCAACCCTTCCCATGTGTGGGAAGGGATATATATACTACTACATATTATGTCCCTAGTGGACTGTGGAGCGAGCTGACAGTGGGAAAGCCCCGACCCACTCCACAAATATAGATACGACTAATACTAATACTAATAATACTAAGCTAATATAGATAAGCCTACGAGCTATAGAAGTGCTAATTAGATGCTCGGGGTGACCGAGCCTTCATCTGAATATTTATATTCCTAACAATCTCCCCCTAAGGGAGGTCACCCCGGAAATAATAATTCAAATTCTAGCATTCTTTCTTCTGAACTTGTCTTTATAGCTCGTAGTCTTTGATTCTTCACACTCTAGTATCTTTGTGCATTCAGCAGTGATGATTTGATGACTGATCGATTGTCTTGGATGATCTTTGAGTATTCTTCGACTTTATCATCCAACATTTGTATTCAAGTCATCTTTCAGCAGTATGTTTCCTTGTGATGTGATAATCTTCGTGCCGACATGCTCACACTGGTTGGTGTCATGATCTTCAGCATCAGAGTTAGCAGAAGCCGTGTTGAAGGTCTTTAGGTTGATCATGACTTTGTTGAATAACAATGATGATGTAGTGTGAACATGTGGTGATGGATTGGCATCTTTTCTGCAACCAGCTACAACAGCAACCAGCTACAGCATTCCACAGCAACATCCGCCAGAAATTCCTGCATACGACAGTTAGCAATAATTCGACCGGTACTTACAAGTTTGGACTTCGAGATCGTCAACAGCATAGTGTGAAGACTCTCTCTAATCCTTACCAAGACCGTTCCTAATCGAAAACCCACAGAGGGCTTTTTAAGATTTTACCGTAGTAAATCAACGATTAGGTGAGTCGCTGGAGATCACTCCACGACTGTAGACCGGTTGAAACCGCCGCGACCACTAAGCGTAATCCACGAGGAATTACCTAAGTGACCTGCTTTCAGGGGTGCTTGATGTTGACCCTGGCAGGAATTTCCATTCAATCATTGAGAATTACATAAGTAAATTCTCTCATAAATGTTCTGGCAGATTGCTAAGATCTGCGTAGGACTCTTAAGATTACAACTGGTGTCCTTAATGTTGAACACCCAGTGTAGAAATAATTTGTGTCCCTATGAGATCTTATTATGCATCTCGTGGCTCTAGACTCAATTGTGCGTTTTGATTTGGTGATCGGAGGCTGGAGAGGACTGCCACCTTTTCAATATCATCTAACTCGGAGTGAGAGAGATGATAGAAATGTATTGATCTCCGTGATAAGTGAAACAAGAGTCCTTTGAGGGACCTTGAGTGGCTAGGGAGGGTTGTGCAGCGTATCACTGGGTCCATGATACTTTGTCTTCAATGCCAGCAACCAACTAAGTGGTTCTGACAGCATATGTATTGACCCGGTTTCTGCCTAAGTTGTAAGGAGGGCTATTTCTTTTCACCCTTTCTCTTTACAATTCTTTTTCATTCTTCAACCCCTTCAGTGCTTACCGAGACTTCATTACTAGAACCTTGTTGGGTTTGTTCCAGTACTAGCTCCATCTCAGTCGGCACTTTTCCCTTATCCACTTATCTCCTTTTTTTAATCATACCTAAGGACTTCTACACTAACTAGTGGATTGTCCCTGGGTAGATCCCTCCGGCTCTGGCGGGATCGTGGGAACATAAGCCTAACCTAACCATCCTTATAACTCCATGCATTAATTAAAGTGGTCGGTCTTTGGTATTCTTCCACGATTGCCATAAAACCAAATCCTTGAAAAATCTCTCAAAGTGTTCATGATTCTGAAACACATTTTTTGCAAACACTTGAGAGTTTAATATTTTTCAAATGCTCCCCCTCAACATGTGCTCGGTTGATTGTTTTATAAATTTGCACATGTTAGGCAGAGCTCGCACTTTTTGAATTGATTGATTTTCCAAGAATATGATCATCGCGAGACACGCTTACATCACTAGTAAACTAGCTTGAAATTATTACCCGTCCAGATCATATTAAAGGAAAGTCGCTCGAAATCGGTACATTCTACTTAGACACGTCCTTTGCGAGACACGCTTACATCACCAGATAAACTGGCTTGAAATTATTACCCGTCCAGGACATGTCCTTTCGACTACTGACTTTAGCTATCGTCAATTCATTGGTTAATTCTGAGTCACGGCCACATGAGATGCCAAATCCTTTGTTTTGTTAAAACCATTTGCTCCCCCTCAATATGTGCATTGATATAAGAAAGATTTTAGCACATGTGGAGGAGCTTGCGTTTATTACCAAAACATTTTGCTCCCCCTCAATATGTGCCTTGATATACAAAATGGTTTGGCACATACTGGAGAGCATACATTAACTTCCAAATCATCACATTTTATCAGATTCCATATTTAAATCACATTCTCTCCCCCGATCATAAATTTCAAACCTTTTGAGATTTGTGATCCCAATTGATTTAAATATATTTAGAAAAATTTGGGAGAAAATGTGGTCAGGTTTAAATGTATTCTGATTTTGAAGCATACTATGCTCCCTTTGAAACAGCGAGAGAGTGTCACTGCTGATGTTTGCACAAATGTGGCAAGGTGTCGGAAATTTGAACACATATGCTCCCCCTCAATTGATGATCCGTTTCCCATTAACATAGTTGTAGTCATTCAATTGAGCGACGGACATTTGTGAAAATTTAGTTCAATTTACCACCTTGTGTAACATCAAGACTCTCTTGAAGAATCAAACAAGATAGAGAATCTTGATGAAAAAGAAGACTTCTCTTCTTATATACGAAGTGATGCACTGACACGTACATCAAGTCGGGAGAACATGGATATAAAGTAATCCATGCCCAGGTGAACATCACCCGGTTGGAGAAACAGCTGTCTTTTTGGCGACATGCTTTCCCCATTGTACAGTGCGGGTTGCAGTATGAAGTAACTGCAAGCCATTAAGACATGTTTTAACTGATTAGTATAACTTCTGCTCGAGCTTCATTTAAGAATCCGTGCCATTGTTGAATGACATTTCTAGATACGTAAATGTTATCGATAAACAGAAGACATGCCTAGGTAGAACTATTTTTGGTATTTTCTGATTTTTCGATTTTTATGGTTTTTATAGGTTTTATATTTTTGTATTTTTCTTTTTGATTTAAGATATATACAACTATGTACAAGGATATAAGAAGACAATCCTTTACTCCTCCTTTTCTTCCTGAAGACACTTGAGGGTTTCTGGAGTCATGCTTTTCATGCCAAGGCGTGGGAGAATAAACTGAAACCTTTCTCTTGGGAGGGCCTTGGTGAATATATCAGCTAACTGAAACTCTGTCCTCACGAAGTATAGTTCCACAATTCCTTTTTCCACCTGTTCCCTGATGAAGTGATGCCTGATGTCGATGTGTTTTGACCTGGAGTGCTGAACATTGTTACAACAGAGAGCAATGGCGCTTTTGTTGTCACAATATAGGGGAATTTGGTTGTATGAGAATCCATAGTCCGAAAGCTGTGATCGCATCCAAAGGATTTGTGCACAACATGCAGACATAGCAATGTACTCAGCTTCAGTAGATGATATGGAAGTACTCATCTGCTTCTTAGAAGACCAACTAACCAACTTTTCCCCTAAAAATTGAGCTCCTCCTGAAGTACTTCGACGAGTGTCTTGACATCCCGCATGATCAGCATCTGCGTATGCCGTTAACTCCATTGCAGTGTCCTTAGGATACCAGAGACCCATATGAACCGTGCCTTGAAGATATCGGAAGATCCTTTTCACTGCTTCAACATGCTTCTTGGTTGGTCTGGATTGATACCGAGCACACATGCACACAGCAAACAGAAGATCTGGTCTGCTAGCCGTGATGTACATCAAAGATCCAATCATGCTTCGATACTGTGTGATATCAACTGGAATCCCTGAAGGATCTTCATCCAGCTTCGTTCTATCAACCATGGGAGTGTCAACAGGTTCACTTGAATGGAATCCAAACTTTTTCAGGATCTCGTTGGCGTATTTGGATTGATTGATGAATATGCCTCCGGGACTTTGAGAAACTTGTAGTCCTAAGAAGAATGACATTTGTCCCATCATGGACATTTGGAACTTGGAATTCATCTCCTTTGAAAAACTATCACATTCACCAGGATCTGTTGAAGCAAAGATGATATCATCTACGTATATCTGAACTAGCAGTAGATGGTTTCTTGATTTCCTGGTGAATAGTGTAGGATCAACAACACCCTTGGAGAATTTGTTTGCTAGGAGGAACTTGGACAATGTATCGTACCATGCCCGTGGCGCCTGTTTTAGCCCATAAAGAGCCTTCTTCAAGCGGTAAACATGAGTAGGGTGTTCAGCATCCACGAATCCTTCAGGTTGACTCACATAAACTTCTTCCTTTAAGTCACCATTCAAGAATGCCGTTTTGACATCCATCTGGTAGACTATCATATTACGACTAGCCGCATTAGCTAGGAAGATTCTTATAGCTTCAATTCTAGCAACCGGAGCAAACGATTCTTCAAAATCAATGCCCTCTTCTTGTCTAAACCCTTTAGCAACTAGCCGTGCCTTGTTCTTTAAGACATCACCATACTCGTCAAGCTTCACTTTGAAGATCCACTTTAAAGCAATGATCATTGCACGCTCCGGAGGAGGCACTAATTCCCATACTTCAAGTCGATCAAATTCATGGATTTCATCCTGCATAGCCTGGAACCAGCAATCTTTAGTCATTGCTTCTTTGGCATCTTTTGGTTCGACTTTAGACAGTACTGAATTGAAGAAGCACCATAGTGCATCAGTGGCTAGTTGATTACGTGTGGATACTGGACGTGAGGGATTGCCTATGATGTTGTCGATTGGATGATCACTGGTCCATTTCCTGAGATGGTCGTGAGGTTGTTGGTTATGAACAGATGTAGCAGTGCTGTGTTCCTCAGGTAAGGATGTGTCTGATGGATGTTCAGGAGCAAATATGTTTTCAAAAGGAACCTCTTCAACAGGAGCAAAAGGATTAACTTCCAAAGAGTTATTATCTGAAGATTCTTGCATTACCGGAGAAGTTTGAGTGTGTGATGACGAAGGCGATTGACTGGCAGCAGGAGCATTGTGACTGACTGATACTGAAGCTGCAGGTCCTTCTGAATCTTGTGGGGCTTGAACCTCATTCATAGGAATTACAGCTGATTCACTCGGGATGGTTCCATTTGTTGGCTCAAAATATTCATCAAACATGGGATCGAATAACTTCTTCAACTCCTCACATATAGGTGGCGCATAAGAATCTTCAGGCGTGGAATTCTGTACAAGTCCTGAACTAATGGGTCCAGGAGACAAAAGGTGAAGATCGGGTCCAGAACTGATTTGTCCTGAAACAGGTAGCTCACTTAGCTCATCGAACGTAACATGAATGGTTTCCATGATTTTACGGGTTCTTTTATTGTAGATTCGATACCCTTTACTGTCTGGTGCGTATCCAACGAAAATACCTATATCTGCTTTAGCTCTTAACTTTCCCAAGTCTTGACTATCGTTAGTTGGATAGCAGAGTGCACCAAACACACGTAGAAAGGAAAGATCTGGTTTCTTGTTATGAATTAACTCGAAGGGAGTCTTCTCATGAACCGGATGAATTAGGGATCGGTTTTGAGTGTAACATGCTGTTGCAATAGCCTCTGCCCAGAGAAACATCGGGGTCTTTGAAAATATAAGCATAGTTCTTGCAGCCTCCACCAGAGTACGGTTCCTTCGTTCAACCACCCCATTCTGTTGAGGGGTGCGAGGGATACTTTTCTGATGCGTGATGCCAATACTTTCATAGAAATTACGGAGTTGTTGGTTAACAAACTCCGTACCATTATCTGTGCGGATGATTCTGACAGTTTTATCGAGCCTTACTTGCAGCTGTTTTATCAGTTTAATGATAACCTCTGGAGTTTCGTCCTTGGTTCTCAAAAACTTTACCCATGTGAACCGAGAATAGTCATCAACTATCACCAGAACGTACTTCTTTCCATTAATGGTTTGTATTCTCATTGGACCGCACAAGTCCATGTGGAGGGTATGAAGAGCTTCCATGTTGGTGTTGATGGTTTTAGGTTTGTGGGTTTGTTTCTTGCTTTTGCCCAGTTGACATGCAGAGCAGAGATGATCTTTCTCATACTTTAGTCTGGGCATCCCTCTAACAAGATCTTTACGGGAAAGATTATTAATGGTACCGAAGTTCAAATGGTTCAAACGACGATGCCACAGCCATGATTTTGTTTTAGAGGCTTTAGAGAGCAAGCATATGGGAGAGGACTTCAACATTTCTTCAATTGAAATGGTGTATAGATTGGTGCCCCGACTGCCCTTGAGGAGATCTAAACCATCCAATTCTCTGACGAAACATGTATGCTTTCTGAAAGCCACTTCCAGATCTGAATCACAAAATTGACCCACAGAAAACAGATTGTGTCCTAGTCCTTCCACATAATATACCCTTGAGATTACACTGTTACCAAACACATAATCTCCATAACCCATAATAGCACCAAAGTGGTCGTTCCCGAATCTAACTGTCCCGATAAACTTTTTCACGAAGTTCTTGAGCCGTGAGCGATCCCCAGTCATATGTTTTGAGCAGCCTGAGTCCAAATACCACAGGACGATTTGTACGACCTGCATTTGAAACCAGACAACAATGGATAACTGAAAAATGTGGATCCCCACGTACAATTGGGGTCCATTTGGTCAGCACATACATATTCAGAAGCCACAGATTTCACAGATGCTACTGTCTTTGCTGAGGAGACGGAACTAGATGTAGGACAAGACCTAGATGGAAGGCATTGTGATTCTAAAGGCAGGATTCTACCAGTTGGTCTCCATTCCTTATTCTTCACAATTTTATGCATATTCATTTTAGGTAATGATCTCTGTTTTCCTAAATTGAATTTCCTTCCAGTGGGTCTCCATTCCTTAACTTTCACAATTTTATGCTTATTCATTTTAGGTAACGTGCACTGTTTTCCTAAATTGAATTTTCTTCCAGTGGGTCTCCATTGATAGCCTATGCTAGCAAATGTTTTTCCTGTTGCTTTCCAAACCTTTGTGCATGCTTCAGTTATCCTACCATTCTTATCGTGGGATGATGCAGAAGACATCAGGAAAGACACAACACATTCATCATGATTAGCATAAATTAAACAATTGTCGCATGTTTTACAGATAGCATTAGAATTCGAATTAATTACAGTACTTTTGATACTAGAATCAACACGATTCATTCTACTCATTGTAAACTTATTGTTCCTAGGTTGGACTTCTACATTCTTCAAGTGAACATTCTTAGCTGGCGCAGTCATATCCTTTCTTTCATTTCCTCTAGACCTTGACCCGCTAGCTTGTGTGTCACTTTTTACTCCTGTAGAAGTATCGAAGGTAACATTAGTTTGTTTCTCTGTCACATGCCTTCCTGATAATGATGTGTTGGGTTCTGATGTTTTGGGTGGTAGATCAAAGGCTACATGCTTGTTCACAACATTAGATGATGATGCAACAAATCTATCTCTATGGCCTCTAAACTTAGGAATTGAGCCTATGGCATATTCTAAGTTTTCCTGAATCCTTTTCGTGAGTTTGCATGCATAGACAACTGCTTGATCGAGTGGCTTATCATTCCTATCCTCTTCAACTATCTCACGAAGTGTGTCAAGGCCTTCTCTAAGATGATCGAGATATGTTTGATGGGCAAGGCTGTTGTTTCTTAGCTTAAGTGGAATACGCCCAACATCAACATCATACTTTTTACTATCAGTACCCTTTGGTGCATCACAATTACAAGTGGTGCATGGCATTTTACCTTTCACCCGAGCCTTAAGATTCTCAATTTCATTTGTCAAAGAGGTTATTTGATCATTATGATTGCTTCTTGTAACTTTAATAGAATCATATAACTCCTTGAAATGTTGTTTAACCTTTGAATTTTCTTCTCGATAACACTCATTTTCATAATGTAGCTTATTTATGGTGTTTTGATATTGAAAATTCTGAGAATCTGAAGACGAAGGTTTATTGGTGCCATATACTTCACACTTGTTGGATTTCAATTGGGCAATTTGGGCCCTCAGCAGTCGAATCGTGTTCGTGTGAGCTTGAATTGTTTCATCACGTTTGCTTAATTCAAAATATGTATCAAACTCAGGAACATCCGTGGATGTCTTGACATTTGATATTTTGCATTTTTCTTCTAAGTGTTGATGTTTAAGTTGCAAGTTCAAATAATCAACTTCTAGTTTAGAAAAACGTTTAACCATGTTATCATGGTCGTCATTTTGAATTTTTTCAAGCAATTTCAAATTCTCCCCCTCAAGCTCAACAACACGATTCTGGGTGACATTTAACGCAATAGCATACTCATTAAATTGACAAGCAGACAATGCAGAATCAGTGACAGTGTAAAATACATCTTGTGCAATACATTTAGCAATCAAGTTGTCGTTAGTAATGAGTATGTTTTTTCTTTCAATCTCTCGACTCTTAAGTTCTATTGCATGTTCATTCACCTCATTTTCCATATCTTTAAATACTACTTTCATTTCATTTATTTCGGCTTTAAGGGCAGTTTGCAACCCTTCAAAGTGTTCTTTAAGTAGTTTAAAGAATGGCATGACCTCAGTTAAGTAACACCTTTTTGTATGTTCAAAACACCTTTCCCCCTCAGTGATGCCGGTTGGTGTGATTCTCTTCTTACATGTTTTATCAAAATCAGCAAACAGTTGACAAAGCACATATAAGCTAATAAAGGTTTTGCATTCAGTGGGAAGAGACAAAGGCACCAAATTCCTAGGTGTATTGGGAGGATACACCGTTATGGACGCAACTTTTCGAATGAGGGGGGTGTTGGCCTTAAGTTTATCTTCCTTAAGTTTTTCACTATCTTGTTTCCAAAATATCTGTTCAGGTGTTAACTTCTTTTGAGGAGCAAACACAGTCAAACGATTTTCCTCATAATAATCATGGGGTTTGATTATTATTCGTCTGGCTATGCACTCGGGATCCCTCATTTTCTCATTCATTTTTTCTTTCGTTTTATCACTTAACTCATCCTCTTCATCAGTGTAGATATGCTCAGGTTGGTCATGAATAGGCTTAATCATTACATTACCATCATATAGGGCAGGTTGAAGTACTTGCATGTCCCTAAGGATGGTTGACTTTGGTTCACCTATCATGATTTTACTATGCTTATCACTCAGCTTTCTGTGCTTATGAATCATTTGAGCAGTTTGTATGGTTTGATTTTGTGTGTACAACTTATCTTCAAGCTTATTTTTTAACGTCTTGAGTTTAGAGAAATCATTTAAAAGAGTTGTTTCTTTTTGTTTGAATTCTTGCCTAAGTGTTGTTACACACTTTTGTGCTTCCTGTTTTTGTATGACAGACTGTTCTAGCTGACTTTTCAAAGAACTTAATTCTAATTTTAATGTTTCTTCTCGCACTCTAGACTCTTTAATAAGTGTACTCATTTGACCTTCTAATTTCTGCTCACGATCATTAAGCTCAAACTTAGCACGCTGTTCATACATAGCCACTTGTTCTTTATAGATGTTAAGTCTAGTGATCAAGTTATTATCAGGGACAGGCAATTGGTTCTCATGGTACTCACATGCATTATCTACATTACTAGCATTGTCTAAGGCACATACATTACTCATAGCACACACATCATTATTGACAAAGGATTCACCATTTGGTACATCAGGCGAGTTGTTGCTATTCAAATACTGTTCATATGAGACAATATTGCTATTTTCCATATCAACATCACTTGAGTCAGAAACAACCGCCTGATGTACTTCTTCGGGAATCTGATGTCCCTCGACAATATTATATGTGTCATAAATTTTTAGTACCTCAGAAATCACGGATGCATTAGAAGAACCAGCTTGACGAGATGAGGCTAGGGAAGACAAGTTAGCCATGAAGATAGTTTGAGCAGTAGGTTCATCATCCACATCAGAGTCAAATGCATCACAGTCATCTGCCTTGAAGATGTTAGGATCATTAAGTGCCAGATCCTGAACAGGTTTCTCATCCACATCTTCATCAAACGTATTTCCTCCATCTCCTGCCAAGAACAATAACTCTTCCTCATCCAATACAGCACCATTTTCTTGAGCTTGCATTAACAGCATCTTGTCTTTGAAGTAATCTGAATTCTGAGGACGTTTAGGTTGATTGCAGTTTCTAGCAATGTGTCCAAGCCCCCCACAATTATAACACTTGATCTGTTTCCCTTGCCCCTGATTGGCATTCCCTGCTCTGTTCTGCACATAACCTCGACCCATGTTTCTACCAGCTCTCCCTTGCACATTCTGGACCACAATTTTCCCGTCCTCCACCATTGCTAGATTGCGTGGGTTGGAAGAATTCCTTAACTGATTGTTGGTCTGAGGGAGTGATGCTTGAAACTGTTGAACCAGTAGAGATACTTGATTGGTGAGGTTGTCAATCATTTTGTCGGTCTGAGAGTAGCCTGAGTCAAGTTGTGAACTCATAGCAGGTACTTGTGAGTGAAGTTGGTGATAGCTTGGATAGGATGATGATTGGATTGTTGGTTGTACATTTGTCATGAAAGCCAGTGGGTCATTCGTAGTTGAAGGATTCAACTTTTCTCTCAGCACCCGATCATAGGCAGCATGCTTCTCATGTTGTTGCAGGTAAGCATACAGCTGTTCATAGTTAGTCTCCCTTAAACCTTTGTTGAGTTTGACAGCAGTAACAAATCTGTCCCATTCCGGAGTCATGTTGTTCACAAACTTTGAGTTAAGTTGGATGTTGGGCATAGTCATTCTGATCATCCTCATATCATTCACCAACTTATGAAATCTCACATAGTAATCTGTGACATTTTCTCCTGGGTTCATTTTGAAATGCTCGAACTCATCATACAGCTGTGACTCACGATCTTCCTTTGTGAGCTCTGACCCTGCCAACAACATTTTAACGTTGTCCCACACAGCCTTGGCTTCAGTGTTAAAATTGATGAGCTTGTATACATCCTTTGGAAGACCTTGAATAACTATGTTGGAGGCTCTAATATCGGCATCATACCTCTTCTTTTCTTCTTCATTAAGATCATTGTAGTTTCTAGGTCTGTCGATGCCCCAAGTTACAGTACCATCTTCACCAGTTGTAACAACGTCTCTGGTGGTACCCATCTGATAAGGTCCTTCGTCAATTGACTTAAGAATGTTAACACCATTATCTTTTCCCAAGCAGTAAAGTCTAATTCGTTGTGCCCAAGACTCATAATCCGTCCTATCTAGCATAGGTGGACGAGTGTCAGATCCTGCTGCCTGAATATCATCTGATGATGTACTTGATGTGGTAGCCATAGTAACTACGGGATTTTACTGATCTTGTGATTTAACCGAGAAATTGAATCTTTCGCGGGAATTTCTAAAATCACCAAGACACAAACCGCCTAGACAAACAGCGTAGACACAAACCGCGTATATGCCTAAGAGACAAACCGAGTTCACACAGGAGACACAAACCGCGTGTGCGCCAAAGAGACAAACCGAGTTCACACCAAAGACACAAACCGCGTATTCGCCAAATAGACAAACCGAGTTCACACCGGATATACAAACCGCGTATGTGCCAAGAGACAAACCGAGTTCACACCAAAGATACAAACCGCGTATTCGCCAAATAGACAAACCGAGTTCACAATGGAGGTACAAACCGCGTATGTGCCAAGAGACAAACCGAGTTCACAATGAAGATACAAACCGAGTTCACACCAAAGATACAAACCGCGTATGACACAAACCGCGTATGCGCCAAATAGACAAACCGAGTTCACACCGGATATACAAACCGCGTAGACACAAACCGCGTACGCACCGTAGAGACAAACCGCGTTGGCACCAACTTCCAAACCTGTCACTATCAATGCCGTTTGTCCTTTTGCCTAAACTAGTATACAGACAAACCGAGTTCTCGATACTACACAAACCGCATTCAAGAGTCGTCCAAACAACACAAACCGCATTCAAGAACACTTTCACAAAAACCCACTAATTGCTCCAAAATCACCACACTGTTCTTGGAACTGTGAATCCAAACACCAAATACCACTCTAATACAATCCTTAATCTAGAAAGTACAAAGAAAACTAACTTCTAATCACTAAACAAAGTACAAAGATGAGATTTATACTACTTAATAAAACCGAACTAAAACTTAAAAAAAACTACAAATCTAACTAAATCTAACCAAGAAAAACCTAAAGAACTACACAAATTCAATATAAAACAGCCTCTAATCACTAAACAAAAACACAAGATGAAGTTTAAGCTACAAAACAAACCGAATCCAAGAGAAACTTGAAACCACAATTCGAACCAACAAAAAACCTCAAGAACTACACCAATTCGTGAATACCAACTCTCATGGACCTAACCATGGCTCTTGATACCAATTGTAGGGTATTCACAATACATGAATCTCTAGTTTGAGGGTTGTATGGATCGAATAAGAGAAGATTTCTAGAGAGAAGTGGGAGCCTTTTTAGTGAGAGAAACACAAGTAATATTAGATTAAGTGAAAAGGTCCAACCCTTCCCATGTGTGGGAAGGGATATATATACTACTACATATTATGTCCCTAGTGGACTGTGGAGCGAGCTGACAGTGGGGAAAGCCCCGACCCACTCCACAAATATAGATACGACTAATACTAATACTAATAATACTAAGCTAATATAGATAAGCCTACGAGCTATAGAAGTGCTAATTAGATGCTCGGGGTGACCGAGCCTTCATCTGAATATTTATATTCCTAACATAATCCAACTAATTTACTCAAATTCAAAGCTAATCCAATAAATTAACAAACTTTATGCAAAACAAAAAAGTGAAAAACAACCCATGTTAGAAATGTAACTAATTAACCCAAAAAAAACTACAAATTATCAATCTTTATGAAAAACCAAATGAACCCATGTAACAAATGCAACTAAATTACTTATATTTTTAATGCTAATTCACAAATAAACCAATAAAATAGCAATCTTTATTGACTTACAGGAAAAGAATTTGATACAGTGATCTGATCAGAAGCAAATTGAGTATTATTATTATTTGTACACACATATTTATTTAATGGAATCAAAAAAGGGAGTTTTATTGGATGATATTAAAAAGATTGGTTTGTGAGAGATGGGTTTAATGAAAGAATAAAAAAAAAGGTAATTATTTGGACTCTAAAAAGAGTAGATTCTAAAGAATATGTTTTGTATACATTCTTTGGTTGTAGTTGTGTTTGTGTTTTTTAGAGTAAATTGCATTTTTGGTCCCTAAGGTTTGGCCAAATTGCAGGTTTGGTCCTCAACCTTTAGAAAGTGCAACGATGGTCCCCATTTTGAAGTTTTGGCTGCATGTTTGGTCCCTGATCAACTTCAAATGACTAAATTACCCTTATCTTATTCTTTTTCTTTTAAATTATAATACATGTTAGACTCGCTTTTTTATAAAGATGTCGTCACTCACGTGAATTGGACTAGGTTTGTATTAAGTAGCTCACACAGGGACTACTTATGTGTAATAGGCAAACTAGTGATGTAAAAGGGCCTATAAGTACCCACATGACTCTCCATGTGGGTGTGTGGGATTATTGTACCATTCATTTGTTTACTTTCAATAAAGATAAACATTTGACATATTCTCTCCACCCTCTCACTACCTTTCTCTCTCTAAGATGAAGTTCTTCATCTTTCACAGCCAACCAAGGCCGCCCGAACCACGAAATACATGAATCTTGGTCTCTACAATACAAAACCATCACACCCACACAATATACTCATTACCATCATCATTATCCACCCTCCACATTTTTTTCCTCTCATCACCACCACCATCATACTCCCGTCACCACTGCCTCCACAACCAACCACCTTCGCTGTCGTCATACCCCCGTTACCACACCATCATACCCTATTAGTTTCTACTCATTTCTTTTCACCTCTTCTCAGCCACCTCTCTTTTCCATTTCATTTTAACTAACACTTTTCTTTCTTTGTTAAATCTTAAAACTGAAGCACAAGCCCGTCTCTTTTTCCTCTAAATCGAATCCACACACACCCTTTTCATTTCGAGTTGATTTCGAAAGATTTGTGAATGGAACTTGTGTCTTGTTATGTGACTTGAACCAGGTAAGTGATTGTTTTGAAATGGGTTTATTTGTTCTTGTTAAAGATTCAAAAAATCGATGACGGGTTTGTGTGGATCTTTAAAGATCTTTGAATATTACGAGTTCCAAACCTTGGATCTTTATTTGTTTCTTTTTGTTTTTGTGTAAGATCTTTGACTAAAAATGGGAGTTTTGATTGTGGTTTGTTAAATATCTTATAAAGATGGAAGTTTTGTTTGAATATTACGAATCTGTGTTTGGAACTCGTAATATTTACGAATCTTATAAAAAGAAACAAATATTACGGGTTTGTGTGGATCTTATAAAGACAGGTTTGTGTGGATCTTTAAAGATCTTTGAAATAAACCAAGGTTTGAATATTACGGGTTTGTGTTTGGAACTCGTAATATTACGAATCTTATAAAAATGGAAGTTTTGATTGTTGTTTGACTAAAAATAGAGAGTTTCCATTCTTTATGCATCTATCTTATAAAAATGGGAGTTTTGATTGTGGTTTGAATATTACGAGTTCCAAACACAGATTCGGGCCTAGATTAAATTAGCCCAAATCTTAAAAAGATGGTTTGGTGTGCGTGGAAAAAAACGAGTGGTGGTGGTGGTGGTGGTGGTGGTGTATGATAGATCTTGAAGATAAAAGAGTTTTTATGTGTTTGTTTTCTCAAATTCGAACAATTCTTTTGCTACCTTTCAAAGCTAAGGCACAGTGAGTTGCTATAAAAGAGTTTTTTTTTGCCTACGCTACTATAATTCGAACAATTCTTTTGCTACCTCTCAATTCGAACAATTCTTATCTTTTATGTTTTGCTATAACACTGTGCCTTATCTTTTGTTCGAACAATTCTTTTTCTCAAATTAAAATCACACATGTACAAAGCTAAGGCACAGTGAGTTGCTATAAAAGAGTTTTTTTTTATAAATATATGGTAATTTTTTTTTTATTTGTTGATATTAAAGGAAAAAAAACTGAAAAGAAAATAGAAAAAAAAGAAGGCAAGGGTAATTTACTCATTTGAAGCTGATCAGGGACCAAACATGCAGCCAAAACTTCAAAATGGGAACCATCGTTGCACTTTCGAAAGGTTGAGGACCAAACCTGCAATTTGGCCAAACCTTAGGGACCAAAAATGCAATTTACTCTGTTTTTTATATTACTCCCTCCGTCCCAATTTTATTGTCACATTTTCCTTTTCCGTCTGTCCCAAAATTATTGTCACATACCATAAATAGAAAGTGAATAGGTAGTGGAGTTTGGTAAAGTTACTATATTACCCTTGGTTGAAATTAATATTGCAAACTTTAAAGAAGTGTTAATTAATTGGTTAAGGGTAAACTTGTCATTTGGCAAAAAAGTAAGAGAGAGAAAGTAGTGATAGTGACATTTTTCTAAAAGAATGTGTTTTTTGTCTGGTGACAATAATTTTGGGACGGAAGGAGTAAATAAATTATTTTTATTTAAAAAAAAATAGCCCGTGTAAACTAATTTAGCTCGCTAAAACATTTAGCAGCGACAACTGTTGTCGCTAAAGGTATATATTAATTTAATAATATTTATTTTAATATTAAATACTTTATTGAAGACATTTGTCGTCACTAAAAGTGTGTTTTAATAAATTATAAAAAATTATCTAGGTAGTTGAAATGCGTTTAAGTGTAGAGGTAGTTAATTATGTATCGTCGATAATTTCGTATTTGGACTTTCGTTTCAAAAATATTTGTGTTCATCTTTTGAATAAACCGGAAGCAAATACAACCTTTATACGATAAACGTTATAAACCAACAAACATAAAATGTTGACACAAACTCACCCGCCGCAACGCGCGGGTTTCACCACTCGTTTAATCTAATGATAATAATAAAAACTAATTGTAGCTAAGTATGCTAGAAATATCTAGTAAGAAATATCTATAATATAGATAAGTATGAAGTCGGAATTATCTAGAGATCCATGGAAGTATCACGGTTCTAGAACCTTCCATGGACTAGTATAAATATGTGATAGATGTATCTATTTGTATGTACCGTATCAAAGCATAAGCAATAAAGTTTTATTGTAAAAGTTCTCTAATTATTCATCTCTTCATCTAATATAAGCCTAAAAGGCCATCGTGTTTCCAACAGAAACTTCCCTGCCATTTTACCCATGGAACCTTTAGACTTTGCCCCCTTACCCCTTGTGCTCTATGAAAAGATCCTTACGTTGAAGGATTTTGAGGCTGCTAACATATCATAATACCTTCTCGGGGGAGGCCTTTTTGAATCGCATCTACGCGACCTAACCTAGGTATCCTCGTGAGCATTGTGTACTAAGTGAAGTTTAAACCCTAGACCTCTAGTAAGAACATCATGTGCCTAACCACTAGGCCATTTTGGTGTTGGTTTGTCACCTTATACAACATAATCTTAATCGGAGTTCACATATTTCCCATTGTTATCATACATATTTGGCAATGATTCTAATTCATAGCAGTGCAAGTATATAGCATCAACGGAAGAAATAGTAAAACATAATTTCTAAAAACATGAATACAATTGAAATCAAGGTTTTAAAATTTCATGCTCCTTAATCATAGAGGTTAGATTCATGTAAATTACAGAAACATTAGTTATATTCATCAATTACCAACTAGGCAACTAGGCAACTATGTATATAAGTTTTTTATAAGAAAAACATCCATTTAAAATATAACTTTTGGTTCAAGATATAATGAGTAAATTGCAAAACTCGTCCCTAAAGTTTGGCCAAATTGCAAGTTTCGTCCCTGAAGTTAGGAAAGTGCAAGAATCATTCCTGTGGCAAACTTTTGTGGCAAATATAGTCCCTGGCCAAGTTCAAATGACAAAAATACCCTTGTCTTTTTCTTTTTTTATATTCCTTTTCAGTTTTTTTACACAAATGGTCCTTGTGTTCCGCAAGGCTTTACAAATTTAGTCCTTTTTTACACAAATGGTCCTTCTTACACAAAATCGTCCTTCTGTTGCGCAAGGCTTACAAAAATGGTCCTTGAGTCCGTTTTTCTTCCGTTTTTTATGTTTTCGTCCGTATTTCTTACGTTTTTGTCCGTTTTTATACGTTTTTGTCCGTTTTTATACGTTTTTTACGCTTTCGTCCATTTTTCTTACGTTTTTTTCCGTTTTTGTCCGTTTTTGTCCGCTTTTCTTACGTTTTTTTTTATGTTTTTCTTACGTTTTTCTTAAGTTTTTTTACTTTTTTTACGTTTTCGTCCGTTATTCTTACGTTTTTCCCTTTTTGTCCGTTTTTCTTCCGTCTTTTACGTTTTCAACCGTTTTTCTTACGTTTTTTCCGTTTTTGACCGTTTTTATCCTTTTTTGTCCGTTTTTCGTACTATTTTTTACGTTTTTTTTACGTTTTCGTCAGTTATTCTTACATTTTTTCTATTTTCATACGTTTTTCTTACGTTTTTTCCGATTTTTTCCGTTTTTCTTAAATTTTTATCCGTTTTTATATGTTTTCGCCCGTTTTCCTGCGTTTTCATCCGTTTTTATCGTTTACGGACGTTTTTCTTACGTTTTTGTATGTTTTATCCGTTTTTGTTCATTTTTCTTACATTTTTGTACGTTTTCTTACGTTTTTTTTTCCATTTTCTTTTTTTGTCCAAAGTTTTTTTATTTAGTCCGAATTTTTTGTCCGATTTTTTTTGACCAAATTTTAAAAAAATATTAATAAATAAAATCAAAAATCAAAATTTTTGTCCGAATTTTTTGTTCAATTTTTTTTTCCGAATTTTTTTAAAAAAATAAAAATAAATAAAAAAAGTTCAAAATTTTTGTCCGATTTTTTTTTTCTTTTTTGTCCGAATATTTTAAAGAAAATAAAAATAAATAAAAAATTCAAAATTTTTTTTAAAAAATAAATAAAAAAAAAAATCGGACAAAAATTTTGAATTTTTTTTTAATTAATTTTTTTTAAAAAATTTGGTTAAAAAAAATCGGACAAAAATTTTGGACTAAATAAAAAATTCGGACAAAATAAAAAAAAATTTAGACAAAAAAAAGGAAAACGGAAAAAAAGGAAGAGAACATACAAAAACGTAAGGAAAATGAACAAAAACGGATAAAACAGACAAAAACGTAAGGAAGACGTCCGAAAACGATAAAAACGGATAAAAGCGCAAGAAAACGGGCGAAAACGTAAAAAACGGATAAAATTGTAAGAAAAACGGACAAAAACAGAAAAAACGTTTGAAAACGGAAAAAACGTAAGAATAACGGACGAAAACGTCAAAAACGCAAGAAAAACAGACAAAAACGTAAGAAAAACGGACGTAAACGGAAAAAATGTAAGAAAAACGGACGTAAACGGAAAAAATGTAAGAATAACGGCCGAAAACGTAAGAAAAACGGACAAAAAAGAAAAAAACGTAAGAAAACCTAAAAAACGAAAGAAAAACGGACGAAAACGTAAAAAAAGTAAGAAAAACGGACAAAAACGTAAGAAAAACGGATAAAACAGAAGAAAAATGGACGAAAACTTAAAAAACGGAAGAAAAACGGACTCAATGACCATTTGTGTAAGCCTTGCGCAACACAAGGACGATTTTGTGTAAGAAAGACCATTTGTGTAAAAAAAAGACTAAATTTGTAAAGTCTTGCCCAACATAAGGACCATTTGTGTACGAAACTGAAAAGGAATATAAAAAAAGAAAAAGACAGGGTTATTTGTGTCATTTGAACTTGGCCAGGGACTATATTTGCCCCAAAAGTTTGCCACAGGGACGATTCTTGCACTTTCCTAACTTCAGGGACGAAACTTGCAATTTGGTCAAACTTTATGGACGATTTTTACAATTTACTCAGATATAATTAGGTAACTTTTACATTGATGATTCAATGTGTTAAATGGTAATAAGATGGATATATGAATGAATAATCCGTATATGAATCGAAACACATTAATATTGTCAAAAACAACCAACGATCAACATTTTCATGAAGTGAAAAGGAAGAGTCACAAAAGATAATTCACCAAATGATCTGGTCCTATCGAAAGACACAATAACACGAAATAACAAGTAGTTAAAGACCCTAGCAAATTAAAGAACAATAGATCTTGCTAAACAAAGCAAATGAAGACCCATACAAAAATAGATGTAGTATAAAAACCTTGTCCATCAATCAGTCCTTACCATGCATCAGCAACACATCTTCCTGATTTTTCAAACAATTTGTTTAAAATTTGGCTGATTCTCTTCCAAAAGATAACGACAATGACGAGGTATACCCTGAACCTTAAAGTACCTTAGCGAAGGTACATTACATCTAAAGATGTCAAACGCTTCCTTGCTAAAGGGACAGTCCTTGATTACCAAATTTTGCAATTTTGGGCACCCAAATGATAACTCCACGAGTCCTGCATCTGATTCGCCCACATAACCAAGAGACAAATATCTCAGATTATAACCATACATCCCAATATTCTTCAAACTCTCATCACTCAGTCCTCCAAGCTCCTCAAAGCAAATACTAAGTCTTTCAAGTTTGTTGCAACCAATTAGTAGAGTTCGGATGCCTTTGTCTAGTACTAGATTCTTCTTCCTAACCCCTTTGTTAAGTAATACCATACTTAAATCAGTGAGGTTTTTCATTTGCATTCCTATATAGGACATAATATCATATGTGATAGAAGATAGATTAATATGTAAACATTCCAGTTTAGGACATCCTGGCGTCAGAGCAAGTAGGCCCTTCTCTGTCACTTGCACATGTACCGTTCTGCTCGTAACATAAAGCTTTCGCAAGTTTTTGCAGTACTTACTGAGTTGTATTAATCCTCCGTCACTAATGAAACCTGTATAAAGAATTTCCAAGCTGGGATAATTCATCAACGAATAATTTTGGTTGTAGCCCCCATCATATACATATAGAGTATCCAGTTGTGTTATTAGATGTGCAAAAGGGAGAACAATGTCTTTTCGCCCCGTGTGATTCAGTGCTAAATACTTCAGCTTCGGAGGAAATTTAAAATCTCGATTCATAACAAAATTATTATTATTACCAAATCTACCACCACCAAAATCTTCTAACTTAACAGCATACCCAAAGAACTCAACAAGATCAATAAAATCATAATGTTCGCTGATCTTCACAGATACTAAAGACTGACTACATTTTTTTGCGACAAGTGCAAGATCGTTAACCTTAAATTTATTAAGACACGTCTTATATAAATTCAATGATTCGATCCTAGTATTCTGCAAAGCCAATTCGTGTAACCATCCCCCATCTTTCTCGTTAATCGAGCTATTTTCTAAACTCAAAATTCTCAAATGATTACAATACTTACCAATACATAGTAACCCATCGGTCGAAAACCCTGAACAAGAATCAATCTCCAAAACCTTAAGCTTCTCACCACGGGTTCTTGCTATGAGCTCAAGATCCGAATCATGGACAACCAAATTTTGAAAACGAACCACTTTCAAACGCTTAAAAGAAGCAGCGATTTCTTGAACCCATGGGGTGACATTATGATCCCAATTGCATGGGCTAGAGGTTACATTCACAATATGTGGACTTCCTGTTAGGGTTAGTGATTTGATAAAGGGAAAGCGTTGACGACACCTTAACGGCGTAGCATAACACAAGTGAGCAATTACGTGCTTACGTGTCTTAGCATCGACATCATAACACGTATGAGAAACCAATGAGAACGAGTTCCGGTCATTTGCGTCGTGTATGTAATTCACAACGCAGTCTAACACCGTCTCCATTGACTGATAGGGACGATTCACCATGTTAATTATTAAAGTATGTAACCAGAAAACCCTAAAACATTTTTAGGGTTACGAATGAAAGAGGGTTTTATAATGATGAGGTAACAACTTGTACTTATCAAATTCTTTGTTTAACTTAGGTAAAAAATCTGTCGCTAAAATAACGTTAAAAATACATATTTGTCACTATCTTTTAAAATACTTTAATTTGCCACTAAACAATGAGTGGAGTTATTCTACATACAATAAAACACTCACATACCAAGGGACAAATCCCAACCATTGATTTAAATTTAATCAATGGCTGAGATCATACCAATTGTTATTAAAAAAATACATGGAGTGGTAATTTTGTAAATTTACAACAAAACACAAACACTAACCGCTCATTTTCGTCTCATAATTTCTACCTACCAACACACACTAAAAACACACAGTACTCTCAACAAAAACCGATCAAAATTACCACCACTCAATCAGAAAGAACGCCGGATCTATACGCCGAAGATCATACCAATTGTTATTAAAAAAATACACGGCGGCGTTTTTTACCTTGATCTATACGCATTTCACCGCTCAATCAGAAAGAAATGGAATCTCCGGCGAAAAGAATGAAGGAAACACCAGAAAAAAAATTCAATTTCAGGTATACCGAAACCCTAGAATGCGTATATAATGATACTCACTGTTTATTGAGATTATATTGAAGATATTATGATTTTAGATTGAATAATTGATGTTTATAGAAGTTATAGTGATTTTGTGAAGAAAAATGTGACTAGAAATTAGGTTTTCAGAGTTATAGTGATGTTTAGATTGAATAACTGTTCATTAGAAGCATTTATTGAAGAAGTTATATCACGCGCCGAAGGCGTTGACTGCAACTAAGCCACAGATTGAATAATTGATGTTCATTAGAAGCATTTATAGTGATGTTTAGATTGAATAAGTACAAAACATAAGAAACGTCTTCTGCCAAAACATAAGTACAAAGTTAATATCACCAATTATGTTGATAACTGCAAGTTGAGTTTTGCGGACTACATGTGTAATTAACTTTGTTAGCTCGTATTGTGTGTCACCGGTGATATCGTGATATCACATGTGATATCACATATCACACTTGATATCACATGGTGATATATCACATATCACCTGTGATATCACAGGTGATATCACCTGTCATATCACATGTGATATCGTGATATCACATATCACATGCATTTGCATCATGTGAATATACATCATGTGATATCACTAATTTGTGTTTATTATGGCTGGTTTTTTTCTACCCAGTAGCTTGTATCAGTTTATTTTTAGTAAATATAGTAACAGTTTTTTCTTTCAGGGTTCTTCAATCATTGAACATACCACTTTCTGTGGAAACCGTGTGTGTATTTACTGCTCCTGTGTTCTCTGCCTTCGCTACATGGGCAACATATCTCCTGACTAAGGTTTGTTTTCCTTCCGAGTACTGCTCTTGTTTTGTGTTCTAACAAATAGTTTGATGTTGTTAAAAACAATACTGAGACCTTCAATTTTGTTTATTTGATTTTATAAAGGAAGTTAAGGGAACAGGTGCTGGACTGACTGCTGCTGTTCTTCTGGCCATGGTAATCAAATAATGGGTACTTGTAATAGTTAAATTTGACCGTTAATATATGTTTAGTTTGCATCGGTGTATGCTGTAAGCGACACCTAAGCGACTTGATGAATCTTATATTGCTTTAGGAATATTTGAATTTGTCTGGTACTCTCATATGTAGTTCTGTAGTCAAACTGCTAGATTAATGTTTGGGATGTACTTCAACATGTAGTACTTAAGTGTAGGGTAACCTTAAAAGTCTTTTCTACTGCCAACTACTAGTGTAGGGCGAGAGGGTCTCTAATCTCGATGTTCGTTGGGTATAGTGTGTACACATCTCTATGCTATATCTATAGCCCATCATTAGTGTACTGCTAGATTTCTCTCCTTCCCTACATGGCTACATCCCTTCCTATGATGATCTAATGGTCTATTTGATTTCTGATAATATTATGTCTTATAGGTGCCATCCTATATTTCTCGATCGGTGGCTGAGAGCTACGACAATGAAGCCGTGGCTATTTTTGCTTTAATATTCACCTTCTATCTCTACATCAAGGTTGGATATTGATACAATATAAATACTTATAACATGAGTATTGTGTTGTCACTGGAACATAACGGGGAATGTGGATATGCTACACTATTTTCTGACAGCGTTAGCTTTATCTGCAGACTTTGAATACAGGATCCCTGTTCTATGCTACACTAAATTCCATTTCATACTTCTACATGGTAGGCTTTGGAAGGGTCCAAATTATCTTGTTAATTCTTATGATTTTCATTTTACCGCTATATTCTTCGTACATTCTTTATGTTTGACTCTTACTCCATTTAGGTCTGCTCTTGGGGAGGGTACACCTTTAGGTCTGCTTTTGTTGCGTTTTTTTGGTTGACAGTATTACTCGCTGGACATCACGTACTTTAAGTCGTCTCTTGATTGTCACTTGTTGGATCTGCTTTGGAACAAGTATTGGGTGAATACCCTTTCTTCTTCACATTTGCTTGGGAATGGTGACTATGTTGCACGGCAGATATCAGATCTTGGTACTTCTTTCTTATTGAAATAATTACCTTTAGATGTTTTTTTTTTTTTTTTTGGGTTTATTTTTGTTACAAACGAGACTTTGCTAGGTTGCTTCTGGTTGGTAAGTTTAATATGGTTTTTCCCTTCTTGTCACAGCTGAAAAGTTGGAGCAAGCTGAAGGTCAGTTGTCTCATACACGCTTTGGTCCTCTCATGGCACCCGCTCAAAGAAAGAAAGAGGTTAACTTTGTTGGTGCACTGGCACAGTTGGTAAGTGATATACAGTTGGTGCACTGAAATTATGATAACTGCAAGTTGAGTTTTGCGGACTACATGTATAATTAACTTTGTTAGCTCGTATTGTGTGTCACCGGTGATATCGTGATATCGTGATATCACCGGTGATATCACATGTGATATCACCTGTGATATCACATGTGATATCACATGTCACATGTGATATCACATGTCACATAAGCCGAAAACCTTATAAATTTTAGGTCATCAAATTAGATCATTAGGTTATGAAATTAGTTTGAATTAGACCGTTAAGTTATGAAAATAGTTGATATTAGATTGTTAAGTTATGAAAATAGTTGATATTAGATTGTTAAGCTAAATGTTTAATTTTAGTTATATGTGATGATGTGGAACAATGGTGAAGTGTTTGTGTGAGCTTGTTTCATATGTGCTTATTTTATTATTAAAAGTAGGTTGTGTTTAAGTGAACTGTGAATTGTTAATATATTTGATGATGATGATGATGATGAATTATACATGTCGAAATTGTTTAGTTTAAGTAATGTGTGATGGTGCAAAACAATGGCATGTCACATGTGATATGACATGTCACCTGTGATATCACATGTGATATCGTGATATTACTGGTGATAGATATCACATGTGATATGACATGTCACATGTGATATGACATGTCACATGTGATATGACACATGTGATATCACATATCACATGTGATATCACAGGTGTTTGAGCTTCTTCACATAGGATATCACCGGTGATATCACATGTATTACAGTTATGGAGTGTATATGTGTGATATCACATGCGATATCACATCACAGGTGATATCACATGTGATATCAATATCACATGTGATATCATGATATCACCGGTGATATCACATGTGATATCACAGGTGTTTGAGCTTCTTCACATGGGATATCACCGGTGATATCACCTGTGATATCACACATATACACTCCAGACTGTGTTGATGAAATTTGAATAACAGACTTATACATGATTGTTTGATTATTACTGAGTTTTTATTACTGAGTTTGCATAGACTGTAGTTACCTACTTACATTATGAGGTATCACCTGTGATTAGGGGTGTTATCGGGTCGGGTTATCGGGTCAGGTGAGTCGGGTTTTGATTTTTTAAAAACTCACCCGCAACCCGACCCGATAAGGAATCGGGTTATCGGGTTCGGGTGGTAATAGGGTCGGGTTATGTCGGGTCGGATGATTCGGGTTATCGGGTGACCCGATTAAGTAACAGTCTCATAAGAATCCAACTTCTCATAACAAGGAAAATAATGAGCTTCGAATTGCTGGTAGTTTTGTGACAGCAGGACTAGCTGTTGCTGTGAAGGCTAAAAAGAATCATCAGCAGAGAAATAATGGGTCAAATAACTCGTTTCTTGATTTGGCAGCTTGGGTCCCGTGTTTATATGTGAATCCGCGTGATCATATATGTTCAGAGTATATTGGGTATTTTGGGCATAGAGTAAAGATGGGTAGTATTGGGGTGGGTGGAGTGGAACGTTTGGCTGCACAACATTCTATTGTTGGTTTGTTTATGGATGCGTTTGGGAAGGAGTCGCATGAACCGATTCATCTCCTTCCGTCGGCTAATTTGACAGTGAATTTGAAACGTGCTCGTGATT
Organism: Artemisia tridentata subsp. tridentata; assembly: GCA_021014915.2. Taxonomy (NCBI): domain Eukaryota; kingdom Viridiplantae; phylum Streptophyta; class Magnoliopsida; order Asterales; family Asteraceae; genus Artemisia; species Artemisia tridentata. Next base: position 425,322,757 of record CP139506.1, read on the forward strand.
TGAAGGAAGCTCATGGTCTTCATCAGTGGTGGAGACTTGATCAGCAGCTGGAATCAAGAACCTACAGATGATAATTGCAGTGCTTTGACTATTGGGAGTCAAAGGGAGATGCTTTGACTATTTTGGGGTCTATATGTAAGTTTTGCTCTGTCTCTATATGTAACCGCATTTTTCTTTTGTTTGGATTTATAACTGAATTCTAGAATGTATTGTAATCATTGTCTTTCCGTTTGAAAATCTGTTATGTGTGTCTCCCACTCTCCCTTGTATGCAACGCCAGCTATATATACTTTTAATACCAAGTCACATTAGATGCAGATTCTTGCAGTCATACTAACAAAGATGTTGATAGAAATTGCAACAATGCAGGGGACCTAAGGTGTAAAAGAGACCCATTGTGACTGATTAGCTTTCAACTGAAAAAAAACTATAATAGGCTTCGCGTATCATATCCTTTATTCAGAAGGAACAAAGAAAGACCCTTGTTAATACTGTATGTGAATAACATAAGAGTTTGATTCATTTATTCAACGTTTGCTTGACTTTTTTTCGTTGCCTTTATTCAGGGTTTGATGCAGAATCATGAAGCAATAGTAGACTACTTCAGCACGAAGGGAGTTTCAATGATCTTCCTTTTCAGAAGAAATCTTCTTCGTAGAAGAATATCAATACTTGCTAATGCTTACGACCAAAGTGCTAAGCCACTCGATGGCAAGCATAAACGTCCATTCCTCTTCCCACGGATCACAACATTCCCAATCTCCCCATCCCATTTCACTATATAAACAAACATCCCAAATCAGCACACTCACCACAATCTCAAACACTCAAAACAAACACATTCACTCATTTTTTATAAGTAAAATGGACGGGAAGAAGGGAGCAGCAGGAAGGAAAGCTGGTGGGCCACGAAAGAAGTCAGTTACTCGTTCCGTTAAAGCCGGGCTTCAGTTTCTAGTTGGTAGACTTGGAAGGTATTTGAAGAAAGGTCGTTACGCTAAGCGTGTTGGTACTGGTGCTCCTGTTTATCTCGCTGCTGAAGTAAATCAAAATTTTACTTACATATGACATTCTGTTGTTTTTTTATTGTGGTTGTTAATGAGTTAAGTTATGTTTTTAGGTGTTGGAATTGGCGGGAAATGCAGCAAGGGACAACAAGAAGAATAGGATTATTCCGAGACATGTGTTGTTGGCGATAAGGAATGACGAGGTTGTCTGGGGTTACGATTGCTCATGGTGGTGTTTTGCCGAATATTAACCCAGTCTTGTTGCCTAAGAAGACTGCTGTTAAAGAATCAACACCAAAGTCTCCGTCCAAAGTTGGAAAGTCTCCTAAGAAAGCATAGATTAGCTTGATGTAATTTTCAATGGTTATATGTAATCAGTTCTATGTAATGGAAATCGTTTGTTTCTTTTTATTCTCCTTGTTTTTTTATATTTAGTCTGCAATATTGATAATTAAGACTTTCACTACATCAATTATAAAGATGTCAACTCTGACCCAAAAATGTTCCTTATATTTTATAAAGGTAATTTTGGTTTAGTTGATTGGTTTTGATTTGAAATTTTCGATCTTCCACTCGAACATGTAGATGACTCCAGAAAGCTTCCACCAATCGCCCCGGATACAAAGTATGGGGTTTTCCTAGACCTTGACAAAGCTCTAATCTATTGTGTACTACGTGAAAAGTCCTCCTCAAAACCGCCTCCTAGAAACTATGATTTCAAAGTCAAGTACTGTATCGAACAAGTGTTGGATATGTTACCAAATATCTGATATAATGACAGGCTAAGATTCTAGCAAGTTACAAGCCCTCTATTAATACAACATTACTGATACCCGAGCTGCAACAAGCTGACAACATGGTTAAACAAGCACTGGAATACTTCAATACCACTGGAAGTCTGGAATACTTCAATAACTTAGAAGTGATTGTCGGGTCTTATCGGGTTGACCCGATAACTCGACTAGATTTTTTGACCCGATTAGACCCGACCCGATTAGCATTATCGGACGACACACACAAGAAGATTTTTATTTTATTTTTTGTTCATAAAAGGTTAAAGGCTTGTATTATTTTTTTTTACTGATTGAAATTATGAGTTTTACTGATTGGTGTATTTTTTATTTTTGTAATTTTATGAAATACTTTGACATTTATCACTTGTGATAAAGCATTAAACTGTTTTGGCTAAGTTATTAGGTATCACCTGTGATACAAAATAACATATTAGATATCACCTGTGATACAAAATAATTTATTAGGTATCACCTGTGATACAAAATAATTTATTAGGTATATTTGTCTAATATCTTATTTTGTATCACAGGTGATACCTAATATTTGATATGTATCACAGGTGATACCTAATATCTTATTTTGTATCACAGGTGATACCTAATATCTTATTTTGTATCACAGGTGATACCTAATAAGTTATTATGTATCACAGGTGATACCTAATATGTTAATTGTTGTATCACAAGTGATACTTAATATCTTATTTTGTATCACATGTGATACCTAATATTTGGTATGTATCACAGGTGATACCTAATATCTTATTTTGTATCACAGGTGATACCTAATATCTTATTTTGTATCACAGGTGATACATAATATCTTATTTGCTGATTTCTAGTACAAAAAAGCCTGTAACAAAGCTTTAAAATTTCTCACTTCTATGTAGGCTCAGTAAGACAAAAACCATAATATGCCAGATTTGCTTTAAGGTAGAAGAACTTAAGTTGTTACAGGCACATCTTAATAAAAAATAATATAACATACAAAAAGAAGTAATTCTTGTGAGATGTGACACTAAATCTTGCACACATGCCTATCGACCTCTTCATTAATACATTTGTGAAAGAAGCTAATATTCAACAGTACACGTGTATTAGAAATCAGCAATCGGGGTTCTCAACAGCGGTTTCAGTGGTAGCAGCTGAAGCTAGCACCAACAGAGGTTCAACAACACCACCTTCCCTAAGCTCCTTTCTTGCCTTTCGGCGTTCACGCTGTGACCTGAATGATTCTCTCTTTCTATTTCTGTAACTGTTTGGGTTTTCTGGCACCACTTCACGTGGGTAAACACTCACCTGTCAATTGTTTTGCATATACAGATTATGTCAAGTGCGTGGCTGAAACAATAAACGGTCAAACAGCCCAGGTTGACCAGGGAGGCTCACATCAAACACTTTCTTGTGCAATTTTTGAGATTTATTAGTATATAATCAGTGCACTAATCTTTGAACAAAAGCAATTTCTGTAGGCAGCATGCACTATAATTTTGAACCCATTTGACCCGTTCCATGTTTGCCTTTTTTTACCAAATAGCCAATAATAAGTAAATTGCAAAAATTGGCGTCACTATAGGGTTTCAGAAATAAGATTTTACCTTCTTCCTATCCGGTCCAAACTTCTCAAACTTGACCAATCCATCAATTAGAGAGAAGATGGTGTGATATTTGCCAATTCCAACATTCTTTCCTGGATGGACCTGAAAATATAGAAAAAGAAAGCAAAAGCTGTTTAGGATTATAGTATTTCCTGAAAGCATGAACTAAGTAGGCAATCAGGCCTTTTCATCTTTTAGTTTCAATGCAATTGAACAAGTGATATGAAACAACTACGTACAAAACACTATAACAGATATGGTATTTCACACAGAAGACTTCATAGTACCTAAAAAGCAGGAAAAATTATAAATTTACACATTTTTCATAAATCCATCCCAGTACTTTGAGTGGTTCAAGCCTTAAGCAATACTCATCACACGAGGTGTTTGATACTGAGTAAAATAGTCCTGTTTTAGCAGCGGGAGACACTACTCTAGCTTGTTAAACAAAGCTCAAACTTGATTGATAGACTATAACCAAGCTCTTAACAGATGAAGACCAGTCATACACAGGTTTACATCATATCATGGAACCTCATGAGACTGGCTACTGATCATATGCTAGTTTAATTCGACTTCATAGACAAGAAAGGATGTATGGTTAACCAACTTTACCAATTCTAAGCATCTAATACAGTAGAACAAGTTTCTAGTACCAGAAGGCTCAGAATTAAGCATTTCATCTCAAACGCTTAGAATCCAGTAAATGTGATTGAAACATGCATCTAATTCAAGGCTGCAAAATGTGCAATGTTCAACTAGATTCGGCCACTAAACTTAAGTATTATATATGGGACCTACAACGGCAAATCTTATGGGACCTATAACATCAACGCCAATTAACCACTGACCAAACAAACCAGCATTCAGTGATAATAATTGGTAATCTTAAGATAATATCCACATTAATTGATCTTATAAACTAAGAAATTTCCATCTGATATGGCAAATATTTTGTACCATAAAAATGTCTCGCAACATAAATTAACATATCACATGTGATACTTAACATATCACATGTGATACTTAACATATCACATGTGATACATACATCAAAACGAAAAAGTTCAGTGAGCATACTTACAAGTAATTAGAGGTGATCAATGGTTTCAATTTGCTGAAGCTGCTTCCACAGAACCTGAAACCGACACCGTCAACTGACCACCACAAAATACTTAACCCCCACTTTACGAATGTTACTGAAAACGAATACTCTGAGACGAACCGATTAATTTGTGGTACCTATTACAAAGAGAAGGAGACATCTATTTATAAGGTTTCCTACTTCTAATGTGGGACAACTTTCAAACCATCTAACCACTCGCCTAGTAGTTTGATGCTTGTTGCGTTTGATCTGGCTACACAAACCCAACAACCTCCCATTTAGAGACTGTTCAAACCATCTTAACAAGCTCCAGTAGTTGATCATCTTCCCTTTAACCTTGTCATCTGTTCTAACCTCTCCGTGCCGCCGGATAAACCTCCAAAAGACGCATCCTGATTTACACTGAATCATTGTATTTCAATACAAGGTATTCTGAACACACTATTAAACTGGGTATAGCTCCATTCTTCCTAGTTTGGCACAACTTCCTCAGTTCTCGAGAAGGCCAGTTGAAGCTTCGACCAGGTCCAATCAATCTGTTGCTTCCAGAACCACAAGATATCTTCTAAGAGTCAGCTGACTCTTCATCTTACCAATATCCGCCATGTATGATCCTACTTCCAACACGACATCGATATCATCAGCCCGTCCGTACATAATTTCAAAACAACACACTCGATGAAAAACTAGCTTATCAAAGTCGTTACATTGGTTTCTGTATGAAAAAAAATTCAGAATTATATTCAGTAAACAAAATTTGGATGCATGATACTTTTTTAAAATTGATAGTTTTACCTGTAATTAACAAGTACAGTAAAACATAACAAGTGCTTCCACTAATATAGTCATTCCTTCAATGGCGTTTCATCTAATATTCATTGAGGCGATTCTAGCGTTTGACAAACAAAGAGCAGGCGATTCTAGCATTTGACAAACAAAGAGTATGTAGCGTTTCGAATTCATTCTTTCACAAAACTTAAGTTAGGCATATCATCAAACATCTTACATGCATCAGATTCAACTATCAATTTGAGTTAGGCATATCATCAAACACCTTATATGAAACAATTAACACAACTAACAACAACAATTTTAGACCTCAAATTTAACGAATCACAACTAAATACCTGTAACTACAAACCTTTAATGAAGTAATTAACTTAATTCAAATAAATTTCAGTTCACAAAGTAATTAACGAATACCTGAGCAGGCTTGTTAAGCGCAGGTGAGGGGTTATGTGCAGAACATGAGAACGTTTGAGCAGATGAGGTTGAGCGCAGGAAAGTTAATTGGGGACTTTCGTATTTAAATTATTTTCTTAAGATGGAAAGTAGTTATTGAAGAGGGTTAAAAGGAGAGAAACTGGGAGAGAGAACACGCACTAAAGTGTGTTTGTGTGTGTTTTATGAGAGTTTAATCTGATTTTTAGTTTATATATATGACCAGAATACCCTTGCAGTGTAAATGTTGTGTTTAATCTTGACCATTAGATCAAAATAAATGTAAGGTAGGGATTGGTCTCTTTATATGTAAGCAATGTTTCGTCCTCAAATGATCTTGTATCCTAAACAATTACTCTATTAAAGAGCGATTTTGTCATCCAATGCATATCAATAATATCACTTTATCACTATT